>CM035798.1:46171832-46377148 GCA_020466265.1 Siphamia tubifer | reverse complement strand
TCCGGTTATCTACTCCCCACCCCCACCCCCCCCATCTCCTATTTCCCCCCCTTAGGCTCGCAGCAGGGATATACTTTAAATCACTTTGTCCTCTACCTAGAAAAACTTTCTGACAGGCCGTTTTGTGGACCGCACAAATCTATTTCTTCCCGCTACAGAGCCAAAAAAATATTCCTTTCTGCCCCTGTTGACTTTGGAAGTTTTGGACATTTGACTGGCTCTGGTAGAAAGACATCAGCGTAGAAATCCACACCCCCCCCCCTCCACTACACTCCCGCCTGAGGGATGTGCAGTTCTTTTTTACTTTTAAGAGAAATGTACGCACAGATATGACGGGTTCCATTTTACACCCAACCCCTCCCCCACCCCCCACCATCCCATCACCACCTAAAAAAAGCACGTTGTGGTTAGTAGGACGGTACCTTAGGCGAGTACGAGTGCGTTTCCGTGTGTGTGCGCGCAGTCAGATAAATGGCTGGCACCTCTACACTGCGGACACTACAGCCCAGCTTTCGCCTGTAGCCGTTATCTTCAAAGTGACACAGTGATGCTTCAGGGCCAGAGTGTCCTGTCGCCGACCTGTGATGGCTGACTGCACACGCACACACTGGAGGAAGGCTGACGCTTTGTGTGAAGCTCAGCCAGGTGAGTGGAAAAAGCACAGAGAGAGAGAGAGAGAGAGAGAGAGAGGGAGAGAGAGAGAGAGAGAGAGAGTGAGAGAGCGAGAGAGAGAGCGAGGAGAGAGAGAGACAGAGAGAGAGAGAGAGAGAGAGAGAGAGAGCGAGAGAGAGAGAGACAGAGAGAGAGAGAGAGAGAGAGAGAGAGAGAGAGAGAGAGAGAGAGACGCATTCAAACCCTATGACATCTGCCGTAAGGACAGTCCACACGAAAATAAGCGAAGGTTTAGAGACACTGTGGAAGAACCTGACGAGTAATGCTAACGACCGGCAAAGATGGCGGCCTTTTCTAACCATATTAGAAAAAAATGACATTTATTGTTTGAACCCTACGATATATATTAGAGGTGGGAGAAAAAAAGTCGATGCACATATGTATCAGGATTTTGTGTTTGACAATTTTTAAAATCGATTTTGTAGTTTTTTTTCCTCAAATTTAAATTATTCATTTTAAGGTAGGAAAAACATTACCACTTATAAAGACCGTAGACCAGGGGTCTCCAATCTATTCCACAAAGGGCCGATGTGGCTGCAGGTTTTTGTTCCAACCAACCAAGAGTTCACAGTTTGACCAATTGACTCTCTGCAGACTGAGATCAGTTGATTCATTGATTGAAGTCTGGTGTGTTGCTGCTTGGTTTCAACAAAAACCTGCAGCCACACCGGCCCTTTGTGGAATAGGTTGGAGACCCCTGCCGTAGACGACTGTATGAGTCACTCAGATGTATAATATGTGTCATAAAATACACAGAAATCACCTCACCGAAGGCACACAGATGACAGCTAGCTTATTATCGTATTAGCTTCAACAACACACCAGCGTTATGCACAGGTGTGGTGCGTTCAAGACCATCGTAACATCTCTGGTGCGTTCAAAAGTGCTGGATATCTGAAAACTTAAGAGAAAATTAGTCGCTCCTGAATAAATATAGTTAAACAATCAACAATTAAAGTGTGTGGTCTTTCTAACAGAAGGGAAGAGCAGCGCTGGACATGTACACTTTAAAGTACACTTTATTATGAAGTATGTTAATTTATAGGCTCTATGTATCATTTAAAAGCATTATTTATATATTATTATGTTTAGTTTGGTTTTGTTTTGACTGGTTCAGCCCACTTCAGATCAAATTTAGCTGAATGTGGCCTCGATCTAAAATGAGTTTGAAACCCGTGATCAAAAAGGACCTGCGTTTAATATAATAAAAATATTCACTGTTGTCTCATTACTTAGACAGGTAACAGATTGATAGTAAAATTACTGGCTTCAACTTCCTTTAATAAAAGAAAAAAAGCCTGAAAAGTCAACCACCTGAGCTTTAGCAGCTGTTTTAAGGGGATGTGCAGAAACACCAGTCGAAGCTCATTTGCAGCGTTTGTTTGGTCGCAAACATTTTGCCTGTGGGAACATTTAGATTTAGTTTGATTTTCATCCTGCCAGCCTTAGGCAGCGGTACACTGCATCGAGTCTAAGGTCTAAGAATCTGAACGTCTGGATGTTAAAAACACTGCCAGTGGCTCCTGCTGTTCTTTAATCGTACACATTCACAAATAGTTTAATTACATTTTATAAATTGACTCTATGATCTAATATAAACCAATTTCAGCCAGTTATTGGAATATTTACACACACACACACACACACACACACACCCCTAAATGACTAATAAACTCATTAAATAGTTGCTTGACTAAGTTTATATCTGTCTCATCTTTTAAAGAACACATTATAAACCTGCAATGTCCAACATAACAGAATTATTATTAACCCATAAAGACAAAAACAGCAACTGGAAACTAAAACTAATGTTTAGTAACTTCTGATACATGGAAATAATTGGTATAAAATAGTGTTTGTCATCTTTACATGGTCAGATATGAAATGTTCAGAGGCTCTGTAGTTACCATGGAAACACCATCATCTTCTACAACATTGATTCACCAGAAAAACCCATGGAGTTGAATCAGGGCCAGTTCTGGTCAATTTGGTGCCCGAGGTGAGCACCCTTTTCTCCTTTATGTGGAATTAGAAAATAGCATCTGTCAAAATTATGTGATAAAAAGTCAAAATAATGACATAAAAAGGCCAAATTATGCAATAAAAAGTCAAAATTATGAAATAAAAAGGCGAAATTATGCAATAAAAAGTCAAAATTATGAGATAAAAAGGCCAAATTGTGCAACAAAAATCCCAAATTATGTGACAAAAAGTAAAAATTCTGTGACAAAAATTCAAAATTATACCATAAAAAGTCTAAATTATGTGACAAAGTCAAAATTATCCAATAAAAATGTAAAATTCCCAGTCACTAAGCACAACCAGAATTAATCCATATCTAAGGCGGTCTGTGACATAATTAAGTTACAAATAAAGTAAACCTGAAACCTATATCTTATTTTCAACAGGTAGAAGTTATACATGTACGATGTTATTCAAATTGCCCCAATCAAATAAACTTTGTAAATATATATAAATGAAATAATATAGAAAAACACCAGATTTTTTTCACTCTAAGACAGGAAAATAAGGAGTAAAATATTATAATAAATGGTGTTATATCCACTTAAAGGTAAAATCAAGAGAAAACTGTCAAAAAAGTAACAGTGGGTCTTTAAGGGTACAAATGTGTATCTGTAACCGGAGTAAAATGATGGAACAACCTGAAAAAAATGCATTTAAAAAGGTGTTTAAAACTACATTTCTCAATAAACATAAAATATTATGATAAAATAAGCCAACTATTAGTACAAAATGAAGATTTGGCTCTGATTATGTCATTTATTTTATTGATATTATTGTTTAAAACGGTGACATTTTGTCATCGTGTATCATTTCTGCATCTTTCCTTCTTGTAAACAGGGTAACACTGGTCTACAAGTCAAATTAAATGTTACCACATATGTGTTACTCATAAAGAAACTCAAGTTTCCAAGATAAGTCTGGCGTCAAAATGTGAAATTCTTAGAATTAACAAGAGAATAGGTTTTAGTCCAAAGGAATATTGGTCTCAGATCTACTTCAAAACACTGTCTGAACATTATGATCCATTCACTTTACAGGTTCTTTCTAGTAGAATATTAAAAATCCATTGTATACATGAACATAAACCAGCATATATGTGGAATAACACCATCATATATATGAAAAACATGAACTAACCAACACTAAAGTCATTTATTTTCTGATTCATCTATTAAAGTTCGTAGGATTTAGCATATTTAATGTCTGATGCAGGTATTTTTTAAAAAACTGTAGAACAGTATAACCTGTTTACCCATATATATGTATATATTACATACTGTTCAATGGACAAATTAAATTACTAGTTCTATGTAGAGCAATATTTTACATGATTAATCTGATATTTCCACTCATTTTAGCTCCGTTCTTGTCTCGCTGAGGAAATGTCTGGGTAAATACCTCCAGAGCAACCAGGCCAGACACATTAAACCATGTTATCGATCGGCTTTATGTCGTAATAAGACTATGTAACCCGACTGGGATCCCAAATCCAAACTTCATTGGCTTGCAGAGAAGTGTAACAATGCTGTAAGCCTCTGAAGGTTTTCCTTCCAAATACAACCGACTAAACTCTAGTTTGGACTCAAGCTGTTGATTTTAGCTCTTTCATGTTGCTTTTTTTTTTTTGCTCCCTGATTGAATCAATGTTTTATGCTTTGTTATGTATTCTGACTGTGAGCGCACTGCGTCCGTCTACAGTAATGCAGCAGAGCCCAGATGCTTGGATCTGGTAGACGGGGAGCGCTTGTTGTCGGGCCCGGCTTGAACCGTGCGGTCACTGGGTAAAGATTGACGGAGGGAGTCATTGCCTGTGCGAAGCATGGCGTTGCATCAGCTAATCTTGTGAATAATGCAGAATGATGAATAAACATTGATCAATGCGGTGCAGCACTGTAAAGGAGACCTGCCTTTTTTCCTGTTCTTTCCCATCCCCCCCCACCCCCACCCCCCACCCCCTTCTCTGCTCGTCTCCACCCCTACTTCCATTCCTTTTTCCCATCCACTCACTGGAGCCCCCCATACACACACACACACACACACAGGTTTCCATGTCTTATGGTGACCAAGTTTGTGACCATCACTTGTAGGTAGAGTCCATTGAACAGTTACCACAAAAAAAAAATCTTTTTTTTTTTTTGTAAAAATAAATACAATAATTGGCTAGTGAGTATAAACTCTAAACAAGTTAAAAACAATTTAGAAAATATATATCTTAAGATGAAATCAAATCAAATTTAAAAAGGTTTTAAAAAATTTTTTAACGCATCTTCAAACCTTGGAAATATACATGTTTTGCTTTGCATCTGTTCCCCCAATGCTTTATGGGGACTTCAAGAAAAAATAAGTTAATGTGTTTATAAGGCCACATAATTGGCATACATATACATACTTCACACAGATTTAGATTTTACAAGTGGGGACCTACATTTATATTTAACACCTGAACATCTGAATTTAAATAGAAGTAATAAAATAAAATGAAATACTAAATTAATTGGAGGTAATTAATTTGACCATACATACATACATCTATTGCATACAATAGATATTTGCAACATTGATGTCCCCAGAAAGATGTGAATACAAGCACACACACAGGTTTCCATGTCTCATGGGGACCAAGTTTGTAATCATCACTTGTAGGTAAAGAGTCCATTTGATCATTAGGATAAAAACATGTGCTTTCTTTTTTTTTAGATAAACACATTTTAAAAATAAATAAAACATATTCAAATCTTGGAAATAAGCAAGTTTTGCTTTGCACCCATTTCCCCAATGCTTTATGGGGACTTCAAGAAAAAAATAAAAACAGGTTAATGTGTTAATAGGACCACATCATTGGCATACATATGCATACTTTACACAGATTTATATATATTTTTCTCTCTCTCTCTCTCTCTCTCTCTCTGCTCTCTCTCTCTCTCTCTCTCTCTCTCTCACTCTCTCTCTCTGGTCCAAATGTATAAATGTCCCCAGAACGATATGAATACAACACACACACACACAAAAACACTTTCTCTTTACTTCCATCTGAGCCAAACTCAAACACTCCCACTATTTCCCCATCCTCTGTCACTCTGTCTCGCTCCTTTTCTTTCCCTCTCTGGCCACGGCACTGACAGACATTGTAGTGCTGTAGTGTTGCTGTGTTTCAGTGCAGGCGAGTCAGGCCCGGCCTTCACTCTGGGCTCAATAGCTGCCCGGGTTTCCTCAAAGGCAGTCATCCAGCCAGCACAAAGCCTGCCCACTGGGAAAAGACCCACAAAAGAGAAAGGGGCTGCTCGCCTTCTTTGCTCTACTCCGTCTGAAGCGGCCTGCCTCCACCACCTCCTATAAATAATACAGCGCTGCCTCAACAAAAAAGAAGAAGAAGAAGAAGAAGAAGAAGAAGGAGGAGGAGGAAAAAACCCCCCAAAACCTATGCCTCTTTCCCTTCTCCTCACCTCTTTTACCACTGAATTAACCAAAACAGAGCTTTAAAAATAGACCCCTACACGGTTAAAAGATCCCCTTAAATAATATATGATTCCTATACACCGTGCTGATTGTGTTTCAGTGGGAAACCAAGGAAAATTATTGGCTATAATTGGCTGACAGGTGGTTAAAAATGAATATCAGAAGCACATTACACATCACAGGAAGTGCAAGTAACCATAGCAACGGTATGCAATGTTAATACTACACTCATACTTCGCTTAATATGACTAAACTGGAGTAACAGTTGAATTTACAAGCGACCAAATCGTATAACAGACGACGTTGAAACGGTTATTGAAAGGTACGGGATGATTTTACTCGATGCTTTGATATTTTCATCTCAGTTTAATTTGGTTTATTGTCAAAACTATTGAAATGTAAGTAAGTTAATAGACAATATATGTGAATGGAGACTGAAAATAAGACTCAAGGTATTAAGATACTATACATATATTTATATACAGTTACAATAATCTACTTTAAAAACCTTAAAGTACACTGGGAACTGTCAAATCATCTTCCTGCAACAGTCAAAAAGTCGCTTAAAATATTGAAGAAAAATGGTAAATAATGATGAGAATATATTTTACATGGATTTCAACGTGAATAAAATATTCATGCTAGAGCTGGGCAACATATCAAATTATTTTCATGAATAATGTACTTTGTAAAAGTCATGAAAAATGCTTGAAATTATTTTTTTTTTTGCAAAAAGAGATCGAAATGCAACCTGTTTCTTGTAATACATTTGTTGTGGATGTATTTCTCCTGTTATCTACATCATAAAAAGCTATTTATCATGAAATATTATTAATTGGAAATTACTATTAAACTAGTATTGAAATATATTGTGCCTCAACATGATATTGATCTAAAAAAAATGATTGAAGCTGTAGATATTTGAAGATCATTTCATAAATAGACACAGATATTGATGTTTTTAAGTTATTATCAATCTCTTTCCACACCTCTTTATTTCCAAACGTCAGAATAAAGATTGTACATTAATGTTTTTACCATTTATAAAGCTTAAATAACATTATTACTAGATGTAATTTCACCAGTACCAGCATCAGCATCAGCACTCCCTTCTCAACTCCTAATTTTGGCTAAACTATTTAAATTAGGGCTGTCAAAATTAATGCATTAACACAGAATAATCCATCATCATGATTAATCTGATGAAAGATTTTAATGCAAGTAAATGGAACAGGTGTTGACTAAACATGTTAATTGCATATATATTTATAGATTCATAATTGAATATTTTCTAGTTTTTTTGGTATTTTTTCTATATTTTAGAAGATATTTTGAATACATTTTGGATTTTCAATAGCTGTTTTTCGAGGAGATTTTAGCAGTAATTTTTGTATTTCACACATTCATCCCAGGGGCCAGATTTGACTCTTTGGCGGGCCATATTTGGCCCCCGGCCATTATGTTTGACATCACTGGTCTAGACCAACATTGTACTGAGTGTTGTTACATTAATATATAAAATAAACATATTTGAGAAAAGAAAAAAAGTGAATCATTTGACAGTATTATTCATACAATATTTATTAAAAACCTTTTACTGTTGCATCCAGCATTTTTTTTAATCACATGACCAAAGCTTGGCGAAAACTCAGCATGTATGTGTGCGACAGTTGTGGGAACATATAAGAACATGTGCATATGTGCGTGTGTGTGTGTGTTGTTGTAATTTGTCAGTGTATTAATGCGAATTTTGTTTGCAGGGATTAAGCTGCTATCAGTGCAGCTCTCCCAGCCTGTCAGGCTTTAGGACTGGTCCGGACAAAGAGACTGATTTCATTGTAAATGCAGCAGCTGAGAGGACACAGCTCTCTCAGTGGGGTGACTTCCCCCGTCCACACAGAAACTCCATAAGCCTCAGATCTGGCTACACACACACACACACACACACACACACTTGAACGTATTTAGTGGAATAGTAAATACAGACCGCACCGTGTCCGTCTACATTAGAAAAGGAAAAAGCAGGATAAAATGTCAGGGAATCTCAAACTGAAGACCAGTGGTTGAAAAGTTCATGTGTCTGGCATGTCCGTGCACCTGTCACTAATTATAGATATAATCTGCTTCACAGTGCCGTGTTGTCTTCTAGCGCCGGCCCTCGCAGCCCAGAGTCCATCATTAGGCTAACCATTATCCCCACGCCTGGCCTCTGCACCTCTTATTACATGCAAATAGCCCAGCTTTATCTGAGTGTTGAATAAGACCCCCGCTTCTAAAGAAAAGGACACCCTCCTCGCCCACTCAAAGCCATTCCACCATCTATTACCGCATTCTCTGTTTCAATGCACACTGCACAGATCTCATGGTGTTGGCACTGAAAGAAAAACGCCGGTGCTGGGGTTGGATGCAGATAATTGAGCGAGTTCTCACTTAAATTACACTATAGCCTCATTTCCTCTTTAGTGTCATTTTCGCAGCAGCTCTGTCTCTAAATTTGTGCGTCTCATCACTTGGAAATGTTTTATTTGGTTCGTTTGTACTTTTTTTTTGGACCATTTGTAGTGTTAATTATGATTTGTTCTTTTTTTATTGAAGTAAAAATGCTGCTTTTTCTGCTCCTTTTTTTTTTTTTACTTAAAGGAAGAGAACAGGTTCTATGTTTAACAAGATCATTATTTTTCTGCTTGACATTTAGAAAAAGAACATTCCAAACTTCTTATCTGTTCTTATCTTACAAGTGTTACTAAACTGTTTACCTAACCAGGTGTAAGCGTATCCAGAAGGTATTCAATCATAGTAGCACGTTAGCATTTAAAGCATGGGTCTCAAACATATGGCCCGGGGGCCAAAAGCAGCCCACCAAACGTTCCAATGCGGTCCCCCCTGGCCTGAAGATCATAAAAACCTAAAAATAAAAAGATGATATTTTCTTCTCAGTATTTTCTCTGTCTATAAAGGACAACTCCAAATTTTTAGCTTCGTTTTAGTGGAAAAACAAACATTACATGATGAAAATATTTACATTTACAAACTGTCCTGTAACAATAAATGTGAATAATTTGAACAAATATGAACATTTTCAACATTAAACATTTTCTTCTTCTGTTACTAAGTGTCACTGTAGATCTGATCCATAATACACATGCACAAATGATAAGTTCAGGCGAAATATTGTTAAATTGCACTTATTTTACTGAATGAAATGTCACTTTGAGTTTATTAACATGTTTTATATTTATATACCATATAAAAGTAGGTATTTCCATAATTTAGGGGGAGGGGGGGTGCAGTAAAACAAAAACAAAAATTTGGGTTTATCATTATTTACAGATTATTATGCTATTATTTTACTGGTCTGGCCCACTGGAGATGAAATTGGGTTGAATCTGGCACCTGAAAGAAAATTAGTTTGAGACCCCTGATTTCAAGTAAAAAAAATACTTTCAAACTTCTGAAATGTAGGTCACCCTTATGTATTTAAATAATAATAAAACATTGTTTATATACACCTTTCTTGACACTCAAGGACACTGTTTGCCAAACAACAAAGTATAAAAGCAGCAATAAAACATGATCTATATGAAGGATTTCTACTATCAAATATCATGTGGCATTTCACCATGTTTCATGTTCTGTTATTTTGTATTTAGAATGTAAATAAATTGTTTTTTGAAAAATCCCCCCCCCAAAAAATCTCTCTCTTGATTGCGTGAAGCCACTGTTTAAACAGGACACTGTTGTTGTTGCCAGTGTGCACCGTCAGATGCAACACTATGCTAACAATGCGTACATCACTGCTAATATGAGCACAACACAGAGACATTTCCAGCATCACCACAGCTCAGTACTCAAATCAAAAACTGCACCTGCCAAGAAAACACCACCAAACCGGACAAACACATTCACACCTTCCACAGTCAAGAGGCACATTTGATTTAGAAAAAAGGAGAAATATATGATTTTTTTTTTTTTTTAGTTTATTTCAACTTTTATAACATTTTATTTTACTTTCAATTCGTTGAGGAAGAAGTGACAAACTTGGTCAGGCTCTGTTTGCATTATTTTCAGTCTGTATTGACAGAGAAGAACTTTTTGTTTTGCACATATTGTTTACACTTGAAAAAAGGAGCAATATATACTCGTATTTATTTCTTTTTACAACATTTTATTTTAGTTTCAATTTGTAGAGGAAGAAGTTCATTACAACCTTGTGCAACGCTTCGGGTCAAGGTGACCCAGTGTCCCACAAATGTGACCCAGTGTCCCACAGATGTGACTCAGTGTCCCATAAATGTGACCCAGTGGCCCACAAATGTGACCCAGTGGCCCACAAATGTACCTTTTCAAACGTACTGTATGGTGCCATTGCTTACTACTGAAAACAGTAAGATACCTTTGGGGGGGGGGGGTGATGAGTCTTTGGAACTCAACTTTGGAATCTGGGTCTCGTAGGACACAGCCTGTGGGCCGCACAAGGGTAAAAGTTAACACTTACAGAGTTATCAAATCTATGTGCAACTCAGTTAAATAAAAATCTGTCGTCCATTCATATAATTTTGTTTTCTTAAAATCTCGTCTCGATCTCATGAACCCAATCTCGTGTCTCGTCTCGTGAGCTGAGTGGCTGAGTGTCTCGTCACAGCCCTACCATATAGACATAGTTAGCATTAAAGTAGTAGCCATGGCTCAGTTGGTAGAGCAGGTCGTCCATTAACCATAGGGTTGGCGGTTCGATTCCCGCTCTGTCCTAGTCAGTCTGTTGTGTCCTTGGGCAAGACACTTCACCCTCCTTGCCTCCAGTGCCAGTGTGAATGAGTATGAATGTTCGGTGGTGGTAGGTGCAAAATGGCAGCCACGCTTCTGTCAGTCTGCCCCAGGGCAACTGTGACTACATATGTAGTTTACCACCACCAGAGTGAGCATGTGAGAGTGAATGAATAATGGAACACTAATGTGAAGCGCTTTGGGTGCCTTGAAAAGCACTATATAAATCTAATCCATTATAATTATTATTATAAACACCATGCTATTGCTGACACTGAATCTTTCCAAAATTAAACTCTAAAGAAAGAAAAGCATGTGCATTAACCATCCATTCTCCTCATGTTGTGTTTTGTTCATGTTCATTGCTTCACTGCTTGTGAGTTTGCGTCGCAGCCGCTGTTGTTGCTGCTGCTGCTGCAGCTCACAGTTTATGTTTGAGTCTTGCATCATAATGAGCACGTACCTGTCAGGCAGTCATGTGCAGGAAGCCGCCTCAGGTCAGTGTTTGCTGCCAGAGGATGCCTTTCCATGACTGTTCCGCCGTGCACACACCTGTATGCTGTCCCCGCTCTCTGTCTGCAGCTTGACATTTGGTACGGTGAAGATAGAAGACACTGCAGGGGGGGAGAAGACGCACACGGATTAGAACTATGTAAGCTGACAGAGAGGGAAACATTTCCGAGTGAGTTGTTAAAGATAGCAACGGGTATTAAAAATGGAATATTTGCATATTTATTTGCTGCGGTGTATACATTTTGACATTTTTTTTTATCAGTAAATACATGATTATGAATCATTAAAACTGCAACAGACACCACTGAAATATTATAATTTTATGTTTGCACCACCAAAACATATTTAACTAAACTAAAACTTAACACCATGTAAACTACAGTAGCAAATGTGCCTCTACGTTATAATAGAAGGAGAACACTGACCCTGAAGTTTTAAGTCGTTTTAAGCGACTTTTTGAGCTGTTTTTTTAAGCACTTTAACTCCATAACCTTTTAATGTATTTATTGTTTCATCTATTGTATTTAAATGATGTGGTGTGAGCTACAGTATATGACAACTGAATATATCCATCCATCCATTTATCTATCTGTCATCTATCTATCATCTACCATACAACTACCATCCATCCATCTACCATGCAACTGTACATCCATCCATCTACCATCCAACTGTCCATCCGTCCGTCCGTCCGTCTGTCCATCCACCATCCATCCATGCATCCTCTATCTACCATCCATCTGTCCATCCATCCATCTACCATGCAACCGTACATCCATCCATCTACCATCCAACTGTCCATCCATTCATCCATCCATCCAGCCGTCTGTCCGGCCGTCCATCCGTCCATCTGTCCATCCATCTGCCATCCACCCGTCCATCCATCTACCATCCACCCGTCCATCCATCTACCATACACCCGTCCATCAATCTACCATCCACCCGTCCATCCATTTACCATCCACCCGTCCATCCATCTACCATCCACCCGTCCATCCATCTACCATACACCCGTCCATCAATCTACCATCCACCCGTCCATCCATCTACCATCCACCCGTCCATCCATCTACCATCCACCCGTCCATCCATCTACCATCCACCCATCTTCTACCACGCGTCCTCTATCTACCATCCATCCTCCACCATCCATCCATCCATAATCATGGATTAGATTTCCATCGTACTTTTCAAGGCACCTAAAGTCCTCTACATTATATTCCACTAGTTTCCATCAGTTTTAATACCATAGCTTTCCATTTTATTTTAGAAATGTAACGAAATTCTGTTTTTTTTAGATACTTTTGCTTTGGTTGGGTTATTGATTCAAGGATTCAAAGAGTGACAGACAAAAAAACTAAAATTTAATACAGAGGAGCCACGTTTAGCTATGTCAATAATAACTAATAACTCAATGAATATGTTAAAATATACTAAGATCTAAGGCTGATAATACAATAATCAAAAGATATAAAAAATATACATCTGAAATAGTAAAACATACGTCTAAAATCCCCCCAAAAAAGTTATTTACAACCCTAACCTAAACACAGTACACAGTGAATGTCTCGTACAAAACAGCAGAGCAAAGGGGTTGAGTGAACTGATCAACATGTGTTTAGGCTACATTCAGACAGCAGGTCTTAATGCACAAGTTGGAATTTTTTGGTAAAATCATATTTGTCATGTGCAAAAGACTGGTCTAATATTTTTTTCTGTGACTGTAGAACAATGTGCGCTTGAACTACAAAGCTGTAGCTCACTACATTAGACCAGAAAATAAAACTTTGCCTTTGAGGTTTTCTAAAATGTGAATTCAACCTCCACACAGGGTATTAGTTCGGATCTAACCGGTACATCCTCAGATGCGTTTATACATTGATCTCCAAAGGAAGCCTGGGAGACGACGCAGGGATGTGAAACTACGGCAGCGCTATAAGATACTTGAACAGAAATACTGGTGACAGTTTAAGGCAGTGTTTCCCAACCAGTGGGGCGTGGAACCTAAGTGTGACGTGAGAAATCATCAGGAGCGTTGTGGAAAATTATCCATATATTGATGGTTTTAAGTTTTTTTAGTTCAGTTCAGTTCAATTTATTTCGAGCACACAAAATCATCAATACATCAATCAACATAGTAAAAAAAAAAGTAAAAACGTACTTGAAAAGGAGTGGGAAGAAATAAAACTGATAAACTTCCACCCCTCTATTACAAACCAATACCCATAATCATTTAACCAATTTTGTGCAATCATATTTTATTCTTATTTATCGAAATTTTATAATGAATGTCTTGTATAATTTTGTGCAATCAAATTTTAATGTCACCCTGTCTTAAAATTGTATTTTAATTTTTAATCAATGTGAAGCACTTTGGGCTACAGTGTTTGTATGTAAGGCACTATATACAAATAAAGATTATTATTATTATTATTTATCAATGCATTGTCTCTTCACACAATCTGATTTACACCATCAATTCAGTTCATTTCAATCCTCTTTGAATATGTATTAAAACAAAACAATCCCAATCCGTCCCCAATAATGAAATAAAGAGAAATAAATGAATAAATTAATCTCTTTCCACATCTCTTTATTTCTACATGTCAGAATAAAGGTTGTAAATGTATGTTTTTAACATTTATAAGGCTTAAATAACATTATTACTAGATATCATTTCATCAGCACTCCTAATTCTGGCTAAAATATTAAAATTCATAATTAGGGCTGTCAAAATTGATGCTTTAACATAGATTAATCCATTATATACCGTCGTATAAGCAACACAGGTTTCACAGTGAATAAGTACAGAGAGAGTAAATTTGTGTTATATTTCAATAAATATACTTTCTGTAACATTTTTGCTTGGTGGCGAGGTGATTTTTCTCACATAAAATATGTGCCGTGGCTCAAAAAGGTTGGGAAACATTGGTTTATTCACAGGTATTAGAATCAGAATTCTTTATTAGTCACGTGTGGATGAGCATCCACAGTGAAATGGAAGAGACACTCGCTTAAGGCTGTGCAAAGATGCAAAATGCAAAATATACAAATACAAATATATATATATATATATATATATATATATATATATATACAAATATATAAATATAATAATATACAAAAAGTATACAAGATGAGAAAGACTAGAATAAGAAAAAGTAAGTAAAACATAAATAAGAATACAGAGAAAAACATTAATAAAAATATAGCCTGGAGGTAATATAAATATGTACATGGATATACAGGTACAGTTTGTATGTACAGAACACGTCTCTTACAAGATGTATTGAGAAAACCTGAGGTGGTAAACCCCATACAGCGTTCCCTCACTATGACGATGTGTATTTATGCAGTGTTTCCCAACCCTGGTCCTCGAGGCACACTATCCTGCATGTTTTAGATATTTGTCTCTCCAAACACACCTGATTCAAATGTTCAGGCCTATCATCCAGCTCTGCAGAAGAATGATAATGACCATCAGGTGAGTTCAAAGAGGGAAACATCTAAAACAGGGTATGGGACACTCTTGTCCTTGAGGGCCAGAATCCTGCATCTTTTCCCTTTTCAAGCACACCTGACTCAATTAATGATCAGCTCATCATCCAGCTCTACAGAATGATGAGGTGGGGCGGCACGGTGGCCCCACACCAGACCTTTCTGTGTGGAGTTTGCATGTTCTCCTCATACTCTAGTTTCCTCCCACCATCCAAACACATGCACTGATAGGTTAATTGGTTAATTAAATTGTCCATAGGTGTGAATGTGAGAGTGATTGTTTCTCTATATATGTTCAGCCCTGAGATGAACTGGAGACTCATACAGGGTGTACCCCGCCTTCACCCATTGTAGCTGGATTAGGCCCCCCGTGTAAAGCGGGTTCAGATGACGAACCAACGAGCTTCCAGGTGTGATGGAAGAGGGAAACATCCAAAACTTGCAGGATACCGGCCCTCGAGGCCTAATCTAAAACCTGCAGGACAGTGTTCCTTGAGGACCAGGGTTGGGAAACCCTGTACATTGTCTTAATTGGTGGTCCTGGTGAAGTGGTGCCCAGGTTCCCAGTGATACTAAAAGGTCATGTATAAACCCTGCAGACACTGATTGGTCAGACAGTGGTCTTCTGTGACCCCACCCCTTTCCAAAATACAGATGGGGAAGTTGACAGTAAATATACCAGTACATTTTGTTAAATTCAGTTCCTTTTGCATCGTACGTTGTTCATGTTACGTATTATTTTGCTGGTTAATCTTTTTTTTGGTTCATTTTTATTGATCGCATTGGCCATTTTTGTTCATTTGTTGCTTATTTTATTTTATTTATTTATTGAGTTACTTTTTACTGTGGAACTGCTAAAGTCTCAGGAGTTAAAGGGTTAATTCATGCAAACCATTAGTAAATCCATTCCAGAATCTTCTTGAACTTTGCAACACGTTTTCACCACTTTAACATTTTTCGACCAAACACTTAATCAATTAATCATGAACATAATTAAAGGATGAACAGACAATGACAATAATCCTCTAGTTTATAAAAAAAAAGAAGTTCCAGCTTCTATTTGGTGGAGTCTGTTTAATCTCCTTTATTTGTCGCTCTATTAATAAGGGTGTTTTCTTCCTTTTATACAGCTGTGTGACCATTTGTCTCACAGGAGGGAATTGGAGGACGTCTACCTCGGCCAAACACTCTCTTTTGTTTCACTTTCACATTCATATCAGAGACGAGGGAGACCAGTTCTTTCTTTCTTTCTTTCTTTCTTCACACCCCCCCCCAAAAAAAATGTCCCCTTTCACTCCATCTCACACTGCCAGACGCCCACATACTCTTACTGAAATCAAATTAAAAATGTCACAATCCAATCCGCACAGTAGCAGTAACCTCAGGAGCTCCATTGTCTCAGTAATTCTGTCATTGTTCCCAGTAATCTGCCTGGGTATTGTCTGAATAAATCCACAATACACATGACAATAGAGCACACAGCTGGCCATACAAAACATATTGTTAATCTCTACAGGGATAACATGGGACATTTGACTTGAAAAGGTTCACAATTACTTTATCATCTATGACATTTTATTTGTTTTTTTTTCCTCCTCTTTATTGGGTTTACTTTCAGAGCAGTAGCAGTGAAAGGGATGTGATTACCATGCTGCAGTTGTAGCCAAACGCTCACCACCAGAGTAATTAGCCAGTTCTTTATCTAGCGCTCATTTCTCATCTGCATAATTTTGACACATCCTTCCCCCACAAAAAAAAAAAAAAAAGTACACAAAGCATACCCACACTCCTATTCCACACACACACACACACACACACACACACACACACACACACATAGGAGATACAAGTCCCATTTAGCGAGGTGTTTATCCACTCCTGTCCTCGTTTTATGAAACTATTTTAATTCGCTGCCATTCTCCGCTCTGCTGCTTTGAGTTTTCCTGCACATCACATGTTCACGGCGAGGAGGGAGAATCACAGAAGAAGACGCATAAAGGAGGCAGAGTCAAAGCAAAGAGAGGGAGACGGGGCGAGCGAGCATGACAAAAATCAAAATGAGCCATCGCTTTTTCTCTGTTAGTGACCGCCGCTTTTTCTGATTCTTTTCACACATGACAACCTGCTGGGTGCTGATAACAGGATTAATAATGCTGAAAAATCCTAATCGGAGGGAATTAAAAATGGAATTCTCCTATTAAACTTACCACCATGTCAGTGGCAACGCTCTCAGGTCTGCTGAGCAGGCTTTACACTCCACTAATGAATAAAGGCTTAAGGGATTGGTGCTGTATATGTGTGTAACCTGTCAAATAATATGGATATGCAGTCATCTCTGACATACTTTGATGCAATAACCCAGTTCTGTAGGATTAATTGAAATGTTGCCAAAGTGTGAAGCTCCAGCTAAGGCTGGCACTACAACCCCTTGTCGACTATTGTTGCATATTTGCCCCGATATTCCATTGTTTTTGTAATGAGGTGTTGTTTAAGACTCGTCACTGGTGAGCAGGAACCTCTTAAGTCCTTTTTTTTTTTTTTTTTTTTTTTAATCTTCACATTGGCCGAAATCAAAGCTGTACAATTTTGCTTCAGACATTAAATGTGTTAAATCTTACATATTTTAATAAGATGAATCAGAAAAGAAACAACTTCAGTGCATATATGTACTGTTATTCCACATATATGCTGGTTTATGTTCATGTACACTAGGGCATTAACGACTTATCTGTCAATAAAGTCGAGTTGCGTCGACTGGGTCATGATGATGTCATCACATTGTCAGCGGACAAACAACAGAGAAACGGCTAAAAAAAATAAAACAAAAAACACGGACACATGTCTGTCCCGTAATGAGTAACTTGTATTAAAGTTCACTGCAACGTAACAATGTCCACTGACACAAACAGCACTTTAACTGCAACAAAACAAAGGCTAACGTTAGCAAAGAGTTTTCTGTTAAATGTAAGAGAACATCAGTAGGTGAACATATGTCTGCATTTGGTCTGGACCCACGGTTCTAAAACTGGACTGTCCACATGTCTGTCACACGTCCTCACTTTTTATATTACGTGTAAAAAGTTTAAGGCCAAAAAGATGAACACAAAACACTGTCCATATCATGTGTTTGGGGGAAAAAAAAGAGTGTGTTGTCTTAATGCATTGCTACTTATCACACAGGTTAGCTAGCTAATGCTGCTCGTATCACTCAGGTTAACAGATACCTCTTCAGATGGCCGCGCCTTTTTTTTTTTTTCATCTAAAATGAAGTATTTCCACACATTGTTTTGTTAGCCCACCACAACTCTTACCTGCAGGTTACCTGTCTTACCTGCAGGTGTCTTGTTTACGTCTGGTCTGTGTTTATGCGCGAGCGAGCAAGAAAGAGAGGAGGCAGGGCGAGAAAGAATAACATGCGACTTGACGACTCCTCCAAATTTAAGTTGACTTGTGCTATGAAAGTCGACGTGTCGACTAGTCGACATTTTAGTTATTGCCCTAATATATACAATTTGTGAATATTCTACTAGAAAGAACCTGTAAAGTGAATGGATCATAATGTGCAGACAGTGTTTGAAGGGTTAGGGTGAGGGTATTGCTTTGGACTAAAATATATTCTGGGGTACACCCTGGCCATGTCACCAGTTCATCACAGGATTGACAGAGTAGTGATCGACCACCCATATGGAATTTCAAGGTCAAGATTTCTTTATGAAATGACCCTATTTCAGGGATAAAACATTAATTTACTCACTCATTTTGGTTTGGTATAATTTGGAGTATGTCCGAAGATACTTTCAGTAATATAGTGTATATAAACCAGCATATATGTGGAATAACAAACCATCATATATATTAAAAACATGAGCTAACCAACACTAAAGTAATTTGTTTTCTGATTCATCTTATTAAAAATGTAAGATTTAACACATTTCATTAAATGTGTTAAAGCAGATACTTTCTAAAAAATGCAGAGCAATGAAATATATATAAGAAACATATGAATTGCATGTATTGAGTTTATTTTTGATATCGACAGGATTTTCGTCTTTGGTGCAGGCTTAGTCAGTATTTCTTTTGATATGTGCAAGATTTATTGAGGGAGCTTATAGGAGCTGACATGGGAATTTATGGTCAGTAAAAAGACTGGGTAAGAGGCCAGAAGTATAGAAGTTTTACTTCATCTTGCTTCTTTTCAAATATGTTTTGTTTGTTAATATTGATTTTTCTTGCTGTATTGGTTTTAAATATCAGTATTCAAAATAAACAATCACTTTAAATGGACACAATAAACATTTCTGGCTAATACTCATATATTAAACAAGAAAAAAAATAAATAAAAGCCAACCGTTCAAACTCATAATGCACCAAGGATGTGTGCTTTAATATTAATAAAAACTATAAAATTAAGATGTGTTCAGGGCTCTGGATGCCGTGGACATCTAAGGTAGAGTGTTGTCAGAGCCGGCCTCTTATTTGAAGAGTGCCTCAGTGAGCTGATGCTCCGGGCAAATAACAAGTCAGGAAGATAGAAAATCAAACTGAGCGTGCTCCAGCGGCCGGTAGAGGTCCGGCCGGGTTTTACTGTCCCGACGGCATCCACATAATAAGACAGGCTTTCTCTGCATGAACAAAAACAACCCCAGGTTCCTGCTCACCACTTTTCTTTACAGAGAAAGACAGTGATGAGGAGGAGAGTGTATGATCCAGAGGAGCTGAGGGAGCTGCAAAAACAGAAAAAAAAAAAAAACAAAGACCAGAGAAGGAGTCAAAGCAAGAGGGACAGAACAGAACGAACAACAGACGAGGAGGAGGCCCACTTTCTGTCTGAACTACAGGAATTTAAGAAAACAAAACAGAACCTCTCCGCGCCTTCTGAGATTCTCTTCATGAATTATTTGCACGTTTGATTATTCGTTATTAGCATCTCGGTGCATTTTTTTTTTTTTTTTTTTCTCCTCGCGATTTACATTTTTAACAGCGTGAAAATGGTTTGAATCAGTACAAAAAGTTGCAAAATGCTAAATATTGACTTGTATTTGGTGTGTAAATATCCCAACAAAGCAGCCAATTAAACATGCTGTGAACTTGTCTGTCAGAGTCAGGCTCTGATTCCACGTTCTGTTTTCAATAGTGGCACAACATGCGCAGCTCTATACTGTAATAACATAGTAATACTGCAATATATACTACTACTGATGTGACACTTTATATAAAAATATACATTGTTACAGATTCTAGAAAACCCTGTTATATACTATAGAGTGTAAGTGTGATATAATTATACACATTATACAGAATTAAACTAATTCTGCTTTGTAATCAACTTTATAGTACTTTGACTATATTCTACTTATATTTACACTGTTTATACTCTGATCTACTCTACTTACATTTACATTACTGTTCTGTACTCTACTGCAATTACATTTACAGTACTCAGTACTTTAATCTACCCTACTCTACTCTCCAGTACTCCGTTTCTACTCTATACAAAGTAAAAAAAAATTCTACTCTCCTCCATTGTACTCACCAGTACTCTACTCTACTCTAGTCTACTCTACTCTCCTCCATTATACTCACCAGTACTCTACTCTACTCCATTATACTCACCAGTACTTTACTCTACTCCATGATACTCACCAGTACTCTACTCTACTCCATTATACTCACCAGTACTCTACTCTACTCCATTATACTCACCAGTACTCTACTCTACTCCATTATACTCACCAGTACTTTACTCTACTCCATGATACTCACCAGTACTCTATTCTACTCTACTCCATTATACTTACCGGTACTCTACTCTACTATACTCTACTCTAATTATACTCACCAGTACTCTACTCTACTCCATTATACTCACCGGTACTCTACTATACTCTACTCCATTATACTCACCAGTACTCTACTCTACTCTAATTATACTCACCAGTACTCTACTCTACTCTAATTATACTCACCAGTACTCTACTCTACTCTAATTACACTCACCGGTACTCTACTATACTCTACTCTAATTATACTCACCGGTACTCTACTCTACTCCATTATACTCACCAGTACTCTACTCTACTCTAATTATACTCACCAGTACTCTACTCTACTCTAATTACACTCACCAGTACTCTACTCTACTCTAATTATACTCACCAGTACTCTACTCTAATTATACTCACCAGTACTCTACTCTACTCTAATTATACTCACCAGTACTCTACTCTACTCTAATTATACTCACCAGTACTCTACTCTACTCCATTATACTCACCAGTACTCTACTCTACTCCCACTAAAATTCCCTTCAGTTTTGTAATGACTGAGCCTTTGGACTTCAGTCGAAGGTAAATCTATCACTTGAGGAAATCCCCACTCAGCAGTATATTCACCTCCTTAATATTTGACTGTGTGATGCCTTCAACGATTAAATTATGGTTTTAATTTTCACAAGCCTAGCAGAGCAGGCTCTACTGGCCCTTAAAACTCATCTCCAACTTCATGTTCATATTCTGATATATAACACACTACATTAATAACGCATACCGTAACCGAAGGCTCGGAAAAACTAAAGTAAAATATGATTCAACAAGAAATAGAAGTATGTACTCGTCATGTTCAGGGTAGACTCTGTAATTTACTGTTCCCCTCGTTGGTCTTTAGTGGCTCAGTACATCCAAGACAAGGACTGTATGAAACATGAGGATTTAATAGAAATGAATTAAAGAGGTATTAATTTTAGGGTTCAGATACTTGCAGATTTTACTCAGTTTATTTTGCCAAGGTTTCTACTTGGAACAGTTAACATTTCCCATTAAAAACTGAGATGCTTTATTATTTTGCTCCATTTTGGCCAGACTACTTTAAATTAACCTGTAAAAGAGTAGACCATTAACTCTGAGACGTGCCTGCAGACACAGTAAGTGGTGCACTAGGTTTATGCTTGGTTACTCACTGTCCTGTAGCTCCCAGAGCCGAGGAGGAAGGTTGCTGAAGTACTCATGGTTCAGTGCTGCCTGGGCGGACAACCGGTTCTTTGGGAAGCACTGGAGGAACCTGGAGGCCAACTCCTCAGCATGGTCAACGTAGCCCAACCTGAGACACATAAACGTCACGTAAAACATCAAAGGAACTATATGTAGTATTTATAGTTAAAAATAATGGTAATTTGTGTTAACAATAAACAGTAGTAAAGTTCTTCTTAAGATGAAAATGTATTGTAGAGATATGAGCTGCATTTATTTCCATATAGAGATGCCAAGAAACATTTTTTTTTTTTTTTACAGTAGAGAAAGAATAAATAAAGATAAAAATAGAAGCTGGACTTTGATGCCCAAATGTTAGCATTTTACCTAAAATTAGTGGGATTGCTTAAAAGGTTCATGGACGTATACATGTATATATAATATTATAGGATGTTATTAAGTTGTTTGGTTGTGCTATTGTTACCTCCACCAAGGAAGTTATGTTTTTGCTGGCATTTATCCGTTTGTCTGTCTGTCTGTGTTCAAGATAACTCGAAAACCTATGGACGGATTTTGATGAAATTTTCAAGGTTGGTTGGTAATGGGGAGATCTGGAAATGATTCGATTTTGGTAGTGATCCGGGGGGGGGGGGGGGGGTCCATATCTTGGCAGAGGTTTGCGCTCTCAGAGTGCTTTTCTACTTATACAAGTTATTATTTGTTGATCCATGGTTCAGACTAAATTGTGACACTTCTGACTTTGTTTGGATGATTCTAAATAAAGGTTTGTCACATTCAAAAAAGCATCGCATGCAGTTATATTGGAATATTATTGCTGTATTTGAAAAAAAAAAACAGTTATATATACATGCATATACACGTATATGTCGTCCCCCTTTCTTTCTTCTTGTGTAGCTTAAGCTGTAAAGTTGACAGGCATTAATAAGCTTTGATAGATCAAGATAAATCAAAAATGTATGGATGGATTTTGATTACATTTTCAGGACGTTTTGGGAGTGTCAAAAGGAACAAGTGATTCAATTTTTGTGGTGATCCAGAAGAGATGCTGGATTCTGGATCACTTTGAAAAGTATTCTCCATTTACCGCAATGTAAAATTCCAGAATCCAGGATCTCTTCTGGATTACGACCAAAGTTTTTATAATTGTATAATCTCCCCATTACCAACCTACACTATAACTTTCATCAAGACCGCCCAAAACTTTCTGAATTATCTTGCTAACTAACAGACATATAGACAAACTTTGGCAAAAACATAACCTCTGTGGCGTAGGTAAATATTGTCCCGTTAGTATCATTAGTTAGTATCATTAGTAGGCAACAAGTTATAGTATCATATGTTGAAATAGCATTTAGATTCTTTAATTATTTTGAAACTTATCAATGCGGAAAGTTGGATTAAATTTTTTTTTGTGTGTGTGTGTGTGTCATACAGTATATTACATTCTGGTTTATTTCCTATAACTGACTGATCAATCATCAATCAGTGCATCTATCAACAGCCAGTCTGTTGTCCAGTTGTTACACAGACAAAAGTGACAATTGATTAATTTTTAACAATTTTCATCCGGACCAAATGACAAACTCTACGAAGGCCGTTAAAATCCTGCTTCAAACTGTCCATTTCAGTCTAATATCAACAGCAGCTTCCTATTCTATAATGCCATATATTGAAATGGTAATCTGCGAGCCCCTTCTCCATTAGTACACTTTCACCCCGCTGTTGAGTTTATCTTCAGTTTTGCAGAGGAGTTGGACTGAATGTTCCAGCTGTATGAGAAAGAGGCAAGACGAGGCCCTGATGGACTTCATTAACTTTATCTCAGCCTCTTTCTCTGCCTCTTCGCTGAGTGGCGTTGATGAGTTGAACAGAGATTTATCCTCCCTCTGTCTCTGTGCTGATAAGTCGAGTTGAGATCCCCATTGAGAGCCATGGGAGTGGCTGTCAGTGCTTGACTGGGGAGCCAACCATGAGAAGCCTACAGAACATGAGAGGCACTCTGAGCACTGCGAGCGTCGAGCTGGCGAGCTGTGCTGAATAACATCATGTTTATTTAATGCACTGGATGCCTAATTACTGACTGAATTTGTTGCTCATCATTTATTTTCAGTAACCCCCCCCCCCCCTCCTCCTCCTCCCTCCACACACCCCCAGCGCTGCTCGGCTGAGCTGGTTCAGGAGTTCAGTGACTCCCAAAACGAACGCAGTCTCAGACACGCCTGCTGTTGAGACCTACGCACACATTCGCATAGTTTCCATATCGCTTTGATGAACGCTTTTTTTTTTTTTTTACTTTCTCATGATGACCCAGACGCCAGAACCAGGTCATCTCAAAGAAGAAGGTGTGAGAGAAATGGATTTCCTCTTGAGTCAGCAAACCTTGGGCATAATTAAAAGGCTTGTTTTTTTTTTGTTTTGTTTTTTTGTCGTCAGCAGCTCAGTGGGTTAGAAGAAAAGTGAGATGCTTTCAGATAGAAGTGTTGAATGGGAAAATAAGTTCCTCTTTATTGTCCTGTAATGGGTATTGTTATAGGTTTGGTTTTGGGAACAATTTAGCAGCAAAACTATTCTATAGTCTTTATTTGAACTCAATTTAAAGGACAAAAAACAAAAAAATAAATAAAAACAGATCATAATGATCACACTGCAAAAGAAAAAATATATATATAAAGAAAAGAAAAAAGTGCATTCGTTATCATTAAGCGTTTTAAGTTTTGTATGAATTGGTTCGATTCGTACTAAATTGGGTTCATTTCTTATCATACAAACCAAGTTGGAGGTCTGTGTCAAACCCTAGGAAGGCCAGAAAAATACTGAGATTTTTATAAGCTTGATTTGCTCTGATATTTTTCTCACAGAACCTGCAAAGCCCTAAAAATGGTATTCAGGACAGCACAAGGTCATCCTGCAATAAGACGAAGTTCAAAATGTTACTGTGTGTGGGTTCTCACTTGTCCAGTTCTTGGTTCAACTGGACTCGTTTAGGATTATTTTTGGCTTAATTCAAGATTTTCTTTGCCAAATGGGAGAATATATATATATATATATATATATATATATATATATATATATATATATATATATATATATATATATATATATATATATATATATATTTTATGCTTAATTCTTAATTATTTTTTTTGCTTATTTCAAAATTTGTTTGAGTCAAGCAAAAAACTCAAAGATCGGGCCAATGGAGTGAAAAATGGTAAAATTTCTTGACATAAGATTTTCCAGATCTACATATTACCTCAAAATAAGTTCTTATATCTACTGAACAATTATTCTTGAAGTCATTATGTCTTATTTTAAGTGTGATGGTATATTTGTACTAGACATGAGGATTAACGCCTACAGAGACCACTCCCTGTGCAGGTTTATAAACCCAGTTTCTCGAATTAAAACTGAAGAAGCCTCTTGGATGAGAGATTAAACCATGGGTTCCAAACTCATTTTCAGGGACCACATTAAAATAAATTTCATCCAAAGTGAGCCGTACCACTAAAATAACAATATATATCCCTTGTGTGGTCCTCAAATGTGCCTTTTCATAAATATGATGCCATTGCTGACTATATTTGCAATTCACGGCCTGTGGACCACACAAGGGATAAATAATGTAATCTCCTAATTTTCCTCTATGTTTTAGAGCAAAAAAAGTTAAATTATGTGATGAAAATATCCACATCTACCAACTCTCCTTTAAAATAATGTGAATAAAATGAATAAACTGACACTTCTTCAGAAAACTAAATACAGTTTCATCAAGATTATGTCTCAGTTTATCATTTACACATGTCACTTATATTGTATAGATTATTTATTAGTGGATCAACTGTACAAATACATGCAGAACATGGTTAAACTTACACTTAAAACATTTCAAAATCTTCATATTTGTTCAGGTTATTCACCTTTTTGTGAAATGATCATTTATTTTATTGTAAATACAGTAAAATGACCTGAAAATGTTGAAATTACAGCTAAATGTGGAGTTGTGAGTATTTATAGTTTATCACGATAATATTCTACTAATCTGAAATAAAACTAGTCACTATCATTATTTTGTATTTCACAAAGTTATCACAGGGGCCTTGACTGGACCTTTTCGGGGGCTGGATATGACACCCTGGCCACATGTTTGACATCCTTAGACTAAACCTTTTCTAATGAACTAAACCAGCCATGTTGAAATGAGAACAACTGTGATTACAAATGTGGACAATTTCAAAAGAAAAGCACAAATGAGCGTCCAGGAACATTCTGAATTCTGATGCAACATCCACTTGGGTCAATTAAAAACATATGAGGCTTCAAATAGCTGTAAATAATTGTCATAGTGGAGCCAGCATGACTCTATCCGGCCAGAGAAGGTTTTTATCCGGCTTAGTGAAGAAAGGCCTTGCGTGTAAGCGTGCAAGAATGAACACATACTATAAATCTGACAGTAATGTGTAGAAAAACAAATGGTTCTCTACTGTAAAATGTACAGATTATTCTGTGAGGAACGTGTCATACAGGTGGTCTGTTGACATCGGTGTGTAGTTCTATCATTACTGCGACAATAAGTCAAAACAGGAAGACTAATAAAACCCCCGACAATCCCTATTTCCTGTTAAACAGTGGGTGCGTTTGCCAGTAAATCCAATAGTTTGCTTTGTACTTTTCATGCAGGTTCAGAAACAAGCAGGTACAGTAGACGTGCGCCGCCGTGAAATCACCTGCATACAGTACGCACACGTGGGCCGACCTTAGAAAGCTGCTGATGTACATTAGCTGTGCATTCCTTCTTGCTATCGCTGTCAACTGAGCCAGATGAATAAGCGCACATCTGGTTGGATCGATACTTATCTACAAAGGCTATCAAACAGCTGCAGGTGATGACACATTTAAAGAAGACAAGAAGCATTCCTCCTCCAGCGGTGTGTGGCGAGTGCTTTTTCAGGGTTTTTAAGCACGAGAACCAAAACATCAACCCTAAAAAAAAAAAAAAAAAAAAAAAAAAAAGAGAGGCAAGATGGATGACGCCACCTTGAAGAGCAGAAGTGTATGTTGGCTTTTTTGTGTTTTTTTTTTGTGAATTTGCAACATTTGTACTATGTTCTTATCAATAACATATCTCATATGTGCCTTATGTAGATTTCTTTGCTCTTCTTTTTTTAAATAGAATTTTTAAATAATTTTTTAAAATAATTTTATAATTTTTTGTTTTACTTTTTAGCTTATATATTTTGTATATATTTAATACAAAATACACACACACACATGCACTAAATATTGGAGTATTTGGCTGCAAGACTGGAATATGCATTGATCTCAAGCAATGTTAACTCCCCCTCTGTGGGGTTAAATGAACAAAATGCACACAAATTAGAAATAAATAAATAAATAAATTCTATTTGTTACCTATTTTCCTATCTGCTCATTTGTTGTTGTTTTTTTTTGTTCTGTTTTGTTTTTTTTGTATATATGTATATGTGTAGTAATTCAATTATTTATTATTATCATCATTTTTGTACTATGCACTATTAGTATAAAATGAATTCAGGTTATTGGGGAAGTGAAGAAGGGGTAGGATTAAATAAGCTTATGCTTCGTCCTACTCCTTTTCGGACATGTCATTGTGGATTATTATTATTATTATTATTATTATTATTATTATTATTATTATTATTATTGTTGTATTGATTATAGTTGCATTCTGCACATGTTCGAAATAAAGCATTCAAACAAACTAAATATGTATATATACTTTTTATTTTTATTTATTTGGAAAAAGGGATTGAGAAAAATGCCATTTCAGGTCTCTGTATGGGTACACATGGAACAGAACTGACAAATAAAGTGTGATTTTGATTGTATTATGTTGAAAAAAAATTGCGTTGATTATGTTGTGGGTCATTTTGACCTGTTCCCTTTAAATCCACTCAAAACTGTTAAAAAAACAGGTTAAACCAGGGGTCTCAAACATGTGGCCCAGGGGCCAAATGCGGCCCATCCAAAGGTTCCAATGCGGCCCATGGGATGAATCTGCAAAGTGCAAAAATTCCACAGTTAAGGCTGTGGAACTGATTTTAGTTCAGGTTCCACATACAGACCATTATGATCTACAGTCAAATTATAGCAGAATAACTTACAAAAAAGAATGACTCATTTTGATGTGAAAATAATTTACATTATGCCCATAAATAATGACAACTTTACATTTCAGTCTTTATTATAGTGCAAAAAATAACAATAAATTAGGCAAGTATTTATACTTACAAACTATCCTGTAAAAATAAAATGTGAAAAACCTCAACAAACATAAACAACCTGAAATTTCTAAAGAAAATTAGGCACAATTTTACCAATTTAGTGTCTTTGTAGCAGATCTGATCCATAATGTACATGCGTAAATGATTAACTAACATAATATTGTTAGAATTGCACAAATTTTTCTTGAGCTATTTCAGTTTTCACACCTTTCTTGTTGGATAGTAGTTATTTTCATTCGGTAATTGGGTTTGTTTGCACTAAAATAAAGACAAACATTTTAAATTGTTACTTTTTTCTCAGTTATTATGCTAATATTTTACTCATCTGGCCCGCTTGAGATAAAATTGGGGTGAATGTGGCCCCTGAAAGTCATGAGTTTGAGACCCCTGGATTAAACCCAATAACAACTTTATTTTAGATTATATAAACATTTAGAAATGATACATACAATACATTTTTAAATTCAAAAAGTATATTTAAGAACCATTTCTTCAAACTTTTATCTTCACAAACACTTCTTTCATTCATCCTCATAAGAAAATTGACAATCTGGATCATCAATAACATTGTCCTGCTGGAGGGTCACAAATATCCAGATTTAACAGAACCCACCTCCAATATCCTGGTTTTCATCTTAATATTTTCATTCATAATATAAGCAAGCAACAATTACAGGTTATCAAAAATGGTTCAAAAACAGCATTCGATTTACTTTATTAAATTTTTTTTAACAAAATTCATAAGAGTTAAAGCAAAAAAACAACAAAAAAATAAGGAGGTGCAAGAAAGCCTTGGAAGTTTGGGAGTAAAAACATCCATGGAAAGCTTTCACCACATCCGACTTGACTTCTAACAAACAGAAATGTGAGGGGAACTTGGCACTGAACACTGACAAACAGGTCTTAGCACGCAACTGTCTTAGCTGTCAGGCCCAGCGTCGGACTGATAGGATTCTAGACAAATGATGCCGACATGTTTGGTTCGTCGCTGCCAGGAGACAAACTTCACTAACTTCAGTTGTTTTATTGCAAAACTGACAAACACTTTAAACATGCAAATACTTGCTGATAACAATTACTTTTTTTCCTTTTTAATAAATAGCTTTTTAGTCCAGTAAAAAGATTGATTATTAAAAAAAAAAACCCTAAAGGATTCAGTTTTTCTAATAGATTATTTATTGCAGTGTCTCCATTATTCATCTATAATTATTTTTGCGACTGTTTTCTGCAGGCTGGAGGAACAATTAGGTAGATTTAATTTTTTAATCAGGTCAGTAAAAGGTTAATCTAATTAGAAATATTTCAGAATTCCTGTTTGAAAAACGTTCTTAAACCAGTGCCGTTGTTCTACTTATTTTTTTACTGTGGTCTATGGACGTCATATCAGAAAAAATTTGGTTAATAAAGAGAAAAAAATTATTGAATTTGAGGTTTCAGTTATATCACTATGTAGCCGTATGAGGCAAGAAAGTCACAGTTTTTGACAAAAATGAAGAAAACAAAGTTGCCATTGGGTGACGAGTGTAAACACATCTTTTTAATTTTTTAATAAAATAAAATTAAAAATTAACAAATTGAAAATTAATTAAAAAAGATAAAATGAATGAATAAATTAAATTTAAAAATAAAAGTAATTAATTAAAATTTAAAAAAAAATAAAAAAAACCCCAATGATAGTAAAATATATTTTTAAATAATACAAAAATGATTAAAAATACAGAAAAATCTTCAAACCTTTGACAAATAAATGTTTCACTTTATACCCGTTTCCCTCATGCTTGATGGGGCCTTAGAGATAGGGTTATATAAATGTAAAGAGTATAAAATACAGACATTTATATAAATGTAAAGAGTATAAAATACAGATATTTATTAAATGTAAAGAGTATAAAATACAGATATTTATATAAATGTAAAGAGTATAAAATACAGATATTTATATAAATGTAAAGAGTATAAAATACAGATATTTATATAAAAGTAAAGAGTATAAAATACAGATATTTAGATAAATGTAAAGAATAAAGTACAGATATTTAGATAAATGTAAAGCGTAAAAGTACAGATATTTATATAAAAATGTAGGGAATAAAAGTAAAAAGTTGCCAGAAAAATAAATGCTCAAGTACAGATACCTAAAAAAACTAGTACAGTAATGAAGTACATTTACTTTGTTACTTTCCACCTCTGATATGCAGTACATATAAATACATATCTACAAATGCTGACATGGAATAGTTAGCACAGAACACGAGGATAATAACCTATAACCTTTTAAATGTCTGTGGTTTGTCAAAATGTGCGACGGTAACATATTATTCTGGAGGATGTTTGAGTAATGATCCGCTCAAGAAAAAAAAAAAAAAAAAAGTCTGAAGGGAAGCGTAGTAAAGTGAAGAAGCAGCGGTGCGTCAATACTGAGTTCACCATGGGCCGTGATGCCAAACCAGTGGGCGAGTGTCGTAAAAACGCCACCATGATGACTCACACGCTCCTCGCTGGCAGGCTGATGGATGATTCCGGGTTTTGGTGGATGTTCGCAGCTATGCCAGGATGTTATTGGCCAACTGTAAAGTTTGGCAGAGCCTTGTCAGGGGTGTACTTTTGTGGTTTGGGCGAGGTCTTATTTGGGGAAGATAAATGGAGATGGTGCTTTTACTTGTTTTTACATGATTGTACCTGCATGGAGACCCAACCTCAAGCCAATATCACAACATTATCCAGGAGCAATGGCCACCCACAGCACACACTGTTCATATTCCTGTTGTCTGGCACATGTTAAAGCAAAGAAAAAGCAGAAAAATATACACTTTACCAAGTCTAGTTTTCTCATTTCTAGTTAAAAATATCTCACTGCAATTAAAATAAGACATAAGCTTATGCTTCATCCTACTCCTTTTCAGACATGTCATTGTGTATTATGATCATGATTATGATTATTATTGTATTGATTATTGTTGCATTCTGCAAATGTTCAAAATAAAACATTCAAAAAAACAAACAAACAAACAAAAAAGACACTTCCGGTCGGACCACCATCACTATGGCCATGCTGATTCAGTTTAACCCTTTAACTCCTGAGAACTAACAATATAATTGGTAACATTAGTAAAGTAAGACACAAATGGTAGAAAATCAAAGAACAATACTAACATAAAAAAAAATGTAGAAAAATAAACAAAATGAGCAGCAAAAACTAATAAATATTTACAAAATCACAAATAATGTGGAATTTTTTATTTTTTTTTAAATTACGAAAGAAGAAAACTAGTATTGAAATTTGGTCCCAGCTATTTTAATTTTGCCTTTAAAAAATGTTTAAATAAAATACATTTAAATAAAAATCTTTTCATGCACAAAACTAAAAAGAAAATAGGAGGACCGCACTTTGACACCCCTGTTTTAGTCCCATATCAGTCAGTTCATACCATTACTTCTCCACTGAGCTGGTCAACGAGAGAACAGGGCAAGGGTGTTTTTTTAAAAATTTATTTATTTTTGTTTAACATATAGCAGTGACGTATTGGGAATGGTGGCTAAATAAGCTTCGGCTTCAGCCCTAAACCTTTTCGGTCAAGCAGTGTATTTATCATGTGTGAAAATGTGTCTTACCTGCCTTGTACCTTGTTTTGTACTTTGACCAAAATAAAATAATAATAAAAATATAAAAATAAAATAAAATTGGCCAGAAGCCAAAACTGAGTATTTCCGGCAGAAGCAGAAATCTTAAATCTGGACTTTTGTGAACGCGGGTATGAGATAATTATTAAGTTTTATTAGCTGGAAATCATGCAAAGCTACTCTGTAGATACTGAAAAGTCACATAATAAGAGTAAAAACTGAGTATAATAGGTCTCCTTTAATACCTGGTCTGCACTAACATGTTTACATGTAAATCAATTGCTTGTTATTATTATTATCCTTAAAAAGAAATTGCATTAAAAATGTTTTTCACAGTGTTCTGATAATAATGAATGATAGTTTCAATAGTACAGTGTATTTAAATATTTTTTTTCATTACATTACACCGTTTTAATTGTACAGTTTATCAACATTATTTCATTACAGCTTAACTTAAATTGTTTTAATTGTTCAGGGAAATACTTTACATGACAGATCACCAATATAGGGTGATAATTCTATGGGAATTTTGATGTAATTTCTTAGATATGTTTTTACTCATACAGTTTTATCCATGACATGGAGCTGAAAAGACCAACGTTACCACCATCCAAAACCTTATGCGTTTATACTTAACACATAAGGTTTTTAAATATGTTTTAAACTTTTGAAAAATGTACACTTTTAAACTTTTTTTTTTTTTTTTTTTTCCCCCGTCTAATCGTTATCGAAGCTCTCAAAAGTATACATCAATCATGCACATTTTCACAGCTGGAGGAAGAAAAACAGTCCAGAAAAATGGCTGAAACAATAGAGTGATGCAGAGCGAGCCAACTCTCAGGGCAGACACAAGTGAGCGTATACGTTCGTATCGAATTCATCGTCCCCTGGCCGACGATAAAAGGAAGCAGGGAGGAAGTGACGGTCATTAACATTCCACCTCACTTTCTTTCTTCACGTTTTTATTTCCTCTCAGACTGGAGGCCATAAGGGGACTGACCGGGAAGGAGGGAGGGGAACAAAGTCCAACTGGCTCATTTGTCCTGCAGTGTTTTTAGTCAACGGCCCGTGCAACCTGGTCAAACCTGCAAAAGACTTTAACTATTACAGATTTGGGCTCAGATATAATAGTGTGGACCAGGGGTGTCAAAGTCATTTCAGTTCAGAGGTCACATTTAGTTCAATATGATCTGAAAAGGGCCAGACAAGTAATATAAGATATATATAAAACTATATATAAGTGAAAAGAGTAAAATTACAGGTAACACTTTATAATACATACACACAATTCACTATGTATTAACCATTTATTACTCATTTATAAATGGGTTCATTATGTATTAACCATTTATTACCTATTTGTTAATGTCTTGTAAAGGTTCATACTTGTGTTTTCTAAAGATAAATGTAAAATTTGATTATTTTTAACCAATAGTTGCAGTGTTTGTATATCTGCTTTACAGGTAAACAATGAAACAGTTGTAAACAAGTGCACCTGTTGGTTAAAAATAATCTAATTTTACATTTACACTAGTATGAACCTTTACAAGACATTCCAAAATTGTTCTTAGAGAGACATTTTTTTCCCAGTTATATATGGGTTTAGCGGGAACAAATGAGTCATGTTAGTGTCACTGATGAGGAGACTGTTTTAGCTCAAGGATTAACTGTATTTATTTATTTAATGTATTTATACTTTTGATTTATGATTTGAGTAATTTTCTCTTTCTCACTTTTCTTCACAGTCACATATCTGTATGTTATGTCAAAAAGAGAGAGAGAGACAGAGAGACAAAGAGGGGGAGAGAGAGAGAGAGAGGGAGACAGAGAGAGAGAGACAGGCAGAGAGAGAGAGAGAGACAGACAGAGACACCCAGAGAGAGAGAGAGAGCGAGAGAGAGACAGAGAGAGAGAGACGGACAGAGAGACAGGCAAAGAGACAAAGAGAGAGACAGAGACAGGAAGAGACAGACAGAGAAAGAGAGAGAGAGAGAGACAAAGAGAAATAGAGAGAGAGAAATCTGCCAATGGAACAGGTGAAACATTTTCTTTCCAGACCTATCGTGTATAAATCAGTTCTTATATCACACTGTAAAGTTACTCTTCAGGTGATTATGTTTTATTTTAAATGTGTCACTAGAAATTAAGTACATGAAATTTAGATATTTTGAGTGAAAATAGTTGAACTCATCACTTCCTGTTTCAAAAATCTCAAACTGTGGTTCACTTTAGATGTGTAAAAAAAAAAATAAAGAAAAACCAACAGCGTCTAATCAGAAGTAGTTTGTTCATTTTATCTGAGAGGTGGAATCTCAGCCATTTAATCGCTCTGTTTGGAAACATTAGATTGGCAGGAAGGTGGTGATCTTTCCTCCCTCTTTGGTTCATTTACATGTAGGATTGAATCCAAAATAATCTATAGAAACACTGTATGGACTGAACAAAACAGGCCATAGAATCACTCTTTTTGTTGTTGAAATCTGGCAAGTTGGAGAGCACTTCAGGGTGTCAGAAACCCCGTGGGAAAAGACAAATTAACAGTGGGGGAAAAAAGGGAGAATATATCGTACATACACACTGCAACCAATACTGACCTTTGCATGGCCCTCTGTCAGGTGGAATAACTAGTATAAAAAACTAAAACTAACCTTTTCACAACCTCACATGGATGGTGTATTTTACAGATGTACTTGAACTAATCTAAGACCAGTGTTAGGCATAGGCAGACTAGGCGGTCGCCTAGGGCACCAAATGTCTTGGGGGCGCCAGGTCCCACAGAATTAGAATATTAAGCGAAGCTAATACTAAGCTAACCGTATTTTCTTGAGTATAAGGCACACTTAAAAGAATTTAATTTTCTCACAATGCGCCTTATATATGGATTAATTCTTATTGTAATTCTTATTATTTTATTTCATGAATTTGATGTTTTATCTCATAATTTTGACTTTATATTGCATAATTTGGCCTTTCTATCATATCATTGACTTTTTATTTCACAATTTGGCCTTTTTATCAGATCATTTTGACTTTTTATCTCACAATTTGGCCTTTTTAATCTCATAATTTTGACTTTATATTGCATAATTGCATAATTTTGGCTTTTTATCTCATAATTTGGCCTTTTTATCAGATCATTTAGACTTTTTATCTCACAATTTGGCCTTTTTATTGCATAATTTTGATTCTGTCGCATAATTTGGACTTTTCATTTCAGATTTGATTTTGCAGAATAACAGTGTTTTGTTCCGTGTTACAACTCAACAAGGTTGAGAGTTATTGTGAGTGTTTAGCTTCACTTAATGCGCCTTATAATCCAGTGCGTCTTATAGTGTGGAAAATAAGGTAAATAAAGCATTAAACTTAACATTGACAGCGATCATTCATGGACACTCGGTACATACTCGATCAGATGTAGGACACTATGTTTACAGATGCTCATTTTTAATTCCACAAAAAGGAAAGAGGGGTGTTCGCCTTGGGTACCACATTGACCAGAACCAGCCCTGGTCATATTCACCTCTGAAATCCTCCATCTCAGACTATTTTTGACTTTGCAGTAGTTTCCAGAATCATTAAAAAGGGTAAAATTAGTCTCAGTTAAAGTAACATTTTTATCTTCAAGGAAGATGTAAAAAATGTAGAATCTAAAAATATAAAAAAAAAAGAAACACAGGTCTGTCAATCAGAAGAAAATAAAATAATAAACAAAAGCAATTTATAGCTGTAAACATCTACTATGATCAAAGTTTGACACACTGAATCTGTTTTTTTTTCCCCTTGCAGGCGCTGCAGGATAATGGTGAATTTGTCGAAACCCTATAATTTCAATAATAACCAACAAAACTAAAAGTGACACTTGCGTATTAAAACCAAAAGCCTGTGTTTTTCTTAACAGGGGCCGTACAGTTCATGTTTGGCCTTCGCAGGTTAATCTGTCCACGTGTTCGGGTGCCATGCGTAGCCCATAAACCTGACAACCTCACATGCCTATTCATTAGTTTGATTTCTTACCAATGTTTGACTTTTACAGCTATTCATTTTTATTTTGGGTCGTGCAGACATTCTGCATCCTGGATTCCATAAATCCTGTCATAAATCCAGGCTTGTGTGGAAAGCCCTTTTCACAGTGTATATTAGTAACTACTCACTGCTTAAACTCAATAAACTGTTAAACTGATTTCATTTAAATGTCTGTGGTGTGAATATGAAACTGTGGAATAAACAACAGGTTAAACAGGTCAATGACTGACTGTTTATACCTACATAAAGGAACATATATATCAATGTGTTTAGAGAGTTTCCAGAACCCCTCACCTCTCCTTTTATTTATTTATGTGTTTTTTATATATACAGGGAGCCTCTAAAAATGAACACATCATTATATTTGCAGTTCACAGTTTGTGATACCTCCAAATTGGGACAACAGAAAACATGTTGATGTAATATTCAAAGTAGGAATAGGTGGTATGCAAGGTATCATATACCTTATGATTATACCGTCCATCCTGTAGATGGCAGTAATCCAAAGTTTCAAACGTCCGCCGGCTGCCTCTAAGAAGCACCACAGTCCTCCTAGAAGTTGTGTTAGCAGAAGCAGCTAGCACCACAATCTTCCTAAATGTGTTAGCAGAAGCAGCTAGCACCACAGTCTTCCTAGAAGTTGTGTTAGCAGAAGCAGCTAGCACCACAATTTTCCTACATATGTTAGCAGAAGCAGCTAGCACCACAGTCTTCCTGGATGTTGTGTTAGCACCACAGTCTTCCTAAATGTGTTAGCAGAAGCAGCTAGCACCACAGTCTTCCTGGATGTTGTGTTAGCACCACAGTCTTCCTAAATGTGTTAGCAGAAGCAGCTAGCACCACAATCTTCCTAAATATGTTAGCAGAAGCAGCTAGCACCACAGTCTTCCTGGATGTTGTGTTAGCACCACAGTCTTCCTAAATGTGTTAGCAGAAGCAGCTAGCACCACAGTCTTCCTAGATACTGTGTTAGCAGAAGCAGCTAGCACCACAGTCATCCTAAATGTGTTAGCAGACGCAGCTAGCACCACAGTCTTCCTCAATGCTGTGTTAGCAGAAGTAATTAGTTTAAATAATCTACAAATATAAAATGTATAGTTTATGTACTATTGGTGTGATGCCAACATATTTCGATTCAGGACTATAATTTAATTTACAGGGTGTCTGAAAAGTAAGCTAACAAGCTAAAAGTGGTGGAACAGCTGTTGTGGTAAAGGAGACCTGTTGAGTTTGGTGCATTGGCTTCTAGCTTAAGTAATGACAATAGTTATTTGGTTGTTGTTGTTGGTCTCCCTTGAAAAAGAAATTTCTGATCTCAATTGGACTTTCTGGGTAAATAAAGGTAAAAAAAAACAACAACAACATAAATAATAATAAAATACTACTACTAATATCTGTCTGTGATAACACAATATACAATATACAATATAACACTGTTATATTGTGAATATTGATAGTAATGTTGCAATTAAAACTGGAATAAATCAGGCCTAACTAAAAGTGTAGATGTGAAATAAATGGACCTACACTGGTTTTGAACTTACTCTGACCTTTGATGAACGTTCACATAATCAGTAATTTAAATATAAGACAGTGCTTGGTATGGACTGAAAAATGCAGATGATGAAAATAGCAAATAATGATGAATCATGTTGGAAAGGTGAGACAGAAAGGGTTAAATACAGGATTAAATTCAGGACATGTATATGGCATCTGGGGTAAAATCTCCCCCAGTTAGATGAAGGGATGTGTTACAGTTTTAGTGGAGCAGATGTTATTTTTACCTCAGGGTTAGACTAATTTAATCACAGCTGATGCATTTTTCTCCGAATAAATAAAATGCCTCTTTCATCCAAATGTAATTAACAAACTAGATGGATTGTTCAGGTATTCCATCCAAAACGGTATTAGAGCTCTTAATAATTACTTCCACTGCAACTTTCTAAACTAGGACACGCATTAAAGAAAAGAAAGGAAAAAAAAAAAGAAAGAAAGAACCACAAACAGAACCAGACGTGGATTAGTCAGATGAGTGTTTGGGACATTTCAGATGTTAGTTTGTGGTTAAAGACACATATTCACACACACACATATAAAGACACATGTGAACTGTATCCTGCACATTCCATTACGCTCATTAATCAGTGATGCCAGCAACAACAAACTCTGCCCCGTCCACGTATTGTAGCTTATTTTGGCATCGATCCAGCTGATGTCAGCATATCGACTGCCTCTATACAGTATATATGTGCCAAGTTTCAAGTAAATTGAAACAAAATTGGTGCTTTTCTAGACATGTGGAATCTGACTATGATAAGAAAAAAATATGTAAAAAATTTATTTAAAAAAATTTAACTTTGACCTATTTTCCCCCAACTGGGAATCTATTAAACCAAATTTGGGATGAAATCAATCAATAGTTTTGCTGCTTCAGATTTATTAAATTTGGTCCCATTATAGGAAATGGGAAAAACAAAGATCTATTATTCACAAGTTGTAATAAGATCTATTCTGGGTCAAGGGGTAACATTCCATAAACATGGGGATGAATGTAAATATGTTGATTTACAGATATATTTATTATTATTATTATTATTATATATAATGTACTAAATTCAACAAAAAAAAGTGGTTTCCTGGTGTGTCCACACAAGATGTTTCTTTTAAAACTGTTCTATCTGAACATGTGATAATGGTATTACACTATGCATCTGATGATGTAACTATTTTATTTAACCAGGTTTGTCCAATTGAGATCAATTATCTCTTTTTAGGTGTTGTGGTGTGTGTGTCTGTGATGCGCGGGCTGACCTGAAATAAGCGGGCGCCTGTGGTCATCCACTGTTACAGGTCATTGAAAAATATTTGTAATAATACGTAGGTTGCGGTTGGTCGAGTCGTTTGTCATTTGAGGTAGACATTAAAATAACCTGGTAAATCATTGTAATTTAAATATTAGGTATAATTGTCTATTTTTAATACATACACTTTATTGACTGAATTTCCATGAAGGTAACGTACAACGTGGTCAGTATCCTATGGTATGGAGGGAGCAAAAGAAAAAAGAAAGTTGGAGAGTGGAATCTCCGGAAACATACAAACAAAAAAAAGAAAGCTTTGGGACACATTCACTGAGATTTTTAAAGATGATGAGTGACTCCCAGTGTTTTGTTTTCCATTGAAACCAGGTTCAAATGTCTCTTTGGGTGTTACAGGTTGCCAAACCCTGGTTTAGATGCTACATGTTGATAAGTTTTGAATGATGAAGCAGGACAAAAATATTTTCTCAACATATTAACTTAGAAGCAATGACATCAAATTTTAACACAGAAATAAATGCAGGTATGTGAGTAAGGTCATGTGATGTTCATAAAAAAACACTTTTTAAAGGGCAGCACGGTGGCCTCATATACAGAAGGTCCCTGGTTCTATTCCCACACCAGACCTTTCTGTGTGGAGTTTGCATGTTCTCCTCTTGTCTATGTGGGTTTTCTCCAGGTACTCCAGTTTCCTCCCATCATCCAAACACATGCAGTGATAGGTTAATTGGTTAATTAAATTGTCCATAATTGTTTGTCTATATATGTTCAGCCCTGAGAGGAACTGGAGACTCATACAGGGTGTACCCCACCTTCACCCATTGTAGCTGGATTAGGCCCCCAGTGACCCCTGTGACCCTCGTGAGGATAAAGCGGGTTCAGGTGATGGGACTACTTTTTAAAAATACGGGTTGAGAAGTGGGTCGGGTCTGTCCTTTTCAAATATATTTCTTGCGGTCAGAGTTATGGGCAGGCTAGTTTTTTTTAAAAAACATCAGTTTTGGGTCATTTATACACTGACCCGCATCACTGATGTGTATATAAATGTTGGGTTTAATTAAATTTGTTGGTATATTTTGTATTTTATTGGCCCTTTGCATTCTCTATTCACATGTTTAAAAAATAAAAAAGCAATTTGATGACTTGTATAACACATTAGTTATTGTACATTCCTCTCAAATCCACTTTAGGAAACAAAAAAGAATAATAAAAAAAAAAAACACCTCTTGTCAGTGCAAAAGAGGTGTTTTAATTTTCCATTAGGTAAATCATTATGCTACAGTTATATTTGAGGGTCAATAGAAAAGCGACTACTGTTGGTGTTGCAGCTCTACTCTGTGATTCTAGGCTGATGAAGCAGCTGGAGTTTAACATAATTATTTGCTTGGTGCTGCTTTAAAGTCCCCCGTGGAAAGGAAACAAACTCCCTCTCGCCTGGTGTGCGTGGCCCTCCAGATGTATGCCCACGGCAAACAGTGGCACATGTGGGAGGTGGGACCCCCAACTGTGACGCCATGCTCTATTGCTGCCATATGCATATCGACGTCCCAGAGCAGGATGGCACGTGCAGGAGGGCGTGAGCTTAAAGACGAGCATGCACGCTGCAGATAGCATGTTAAAAATGAAAGGATAAGTCTGAGAGCTGCAGGAGGACTGTGTTCACGCACAGTGGGAATCTGTTTTTACAGATAAGGAAGTGTGTGTCCGTCAACTGAAGCGCCCTGTGATGCATTATTCTCTGCTAATACACAAATATGAACGTGTACTTACTTATTCCACGCTTGTCTGAGCTTCTTAGCGCTGTACACTGTGAAGCGGTCTGTGATAAAGAGAAAACAACACAAAACATCAGTCCTCTGTGACCTCATGACCCTGACATTTTATCAAGTCATTTCATTTTAATGCATCAGAGGAGAAATTCTACAGGATCATATGAGGCCAAATCCTGTAGCGGTGGAAGAAGTAGCAGTAATATAGGATAAAACTGGTCTGTGTTTGAGTAAAAGTACGAGTATTAACATCAAAATATACTTCACTTACAAAGAGTAAATCATCAGAATCAGTATATTTTATTAATCCTCGAGGGAAATAACACTTTAATACAGTTGTTCCATTTAAGTATAATAAAAAAAGTAGCAGGAAAGAGAATATCAATACAACAAAAAACAAACAAAACGTATATTTGTTTGTGTATTCCTATTTTTATGGAGACATGGATCTGTTTAAACACAGTCACATCAAGATTCAGGTCCCCACAGAAGGGTTAAATATGAATGTAGGTCCCCACTAGTAAAATATAAAACTGTGTGAAGTACGCAAATGTATGCAAAACCTAGCACTAATTGTAGGATATATACTAAAGCAGGGATGGGCAACCTGTGGCTCCAGGGCCACATATGACCCTTGACCACTGACTTGAAATAATAATAAAACAAGGCAGTCAGAGAGAGGCTTGATATGGTGTCATGTGACATGATAGAGCCATAGGTGTTGAGCCATCTGATGTCTGAAGGTGAGACGATGTGAATGAAAAAAAACCAGCAGATTCTATCTTGTCTGAATCCTGAGATATTACATGTACCACTGATGTGTTTTAACTGTTGACCTTTAGTGTGACCTTGACCTTTGACCATCGTTCAGAATATAACGGGTTCTTTCTTGACCCATTATCTACGGACAGACAGACAGACAAACGGACCCGAATTTAATACCTCCTTGGCCTTTGTTATCAGATAAAAGAAGCAGGAAGTGACCGTTTTTATGTATAAATGCTTTGTTACCTCTGTCAAGGAGGTATTAAATTCAAATCAGTTTGTCTGTCCATCTGTCCATCTGTCCACCTGTTCGCAAGATTAGGCAAAAAGTTCTCACATTTTGTTGAAACTTCCAGGAACGATAGATAATGGGTCAAGGAAGAACCCATTAGGTTTTGAGCAAAGAAGGTCAAATGTCAAGGTCACACTAAAGGTCAACAGATAAAACACATCAGTGGTAATATGTCAGGATTCAGACAAGATATAATGTATTGTTTTGTTTTTTTTCATTCACATCGTCTCACCTTCAGACATCAGATGGGTCAACACCTATGGCTCCATTAAGTCACGTTTTGCCTTGTTTCCCATTGTTTTTATAATTGTTGTTGGCTTTCATTGTACTAAAGAAGTCTTTGACAACCATGTAAAGCGTGATACAAATAAGATATATTATCATCATCATCATTAAGTAAGATAGATAGATAACTTTATTGTCTGTTCCACATAAAACAGAAATTCTTCATTGTCACAGTTTCTTACCACAAACACCCTCCCCACTAAAAACACAGCCACAATTATATAGACATTAATAAAAATGAAATCAAATCACATAAAATAATGAAAAACCCTAAAAATACAGTGCAGATATTTTGTAGTAAGTAAGTAATCAGTATTGGTTGTAAAAAAAAAAAAAAAAAAAAATCATCATCGTGCATCCCTTCTTTTAACATTATTATCTCTATGCTGCTGTAACACTGCATATTCCACTGTCATGACAATAATAAATGATCATATTTTCTCATCTCATCTCATTATATAAACAGGCTGAAAAAAAAAAACCCCAAAATATGTTAAAAGCTTTTTGGATGAAAATGTAAAAGGAACATGTGCAGTTTCTAAACAATGGAGATGAATGAGTCTGGGAACAGACATGTCATGCACAAACGGTACAGACATTCCAGGTGTGAGGAATAAAACAGCGGATGTTTCGTCCAACGGCGTCGACGCCAGCGACCGATCATCCATCTAATTAACGCCATCACTTTCACCTGTGTCTGTGTTTTAAGTGGCCACCACGGCTGCTAAAATCAACTAAAGGCCAACGTGTTTCTGGCTCCGTCTGAGCCACAGGAAACCGTCTGAAATAGCTGAAGTTTTGGTTCTTTTCCCAAATTGAGGAGTGTCTGGTATCAGCTCAGAAATGCACTTGAGTAATACTTGATGAGCTGTGTGGCTGCGCTGCGTGGCCAGACCACATGAAATAGTCATATTTTTCAGAGGAGGACGGTGAGACAGTCGCTTCATATTTCTACAGATATGCTCATTATGCTGCGGAAGGAGTGTGTGAAGCTCTCTAACGCTCAGCCAAATCTGCCATGTGGACTCGCAGTGAATCCGAGGCTGCCAACGGCCCGGATACCGTCCAAAACTAGCCAGCCACCCAGCAAGCCGGCCCGCCTCCCACACCGCCAGCTTAATCCACCCAACTGTCTTTCAGCAGCCCCTCGGTCTGCCAGAGAAACGAAACCCAGGCTAGCCCGGAGCACTGCAGGGCCAGACCGGACCAGGCCAGACCACCGCTCCCTAGGCGTCAGCTGGAGCGGCCATAAATAGACAGGAAGAGGAAGTGAGGAGAGCACGTTCACAGCAGTTTGGATTTGATCTGTTCACCTGGTTTTGGATTTTCAGTTTAGTTTTTATTAGTTTAAGGTTCGACAGGATGTTGATGCTTTATCTAAACTGACTTGACTTCATGGATGGACTTTTTAGACACACTGTAAAAAAAAAAAAAAATTGAAATCTTACCAAGTGTATTTTTCTTATTTTTGTCCAAACATATGAGGGATGAAAAATGAAACAAATAAATAAATAAGTGTATACATAAATAAATACTTAAACAAATGCAACAATGAATAAGTGAAGAATTAATTTCTCATGTTTTATGATTTTATTTCTATTTATTACCTTAAATGTGCATAGTTTTTACATTTATATGTTTATTTATTTATATATATTTATGATTTTATATACTTATGTATATTATTGAATTTCTTGATTTGTGCATTTATTTTTTTACATATTTCTGTATTTCCATATTTATGCATGACTGTGTCCATTCTATCAGTGGAAAAGTGGAGATGTCAATTAAGTGGGCGGTCCTTAGTCCAATCTAAAGCAGGATTGGTTGCATTGATGTGATCAGATTTACTGCTGCTGTCTTGACTTGACTGTTCCTGCCGCAGGTCATGACCTTTCATCCCAAAGGTCGTGACCTTTCATTTGCACTTGATTTTAAGTCAATCAGCCAAAGTGTTTAGTGATTTTAAACTTCTGAACGCCCCCCTTGTGGGTAATCTAGAAATGGTAAATCATCAAATATCAAATCAGTTCTTCCTCTCTATGATATTCACTGATATAGGAAAATATGATAATTCTAAACCGAATAATTTTCCAATTATTGCAGTAACACGAAATATATCTGGTGGTGGTCAGACCAAAACAAAATAAGACATAGTCGGATAAAGAGAAACTTTTCAGTGTGATATAAGAAGTGATTTTTACATAATAGATCTGGACATAAAATAATTTTCACTTGGCAGAGTTAATAATAATAACAACAACAACAACAACAACAATAATAATAATAATAATAATAATAATAATAATAATAATAATAATAATAATAATAATAATAATAATAATAATAATAATAATAAATCTGTCAAAGAAAAATAAAAATGACCTTACTATGCGTCTCAGTAACTATAGAAACCCTGATGGTGTATAAATATCTAGTAATAGTTATGTTTTGGTTGTAATTAATCATTTGCCATAATTGAAATAAGCATAAAATGTATTGGTCATGAGTGATAACATGAAAACAATACAAGTGTGTGATGATAAACCACAAAGAAATCAGATCTGATAGTTTCACACAAACATATGAAATGCAAACCACCATGAAAGCAAAATGTGAATGAGCCGTGATAATCTCATCATTTGATAATGGAGCGTGATACCAGAGACGGCAGATCATTTAACACATGTTGATTAGTTTTACCATCAACAAAAACAAGAGACGGATGAGAAAATGTGAGCAGAAGGTGAAGAAAATGTAGATAAAACACCAACACAAGTGCACAAGACAAGGCCAGATCACAATTGTTTTTACTCATATAAATGGATTTCTTTATACATACTTATTTTTTTTATTGTATTTTATTTCTCAGATTAACCCATAACAACCACATGCTACTTTAGCGTCACTTCCGATGTATTTTTATCCTCTATATTTAACTGTTCCCCACCTTTTATTATGACATTATCTTCTATATTTGACATTTTTCGGTAAAAATTGTGTATTTTTCCTATATTTAATTCACTGACTTTGTAGATGTTCATACAAAACTGAGATTAAACATGAAGGTTATAATATGAAAAACAGAGAAAACTGAAGTAAAAGTTATTTCTTTTTTAGTTTTTAGCTAAATATAGTTTTAATATCAGTTTTACTGATGCGTCATTAGTTGTTTTTCTGTTAATCCCTGAATTGTGCGAATATAAAAAATGTATTTTCATTTTTAATGATTCTTTATTTACTTATTTTTTGTCAAGAGATGGGGTTTTTGGGCATTGCAAAATTGGTGTATCACCCAAAACTACAATAGAAAGACCCCTCACCCCAACATAAGTAGAGTCACATTAACAAAAAAGACAAAAAAAAGAGGAAAAAAAAGGCTGTTAATAGATGTTACAACAAGCAAAGAAGGATTTTAAAAGAAACACGGTGTTGCAAGTATGACATTTTTTAATTGGGTACAGGATATGGGGTAATATTTAATAATAATAATAAATAATAATAATAAAAATAATAAAAATAACAATAATAACAAAAACAATAATAATAACAATAATAACAAAAACAATAATAATAATAATAATAATAATAATAATAATAATAATAATAATAATAATAATAATAATAATAATAATAATAATAATAATAATAATAATAATAATAATAATAATAATAACCAGTCTTGTTTTCTTCAGTTTTCATGCCAGGTACAAGGTAAAGGGACATTTGTTTGCACATATATAATGATAACTACAAAAATAACTCATAGTAGTTTCATTTCAGAGCTGATATCTATTTAATTTCCATGTTTTCTTGATAAAAAAAAAACCTAAATCACTTCAGTTCTTCCATCAATATCTGTCATAATGTGTGCTTTTATTCATTCTATGTTTTATTTTCTGTTTATTTTAGTCACATGCTACAAACAGGAGTTACAATTGGATTACATTATATTATTTTTGGTGACTTTTTAATGGTCCAATACTTTTTTCTGCATCTGTAAATCAACATGATATTATTGTTTGTCAACATATTTATGGAATAATCTTTCCTGTCATCTCACACTAAAATACAAATCATCACTTTTTTATGGAAAAACCAACACAGTCTGAAACACTTCTGGTTTTTCTAAAGTTTTGTGTTTTATATTCAGTGGAAAACCCATAAATATTGTAGAAGCTGATGACGACCAAGCTTCTGAATGTCAAAACGTATCATATATCATGATAAAAAGATGACAAACTGTATTTTATACCAATTACATACACATATTAATAAGTTTAGTGGATCAGGAGTTATTAAAAACTTTCAGATCAGTACATATTTTTAGTCGTCGGTGGTTTTTATAAGTTAAAACATCACATATGTCCATTACATTCAACCATTTTTATGGCTTTTACATAACTTAAAATGATTAATATCGCCAATTTATCATGATGTTCTACAACTGAATTTTCCTGATGTTTCTGTGCAAAATATAAGCTACTTAAAAAAAAATAACGAAAAAGAGAAGGAGAAAGCAAGATATGATAGAACAGTGGAGAGAGGAAGTATCTGTGGAACCTTTTTATAACCACAAAAACGTAAAATGAAAAAAAAAAAAGAAAGTACGAGGCGCCTCCAATCTGAGGTCAAACCACACTGTCATGTCTGAAATCCAACGTTAAGTGGTGTTCTGCGAAGGCTGGGCCCTGAAAACGATGGAAAACTTTTATAGTCTAGAGCTAATAGTGAAAATATGATGAATCATTACTAGAATGTGATAGAGGCAGTGTGTTTTGGAAAAGCCTCCATGTATCAGAGACATGGAAAACATGGGCTGTTGGATTCTACAGTGACACAACACTGCCATCTGCTGGACAACACCACCACTGAAATACACAAGATATTAGAGGGTAAAATACAACAATATTAAGATTTATCCACTAAAAACAACTATAGTACATTTACAGACTAGTAGAAAAACATTCATACTAGTATATATTTGTCTTTTTAGGAAAACATTTATAGGTTTAAAATGTGTTCTATGTATATTTAACCCTTTCATGAATAGCGATGTAGTAACTGCACAGACACCAAACTGAGAAAAATCTTGTTGTTCAGCCCCAGTAGTTGTAGGTAGATTATTAGACATGAGGCAGTAATTGTTACTGTATATTACAGAGTTCTACAAAAACTACAGTGCGCCTTATATATGGATTAATTCTGGTAGTGCTTAGTGACTGGGAATTTAGACTTTTTATCTCACAATTTTGACTTTTTATCTCACAATTTTGACTTTTTATCTAACAATTTTGACTTTTTATCTCACAATTTTGACTTTTTATCTCACAATTTTGACTTTTTATCTCACAATTTTGACTTTTTATCTAACAATTTTGACTTTTTATCTCACAATTTTGACTTTTTATCTCACAATTTTGACTTTTTATCTCGCAATTTGACTTTTTATCTCATAATTTTGATAATATGCCTTCTATATGAAAAACCTTCATAAAAAACATTCATTGACAGTGCACCTTATAGGCCAGTGTTTCAGTACAATACAGTGATTGACTGTAAACTATTGGTGCAGGGTCCTAAAATGGACATAGTTAAGAACACAGTAATGATCTTTATTGCCTTTTTGTTTTGTTTTTCTAGTACTTTCTGCAGTTACTGTACAAACATCAACACATTTTCTCCAAAATGACAGATACTTGAAATTAAATATTTTATTACCTGACAAAGAATGATTTGAATGTTGCAAAAAATAACTCATTTTTGCCAAAAAATGCAGTTACTACCTTGTTGCTTTGTGGGGCAGAATAAGCACACTGGCTTGTTATTTATTGTTTGTTTGGTTTTTTTTTTTTGGGGGGGGGGGGTCCCTTTCATGTACATCTGTTATAAATTGCTCATATATAGTAGATTTTCCATTTGTGTGCATGAATAAAATAGTGAACATGGAAATTGAGCCTCTGAACATTAGAATAGGTCATATGTAATGACCACGAAAACTACATTTATCAGAATTATTTATATGCATTGATAGGATTAATAGTCCTGAAGTAATTAAATATATTTAGTCAGTAGATACTGTTGCTTACCAGTGGATATTTATGTAAATTTGGGGATAAATCCCTTATGTTGGGAATGTTTAAACATAATATTCAATCAAATATGTACAAAATACAAACCCAAGGAGGAAAATACAAAGAAAAATTAGATAAAAAAAATGCACTAAAAACAAAAATCATCATCATCATCATTATTAATTTAACTTAAAATGACTCATCAGGATCTAATTTGAATCCCCAAGGTCATAAGTTCAATCAATTTAACCCTTATCTTTACACTTTTAAAATTTTTTTTCTCACAGCCAACAGTTTAAATCCATATATTTACACTGACTCGAAAACCCTCAGATTTATTTTTCTCTTCACATTCTGCATCAAATCCAAGTGAGTCAAAGATTTAAGAAGGAAAAACATAGAATCTGACTTCCCATTGCAGTCTGTTCAGTGAAATGAAGCCGGAGCAAACAGAGCATAACAATGTGGATTCTTGCAACATGTTACACACTGTGAGTGCAATGTTCATGAAACTGATGTAAAAGGAACGCGCTGCAGGATTCTGCAAAAGCCCCCCCCCCCCCCCCCCCCCCCCCCCCCCCGTGTTAACAACGCACTTTGTCCTAAACTAACAGCTCCAACATACGCAGTGGAAGGCTTTGATTTTAATTATGTTCTTGTGCCTTTTGTCATTAATTATACATTAGATCCAGAGCATGAACTTATTTTATTTTCTATACATTCTGTATAATCTGAACACTTATAAGCACATCAAGGACAGTATATGTTCTAGTATAAGGGTGTCAAACTCTAGTCCTTGAGGGTCGGTGTCCTACATGTGTTGGATATTTCCATTTTTCACATGATTCAGTTTAACCCCGAACACAAATGGAATACAATTAAAGAAAAAGAATAAAAGAAAATATAGTAAAATAAACAAAAAAATTGCAACAAAATGAACAAAAACTAATAAATATTTACAAAATTATAAATAACATGGGAAAAATTTGCCAAAAAAAAAACTCAAATGAAAAAAATATATATAATAGATGGTTTATTTTAAATATTCATAAAAATATTAAGATAAACTTTTTTATGGCATAATGATAATTTGAACAACATAATTTTAACTTTGTATCGCATCATTTTAACTTATCACATAATTGTGCCTTTTATTTCACCATTTTGATTTTACATCACATTTCCACTTTTTATTGCACAATTTTGACTGTTTATTTAGTCATTTTGACTTTTTGTCACATGAATTTTCACTTTTTATTGCACAATTTTGACTTTTTATTTAGTCATTTTGACTTTTTGTCACATAATTTCCACTTTTTATTGTATAATTTTGACTTTTGGGGGGATGGAATATTGCTAGCAAGATAACTCAAAAAAGTTATGGATGGATGTGGCTGAAATTTTCAGGAAATGTTGATATTGACACAAAAAATAAGTGGTAAATATTTGATGGTGATCAATGGAGGAGACGCGTCTTTCAGGAGGGAGGGGGGGTCTGATCTGCCTTGGCAGAGTCTGCGCTCTGAGTGTTTTTCTAATTTCTAATGTGTTTTATTTCTATCACAGTTCAACTGAAGTTTAGTTCTAGAGCTTAGTTTAGCTTTTTTAGAGCTTTTCTTGCTGCTAAAAGATGAATCATGTCATTAATGGTCTCGTCTCATCTCATGATCTGAACCCACTTTATCCTCACTCGGGTCATGGGGGTCACTGAGACCCTAATCCAGCTACAATGGGCAAAGGTGGGGTACACCCTGTAAGAGTCTCCAGTTCATCGCAGGGCTGAACATATATAAACAATCACTCTCACATTCATCTTTAATTACAATCTAAGATTCCCTTTGTCCCTGGGGGGACAGAGCCCCAAACCTCTGGAACTCACTCCCCCCAACCATCCATCACTGTTCAGACCTCAACACTTTTAAATCCCTTTTAAAAACTCATTTATTTAAGATTGCTTTTAATGTTTGATTACTTTTTATTCTGTCTGCTTTAATTCTGTAATTGCTCTGTTTGCTATTATTTCTTTTTCACTGTTGTTTGACTCTTGTTGTTCTGTTTTTACTGCATGTAAAGCGTCTTTGTGTGCCATGAAAAGCACAATACAAATACAATTTATTACCTCCGCCAAGGAGGTTATGTTTTTGCCGGCGTTTATCTGTTTGTCTGTGTTCAAGATAACTCGAAAACTTATGGACGGATTTTGATGAAATTTTCAGGATATGGAAATGTGAACAGGAAGAACTGATTTAATTTTGGGGGTGATCGGGGTGGGGGGTTCTACCTTGCGGGAGGTCTACGCTCTCAGAGTGCTTTTCTAGTTATTATTATTATTATTATTATTATTATTATTATTATTATTATTATTATTATTATTATTATTATTATTATTATTCAGAGGCTGTTTACACGAAGACGATTGTGGCTAAAAATGACGAAATATTTTAACCGGAAGTGCCTTTCATTTACATGAGAATTAAGTTTTTATGGTTTGAAAATGCAAAAATCTGTAGTTGCATTCCAGAGTGGAATTTTTGAAAGCCATCTGCTGTTTTGTTTCCATCTCGCTTGATGAGGTTTTGAACCCCCAAACAAGCCTCCAAAACAGCTGTGCCCAGAAGGTACTCCCCCGCCCCCCAGCAGCTCTAGCCAATCACAACACTCGAGGTACATTGTTATTTTTCCCTGTGGAGGACTCAGCAATTGTACAGTTCAGCCAAGGTGAGTCGTCTGTACCTTGATGAAGTTATTTAGCTGTAACCTTTGTAATGTTGTGAAATGTTTTAAACTGTGTGTAAATGTGAATTCTGCAATTGTCATATAGGCTATGTGTGGTTACCTGAATAAGCAGCTATGCTAACGAGCTAATTAGCTTTTACTCTTGAGGTTTAGCATAGGAATCCAACTACTTTTGTATTTGCTTTTAAAAAATACCCATCTTACCCAAATACCCATCTTAAACACCATCAATATTAAACGTAATCCCTGCTAACTTAATGTAAATTCACACAACTGCCAACTTACAGACTGACTATTATAGCGCATACATGATTAACATTTGGTTTAGCTTTAGCTAACGGTACCTTCCACAGTAAACAATAACTAGCTTGCTAGCTAACCCTTTCAACTAACATAGCTGTATTCAAACAGCATGCAGCTTAAACAGCTGTTTAACACCAAATACAAAAGTAGTCTGATTCCTATGCTAAACCTCAACAGTGAAAAGCTAATTGGCTCGTTTCCTTCCAGGCACAGCTGCCTTGGAGACTTGGTTGGGGGCTCAAAACCCCATATTCTTCCATCGCACGGTCAAAATGCAAAAATATTGCCCCCTGCTCACATTGCATATGCATCATACTCATGTGCCAATACACAAAGGTCAAACAAACATGTCTGACTATTTCCATCCACTCGATTTACAAGCTACTCTAGCAGCTCTTAACAACCACATACCATCACTGTTACACATACGCTTTGACAATACAGCATTTTATAACAGTAACATCCAGCAGCCTGGCATGTATATCCAATTTAATTCCACACACTTGAACTTAATGACAACACTCGTGTAATAAACGTAGCTTAAAAACACAATTTACAAGGTGCCATGGCTTCATCATAGTCCACCTGAAGTTTAAGTTTAAATTTAGAGTGCACTTTAGTTTTCTTTTTAAAGCTTTTCTTGCTACATAAAAAAAGCAAACTGCATGATTCACACCATTTTCAGCATGTCTGGGCTTTATTATAGTTCAACTGGAGTGTACAGTATGTTCAACTTTACTTTTGTCTTTTTAGTGCTTTTCTTGCCAAAAAAAAAAAAAGACAAATTGCATGATTATTTGTGCAGAGTTGAACTGATTCTCTGACTTTAACAGACCCGCTGAGGCTGTTTTTGAGGCTCATGAACAACAGCATGTGTTTAAGTTTTACCCCATAATAAGATCTTGTTCTTGTGTTTGTTGGAACAGGAGCCATAACAACATCACAAATGCACACGTCACATGAACAGATGTGCTCCCTGGATGCTGCATCTAGGCTACGCCGAGTGTGTTTATGTGTGTCGGACAGCTGCGCGAGAGGCAAGTGTCAGCCAACTGTCGCCATGGCCACAGGATGAGAGAGTCATTTGTATGTGGTGTGTGTGTGTGTGTGTGTGTGTGTGTGTGTGTGTGTGTGTGTGTGTGTGTGTGTGTGTGTGTGTGTGTGTGTGTGTGACCTCCGGCGTCACCCCCGTCAGGCCTTAATTGGCCACAGGAGATGGAAGGCCAGGTCAGACAGCTTTGTGATGCCTCAGACCATCGCTCTAACCCTCTTTATGTCCGTCCTGTCCCCTCTCATCTCCTCTCCTCCACTCCAGCTCCTCTTCCCTCCATCAGCTCACACTAATCTGCAGTCCCTCTATTCATGTTCGCTCTAAAAAGCCCTAATGAGCTCCCAGAGGGCACCTCTACCCTGGCAGCGCTGACACCCCCCACACTTCTGCTGCATTAATGGAGGACAGTGAGTTTCTGCTGGACTGTCCCATCATGATTCGATATGAGTAAAAGGTACGTCAGCAGGTCTAATCGTTAAAATGAGGCCGTCGGGTTAACGTGAGACATGACTCTGCTATTCGGTATTCAGATCCTGCAGCGTTTTAGGACGCTATTGAGCAAATATTCCATAATTAGCTTTTAGAATGTTGTAAATGAGCTGATCTCAATTTCTGTGAAGAATATCTACACCACGATGTAGACTTTGTCTCATAACATGGGTTTTTAAGCCTAATAACATGGGTTTTTAAACAAGTAGGTGGGGCTAAATTGATGATTGACAATCAGACATCTCCAACTGGATTCAGTTCTTGATTTGCATGAGATACACCACTGCATATTAATGGTTTAAATGTCATAGTTTACATAAATATGTTCATGATTTTAACTTATTTGGCTCATCAGTAGCAAATATTAATGATTTGATAATGTATTCAAATAATATAAATATGAATTATCAGGCATTCCAGGTGGTAATTGAAGCACTACAAGATTATACACACTTATTAACATTATTATTTTGGATTACAAATGTACGTCAGCAGGTCATATCGTTAAAATGAGGCCCTCGGGTTAACGTGAGACATGACTCTGCTATTCAGTATTCAGATCCTGCAGCGTTTTATGAAGTTATTGAGCAAATATTCTATAATTAGCTTTCAGAATGTTGTAAATGAAGTGATCTCAATTTCTGTGAAGAATATCTACACCATGATGTAGACTTTGTCTCATAACATGGGTTTTCAGGCAGGTAGGCGGGGCTTAATGGATGATTGACAATCAGACATCTCCAACTGGATTCAGTTCTTGATTTGCATGAGATACAGATGCATGCAATAATAATAATGGATTGGATTTATATAGCGCGTTTTTGGCCACTCAAAGTGCTTCATATTAGTGACCCATTATTCATTCACTCTCACATTCATGCTCTGGTGGTGGTAAACTACATATGTATCCACAGTTGCGCTGGGACAGACTGACAGAAGCGTGGCAGCCATTTTAACCCTCTGACCACTATTCATTCATACAGGCAGGAGGAATGGTAGGTAAATGGACTTGTATAGGGTTTTTCCACCTTCATGGTGCTCAAAGCGCTTTACATTAGCCTCACATTCACCCATTCACACACACACACTCATACACCAGTAGGTTTCTAAGGTCAGTCAGGCCTAAGTCAGGGTTCAAGGACACTTCGACATGCGGACAGCCAGAGCTGGGACGCGAACCGCCAACCTCTCGGTCATTGGGCGACCCACTCTACCAACTGAGCCACAGCCGCCCGAGGACCCAACTGTCTGACTCTGACATAGCAGGATTCGAACCACCAACCCTTCAGTTACTGGATGAGCCACTCGACTCTAATATGCTATTATTAACACAATTAGTTTGGACTGTAAAGGAATCGCTAAAATGAGGCTGTTGTGTCAATATGAGACATGACAGCCAGATAGGCGGGGCTAAAGTGATGATTGACATCTGCAGTCACCAATATTCTGTATCTTTTAGCCAAATTACAGGTAAAGGTATGATGTCAGGTATACGGAGTTCATTACTTAAGCTACTTTTGCTGATTTATTCACATTAAAATTGTGCTCAACTTAACTTAATAACACTCTATTTTGGGGTAAATCAATAAAATCAATGGTTTCAATGATGTAAGACACAACTATGTACAAACTTTAACTGCATCCATTAAAAACAGACCAGATGGTGGAATGTCAGTGATTTCCAGCCAAGACAAAAAGAATTAAATAAAAATCTCCACCTGGATTCAATACATTGGATAATTATTGTAGTGATTAAAATGTTTCTGCTGCAACAAGTTCTTTAACCCTGTAACTGATGCAGTGAGTGGCTGCACATTTTTTAACAACCATCAGAGCGTAAAGATCGGATAATATCAGGGTTCATCAAGCTCAAATTGTTAAAGACCAGCTCAGAACCATAAAATATAATTTACACACATGGATCAGATCTGAACCTAATTTATCTTATTTAGGATGTATGAAGACTTTACACAGTGGTCTGATGTTTGACGAAAGTTTTATTTGTGCGTTTATTTTAGTTTGAATATCACATTAAAAAGAAAACAACAACAAGATTTCTATCAGGGGTGTCAAATATATGGCCCGGGAGCCAAATCCAGCCCTCCAAAGGGTCCAGTCTGGCCCCTGAGATCAATTTGTCAAATGCAAAAAATAATATATTTTAATTCAGGTTCCACATATAGACCAATTTAATCTCAAGTGGGTCACATGAGTAAAATACTCTCATAATTACATAAAAAAATACCATTCCAAAAGTTTATCTCGTTCATGTCATTTTATTGTATTTACACAAAATTATCATTTCACAAAAATAGCAGTAAAGTAACCTGAACAAATATGAACATTTTCAAATGTCTGAAGAGCAAGTTTACCAATATTCTGCCGGTTATTCAATTATTTATGTATGTTTTGTTGATCTACCGTGATCTGTAAGCTGTAACTCACATGTGTAAATGATAAATTGAGACATAATATTGTTAAAACTGCTCATAGTTTATTTAAGAAATTAAATTTTGTTCATGTTATTCACATTGTTTTAAAAGGATGTAAATATTTTCATCACATAACTTTACTTTTTTCGCTGTTTGGAGTTGACATTATTTCTATATTATGTTATTTCACTGGTCTGGCCCTCTGTAGATCGAACCCTTGAACTGAAATGAGTTTGACACCCCTGATTTATATAAAAGGAAAGTTAATGCAAACATGGATGTAATAAAGATATTATTTAGTAACATGAGCATTAACATAATATTTTTAACGCTTTCATTCTGCTTTTCCCACCTGTGAAATATTTGTGCTTTTAACAAAATCTATTTGTTATTATTCATGTTATTATATTATATTATATTATATTATATCATATCACGTTATCGATACACAATTTTATACATGTGTTAAAATTTCATTCGTTTTATTCCGGAAGCATTTTACTTGTAGACCAGTGTTATTGGACAGTGTTAAAGATGACCAGAAATGATCAAAATAATCAAGAAAATTAACATAAATGACCAAAATAATCCACAAAAAAAGACCAAAAATAAACCGCAAATGTGCACAATAAGAAAATAATGAAACGAAAATGATCAAAATTAACAAAAATGACCAAAATATCAGAACATTTTGATTTCTCACCTGGTTTGAAGTGAGGCAGAGAGTTCACACCAGGCCAGGTGTCCTCAGACGGGGTTCCAAGGACCTGAAACACACACCAGAAAAGGAGGTGAGGTCACAGTTACTGTCAACAAACACAGCAGCAGTCGGTGCAACCTACGGTACGGTCATTTAAAGATTATTCAATGAGTTTTATCATGAGATTTTTCACCTTTAAACCAGTTATTTTATGATCCTAAAACACCACAGCATGTAAAATAACTTTGAATTCTTTAATCATATTAGTGTGTTTTGTTAGTTCAGGTAAAGTTGTTTATTATTTAGATCTTTACAGTGAATGAATGTTGTATGAAAGTAGATTCATTTCACTCTTTGCATTTGTTGAATTATAATATATCTCTCAGGGTGCATTTACACAGTCGCTTAGTAAGCAACAAAATAATTACGTATATAACAGAAAGTCTCAAGGTGAACATTTTGGTTCACACCTGATGTAAAATGATGGGAACACAGAATAAATCCATGAGCGACAGAGGTCTGAAAGCATAAAAATTATGATGTCTCCGTTTCACTGGCATTGAAGGAAAATATATTAAACAAATAAATAAATATGACACCTGTACTGTTAATCAGAATCTTAAAAACTTCATAAACAGTAGTTTATCTGTATTTTTTGCCGTTTCATGACTGATGTCATGAGAAACACATGATTAAAAACTGAATTATTTCCGTTATTATGATTACATGTTTGAATGACAAATGTAATTTCGTAATGTCATTCACTGTTGGTTTTCGAAACATTGGTTTGTAAAGATATTTTCAAGGAATGAATGATGTTTGCATTGGTCAATTAACATTTATTTTACATTCAATGTATATAAGCATTAGCTTCCGTCGTAGATTATTCTGTCCTCAGAATTTTACATCAGCCTCATTATTTGTATTTTCTGTATTATGGAAGACGACTGAATAAAACCTAAACCAAACAATTGAACATTTCTAATTAAATCCAGTTGTTGTTTTGACTGAGATCCATGGTTCAAATATAGTTTTATGGTAATTTTTTTTTTTTTTGCATAAATACATTAATGAATAGAGGATTTGTAACCGATTTATCACATCATTTACTAACATTAATGACTTCATAATGTAGTAAAATAGTAGACATTGATATATTAACCCTTTAACTCCTGTTCCATAGTCAAAATAATAGTAAAATAAGCAATAAAATGAACAAAAACAGCCAAAGTGACCAACAAAACCAACAAAATAATAACTAACATTAATTAAGTGAGACACAAATGGAGCAAAATTGTACAATAGAAACAAAATAGGCCACAAAATGAACAAAACCTAATTAATATATATAAAAAACAACAAATAACATGAAAAAATTTGCCAAAAATAATGACAAGGAAGTTAAAAAAGAAAAGAAAAGACAAGTATTGTAATTTGGTTCCAGTAGTTTTAGTTTTGGCAAATCACTTGTTTTTTGACACCTGTTTATCTCCATACATCAGTTCAATGAAGAAAACAGCAAAAAAAAAAGAAAAAAAAAAGGCAGAACCAACCTTTCAGATCATGTCAGCGCTGACGCATCAGGAGTTAAAGGGTTAAAATTATATTATGATTTTAAGTCAAGTTTCCAGAACTGTACAACATGCATTAAAGGGTTAAAATAATCTCTGACTTGTGTCTTTATACCAAAGTTTATACTTTATCAAAGCAGCAAAAGCAACAACAGTGAATTGCGTTTTCTATATTAAATATTGTGTGATAATTAAGTGCAGATAACAGCCTTGTCATGTGATTGGCTGCATGACAACCTTCACATTCCACCACTTGTGCAACACTGATGACTGCTGTGTCTTTTATGGAGAGGCTGGCTGTGTTCTCACGCAGGCAGGGAGGGTTTATGATGACAAAACGCAGAGCGGCGGACATGCCTTCGACATGATCCATCGTAATAGTTTCCAGATTGGCCTGTTTTGGGCTCTGATCTGCAGTGCACTCTTACAGCGGCGTGGCTGTTCGAGGAACTGCCGGGTTTGAACTGCACAGCTACTGCACAGCTGCTCAGAAAGCATGCAAACACTGGGCGGAGGTGGGAGGTGCGTTTTGGAATCAGTGGGATAATGTGGGTCAAATGGGAAGTAAAAAAAAATAGTAGAATTAGAGCAAAGGTTTGGGGTAAAACCAAGATTTTGAGCAAAATATTGAGTTAAAAAAAAAAAAAAAAACTACATAAAATTACAAAAATATATTGAAAATACATAACAAGGAACCAGATTTAGACTTGCATTTTAATAAAAAGCAGAAAGAATTCAAAACATTTTGGCTTGTGTCAGCTGCAGTTGGTGTAATACCCTAAACCACCACCAGAGGACAGTAGAGCATCATGGGATTCAAGAGAAACAGGTTTAAAAAGAAGGGAATCTCTCCAAAAATAGCAGGAAAACAGCATTTTGGTGTAGCCATTATTAATATTTTTTCACATTAAATGCAGATTAAATCGGGTGAAACAAGTTAAGAGTCAAAACGTCAGTGAAAGGTGAGGATGATTGCACTGGTGTGGAGGGAATTTGGTCATTTTTTGGCACATTTATCACCAGTTTTCCATGATTAAACTGTAGTGTACTGTAGCGGACACGAGTTTTAATGCTTTGGCAATAATGGAACAAGTGACAGAGAGATTGTGAAAGTGATAGGATGGTTTTTTTGTGTGATTTCTTCTGTATTTCTGTGTTGATTAATTGGTTTATATTGTTAGTGTTCATTTAGCTGCAGATGATCATTCAATCCAGCAACCGTATTTTGTCCATTGGAGTATTTTCTAATCAGTTTGTAAAGACAGTTATATATTATAGGATATTTTGTATATGATCATTTTGATAAACCAACCAGAATAGATTTATATATGTATATATATTTGCATTTGTATTATTGTTTGGTACAAAGGGGTGGGAGGTAATAAGTTTTGTACTTCAAATATGTTTCTTGCCTTCTTATTTTTTATGTATTCTATATTGTCTTTGTCTTGTTACTTTGTCAATTATTGGCTTTTGAAAGATCAAATGTTTTTGTGCTTGACATATTTGAAATAAAATGACTAAATGAAATAAAAAATGATGATTTGCAGAACCTTGATCTGATTTTAACACACATAGAAGCTGCTCGTCTGCACTTTCAGGTCACCTTCAATGAATTCATGCTACATTTGCATCCCGGCGACACATGTTAAACACCTGCATAATCATCCTTCAGCTGCACTCGGGTGATCAGGTGATGTGTTAGATTAGAAAATTATCTATAAACAGCTTCTTTCTTCCACAGGATCATTTTTAATATGAATAAAATAATCCTCTCATCTTTAGATCTAGCTTTAAACAGTGCATTTTGTTTAATAATTTAAAGTAAAGTGCCGTGCTGTGATATTAAATGAAGTTAAATATGCATAAAGCCTGGCAGGACAGTTAAACAATATGAAGAAACTTCCCAGTGACAGTAAATTAAATGTGTTTTTTTTAATCTCAGGGCTTTTATTTTCTTAAAAACACCACAGTAGTGACTTCTCCATTGGACATCTGCAATAAACGCGACCGATATTTATTACATTTTGAAAATACAGAAGTGCATAATGTTGATTTTCGACTAAATCACAAATGCGATGATTTATTTGTTTCTTATCGCAAAATTATACAAGTAGGAATTGCATAAAGATGGTGAAAAATATAAATATCACGTTGATTTACAAGCAGTGCTTCTCAAATCTGATCCTCGTGGCCCAGTGTCCTGCATGCTTTACATATTTTTACTTTACTTTCCTTTTTAAATTTTTAAATAAAAATTAATAAAAAATTTAAAATTAAATAATTTAAAAAAGAAAAATAAAACAAAATTAAATTAAAAAAAGAACTATTTGAAAAAGTAAAAATAGTAAATTAAATATTGTAAATAAATAAATACATACAATTAAACTTTTTTACATTAAAAAAATATTTAAAAAAAATTAAAAACATTTAAATTAACAAACATTTGAAAATGCCAAAATATTTAAGAAGTTTTACATATTACATTTTTTTAAATATAATTAATTCAATTTAAAATATAAATGAAAAACAAATTAAAAATATCTCCCTTTTCCATTACATCATTATCAGGCTTCTAAAGAGCTGATCAATAATTGAACTAGGTGTGATAGAAGAGGGTAATATCTAAAACATCCAGGACAGTGGGTCAGTTAATGTCACTTTATATATTATCCTTATACGACTATTAGCTCCCAATTTTGACTTTTTTAAAATCACATAATTTTGACTCAATTTCACAAAAAATCTCTTAAAATTATGCACTTTGTTTAAATCTCATATTTTTATAACCTTTTTAAAATCTCAAGATGACTTTTTGTCTCAATTGTGCCTTTTTTTTTTTTTTATTTTTATTTTTATTAATTGTTCCGAAACTTCCTTCCCATACTGACAAAACTGAGTAACTGTGACCTGATTAAACACATTACACACTAACTCACTTTTAAAGGTTTTATTTTAGATACTTTTGAAACTTTTCAAACCTTTCCTGCTTAAGTATTATTGAATTCATGGCAAAAAAAAAAAAAAAAAATATATACTTTATTACAATTGTGAAATTTTACTTTTACTTAAGTAGAAGAGTTGAATCAGTACTTCTACTTTTACCAGAGGATTTTTTTTTCACACTGTACTTCTAATTAAGTACAGAATGTGAGTACTGTTAACATCTCTGGCAGCCAGTTACAGTGTCTTGTAGGAAACATAATATTGTTTGTAATGTTTTGTGACACTTAAAGTTACAATAAAGATGATTCTGACATGTTTTAAAACTCTTACTTGCTTGTCCTAACATCTGTCTACATACTTTTTTTGTTCATGTCTGTAGTTGTGAAAAAAAAAAAGCAATTTTGGATGTCATACCATGTGCACTATCCCTGAAAAAACACCTTTTTCTAACAAAAAAGGTGGATATATTTTCCCATTAGACATATTTTTAAGTGCAAATTATTGAGGGTCGAAGGAAAAGCAATTAATAACGGACTGAAAATCATCCATCACTGTGACAGAAGCATCACTTTCTGAATTAATACTTTTTGTTCATGTTTTCTGTCCATTTTATTTTTGTTTCATAAGTCGTAATAAGGAGGAAACTGATAAAACATGTAGAGGAAAATAAAAAAATAAATAAAAAAGCAGACACAACAGGTGAGTTATGGCAGCGGTGGGAGTGGAATGGAGGCCATGGGGGGGGGGGAGGGGGGGTCTCAGTCTAGCCCATGGAGCTCAGATTGTCCTGCATTATTGAGGAGGAGGATCAGCGGACTTTGAAGGGGATTGTGAACGTTAGTCTTTATCAGTACATCAGACAGACTGTGGTGGAACAGCTGAAACAGCACTGGGAAATTAAAAAAATATATAAAAACTTCAAATATATTTTCACTTATTACACTGGTAGATTTAATTAATTTAATTAATTTATTTTTTGGAACTTGAATTCAGCAAAAAAAAAAAAAAAAAAAATCAATGGAACAAGTGAAAATGATTTTGGTAAGATGTCTTTTTTTTATATTTTTTATTTTTATCTCCATATGTTCCTTTGGGTGATTCTCATGAAACTTGTCAAAAAAATCAATGTGGTTAAATATTAAATAAAGTCTATATATAGCATTATGTTAATATAGAGGAAAATGTGTTTGTTATTTTATAATGTTCTATTTTGATTTTATATACATTTTCTTTGCAATTTTTTATTACTGAAATGTGACCTGAACAAAATGTCTGGTCTTTGAATTAGAAGAACACATAATAAATAAATAAATACAACTCCAACATTGTTATATGTCAGATGTTTCATCAGGTGTTTTAATAAATATTCATAATATTTCAAGAAAATATCACGTCCATGAGTCATTATTTTCATTACTGTAATATATTAGAGAACTGCATTGAAAATCTATAGGAATTTGAATGAGCTGAAACTACCCACAATGCACCTGTACTAACAGAAGATCCAAGATGGCTACCAAGTGAGTCACCTTTATTTTATGCTCCTGTAAAATTGTAGGATTTGTCTCATTAACTGCATGAACACGACGAGACTGATTCTCATTAATCAAATTAGTCAGCATTTTATAATTTATTATTATTATTTGCAATTTGTTTGGTAACAGGGTATTATTTTTCACAATGTGTCAAAGGTCATTGTTTAGCTAGGTCATATTAGCTAATGCTACAGTTAGCATTATTGTGCCGAGTCATCGCTTCACCGCAATAGTTTCATGTTTTGTGAGAATCACTCGAATATTTGACTGAAAAGGTTCCTCTTTATGAAGCGTTTGTTTTATTTTAAATTTGATAAAATATTTGGAGTAGAATGAGAAAAAAAAAAAAAAGATTTAGATATTTGCAGTGAAACCACATTGAGACTAGAAGTAAAACAGTAGAAAGCAACAACACAACAGCCTGTTGTATCCATGGCAACAGCATTTACAGGAACACCACTGGAACATTCAAGTCCATACTGAATGATTTCCATTAAACTTTTTAACTAAAATGTCAGAAAAGTAACAAAAGTGCGTGTTTTTACACCATTTCCTACTGACCATACTTACAGATAACATTTTTATTTATTTATTTACCTTACCTCTGTTGTACATATTTATATATATATTTATATCTATTTTTTTTTTTTTTATTGCCGACCTTGTAATTTCCATTGTTGGTCATTTACTGCTGTTGTAAGCAAATAATTTCCTGCAAGGATCAATATAGTATCTATTCTATTCATAAACACTCAATGTGAGGTATTTACATGGACTCGCTCAAGATAAGACAAAATAAAATAGAAAGAAATGGGATGTTAGGTAAGAAATATGAAAAATATTGAAAAAAAATATACAACAAGAATCATCATAATCTTCATAATAATCATAAAAATGTACATATAACAGTTTTTAAGTAATAAGAAAGAAATTATAAAATTTACTAAATATAAAGTTAAAACATGAATATATGAAAAATACAGAGGCCTCTTAAAGACTATTCATTTCTGAAAATGACATTTAACTGAAAAACTGTTCATAGTAAGAACAGTTTATTGGCTTTCACTTAAACTGTACTGAATATAATGGCCCTGTTTTGTCGTTTATGTTTTAATGATGTGATAAAAAAAATAAAACTATATTCTGCCCAGACATCTGAAATGTCCAAGGATCTGCTTCTTTATTTATTTATTTATTGCAGAGCTTTAATGAATGTGTTTCAGTGTATTAAATGGAAATGCAGCTCTTGGGTAAAACACCATGTTTCTGTAAAAGATGGAACGTCGTTAATTAAGCAGAGAAATGTGAGAGAACAGAACAGAACCACATAGTGATGAAATACACAGTGTGACAGTAGAACTACATGTTCTGTCCTTTTGTCTGGACACCTTTAGAGCCAATTATTTCACAAATGCACCATTTCATACAACAAGTGATGGATCATTACTAAAATAAATAGACGTTCATTGCCTGACTTTTTTTTTTTCATTTTATTGGTTTTTCTACACCTAACTTCTCTTTTAATAACCTGATTTTTTTTTGTTTTGTTTTAATTTGCTTCCACTATAAAACTGTACTTCACTTGGGTGTTGAAAAAAGCTCCATAAATAAAGATTATATTATTATTTTGATTATTATTATACTAATATTATTGTCATAGTTACAACATAAGCATGTTAGTGGCTATAAAAGTCAGAGTTATTATCGCTGTCAGTACCAGGCCAGTTATTTGACTAAAGTAGGAGTGTATTTGTGCCGTAAATGACACATTATTCCTCATCATTACCTAATGGCTGTAATTATGCTGTGAAAAGGGGTTTAGTTAAATCATATTTTTCACAGGGATCGGCTGTTTAATAACCAAGATGTTGTTAGACTGATTGGCTGCTGGAACAGAGTAGAAAATGACTCCAGAGACAGCTGCATGAATTAAATAAAAGCTGAAAATCTGAAGCAGAATAGAATTTTATTGTCATTTGGCAAATTACAGGGAAATATCCAAACCAAATTTTCATTTGTTTTGGTCTTTCCATGACGCAGAATAAGAAATCTGCTGAAAAATATTGATGGTAATGATTATATTATAACAACTACAACTAATTAAAAATAAAACTTGAAAAAAACAAACAAGACAAAAACTAGGAAATCACTTAACACGGAACATAATCAACAAAATAATGAAGAAAAAAGATTAAATATTCAACAAAATGAACAAAGTAGCTAACAGAAATGAACATTAAATAAAAAAATATTAAATATGGGGGAAAAAAAAGGAACAAAAATCATCTACAAAACTGGTAAAATATTCAAGAAAATAAACAAAATAATCAACAAAACCTATTGAATCATCAAAATAAACATAATTAGCTAGATAATTAACAAAATAGATCAAATGAACAAGAGAATCAAAGGGAACGTCATAACAAAATGGATAAACTACTCAATAAAATTAAAAAAGTGAACAGAATAACCCACTATTTAAATATAAAATAAAATAACTTTTCTTTCAAGAGCTTCTTCAAACCAGAGTGATGATATTTAATATGAACTCCTTTAACCCTTTTGTTCAGATGTATGGCATTCACTTTGTGATGTTTTATAGCAGCTTTCATTCTCTTTCCTGTCATGGGGTCAGAGGTCAAACTAAATAGCGACTATAACCTTTAGACGTGACTGATCCTGTTGTTTTCTTCCGAACAGTCTTTTCTTTCTTACATGTGAAACCAGAACCTGGTCCGTTTCCCTGCGCAGACACGGTGATGAACACGTGAAACTGCGCGTTGAAAGGGAGGACGTGACGATCCAGGACGTAGACTGGGCCCGGATTCATCTCTGAACATGTGCGAGTGTAGGTAGAGACCGACAGATGAGAGAAAGTGAGGCCACGCAGGAATTTCTGTGAGGTCAAAGGTCGTGACCCGGAGCTCCGCGTGCACATTCTGTTGAGTATACATACCCCGACCCCCCATTGGCTGAGGCTCTGACCACCCACCTGACCAGACACAAACAGTATGTCTGACCTTCACACAGGATCTGTAATTATATTTACTCTGGCAGACAGAGGTAGAGACGGAAGGACGGACGGACGGACGGACGGAAAAACTGACTCGTCCAACAGGGATATACTTCAGATATCAGTGCAGGAAAAAATATACCATATTTTCTGGTCAAAACAGTAAGACACACCAGGCAAAAAAAAAAAAAAAAAAAGAATAAAAACATAATTGCTGCACTGTAGCAGAAATCGTAGTTTTTTTGGGGTAAATTTATTTTTAAAAAATCCAGACATTTCATCTTGAAAGTCAATGTAAAATAATAGAATAGAGAACAACAGGCTGAATAGGTGTACGGTATGCTAACGTAGCACATTCAGCTAACGTTACATGACACATAAACAATGAACTGAGAACAAGCCTGGTATGCTAACGTAGCACATTAACGGTTATTCAGATAATATAGCATCAAGAACATGCTCATGCTCAACAGCGCCCTCCTGTGGTTGTCAGTGTGAAAATAACATGTCAAATTATTTAATAATGTGTTAATAATTTCACATACAAGTCGCACTCCTGGCCAAACTATGAAAAAAACAGCAACTTTTAGTCTGAAAAATACACTAATTGACTTTAAGTTGATGAACATGGGTCAAGCCAGGTCAAAGGTCAAAGACTGAGGCCAATGTGGAAGCATTTGACGGCTGTACTACCACCGTCGACCACCAGGGTTGAATCTAACCCTTCCATTATGTTTCTACATAGTAAGTGACATAGAGACCCAGATTACCCACATGTCACAGAGTGAATATTGGTGTTTTTCAATTAATTAATCAATCAAATTTTATTAATATAGCACCAAACGCTGCACAAGATGCTTTCAAAAATTAGACAAAAAACAAAAAGAATAAGTAATAACACTATAAAACTATAGCAACGACATAAAATACACATGGGCAGTCGACTACATGTTAAACGCTTGCCTAAATAAATGTTTTTAATGGAGATATAAAAGCAGCTAGCTCAGTCATTGGTTGCTTCATAATGAACACATCAGACCCATAGTCACATGACCACATTTTATGTTTTAGGCGTGGCCATGGCTCAGGTTGTAGCACGGGTCGTCCTATACCACTGGTCTACAAGTAAAATGCTTCTGGAATAAAGCTAATAACATTTTACCATGTGTGTTAGTGATAAACAAAACTCAAGTCTTAATACTGGTTGACCTCAAGTTTCCAAGATAAGTCTGGGGTCAAAATGCGACATTTTTATAATGAACAAGAGAATAGGTTTCGGTCCAAAGGAATATTGGTGTCAGATTTACTTCACTGTCTGACTATTATGATTCATTACAGGTTCTTTCTAGTGGAATATTTACTAAAGCATTATATACATGTACATAAACCAGCATATATGTGGAATTACACTATCATATATATATTAACCCTTGTGCGGTCCTTCGTAAAAGGCACACTGGCTGTGTCCTACAATCGGGTCTTAAAAACTCAGATTCCAAAGTTCAGTTCCATAGACTCATCACCCCACCCCCCAAGGATATATTACTGTTTTCAGTAGTAAGCAATGGCATCCTACAGTACGTATAAAAAGGTACATTTGTGAGCCACCGGGTCTCTTTGACCCGAAGGACCGCACAAGGGTTAAATACATGGAGTAACCAACACTAAAGTCTTTTGTTTTCTAATTCATCTTATTAAAGGATGTACGATTGAACTTTCTTTAACTTTCTAAAAAAAATTGTAGACCAGTGGAGTCAGTTTTGGTGAATAAATCTCTTCTAAAATCTGGATTAAAGTCATTATAGTATAAACAATGCAGTGAATTTGTGTTTTCATTTTTATCCAACACGCCAAACTTTACTTTACATATTCCTTGCTACTTTTTTTCCCTCTCTTTCCTCTCTCTACATGACCCGGTCTCCAGGTCCTGGTCCTAATCTGATCCTTTCCTCAGTCCTACCTCTGGCCCCCCTACGTCCCAACACTGACCCCGGGCCTCCACCTCTGTCAAAAAAACAACAACAAATAAACCGCAAAAAAATAAATAAAATAAAAGCACAAACCCACTCCCACCCCGGTCACATTGAGCAGATTGGGGTCACCTCCAGGCAGGGGTCAAACGGATCAGAACCAGAGCCAAGTGGATCAGCTGTCTCCCACTGCGACCGGGTGGAATGTGTTCAGTAAGCCCCCGTCTATCCTGCCCGGGCTTCAGCAGATGGATGCTCATGTCACCGGCGCAGCGGCTGTCGGTGAAATGGCATTATTTATCTCTACAGAGGCCTCTGGTTCTCCGGAGGATAGATCAGCTGACATGTGCAGTGGATTACGCCTCATAGCAGGAATACACTCTGAATAAGCAGAGCTCTCCACAGGGGGAAACGACGCTTTACGACATGAAGCACTTTGGTGAAGCGTCGCACATAAAGGAACTGCTGATTTTTATTCTTTTTCTTAACACAAACGTAACATTAATAGCCTGTGTAAATATGGTACAGCAACTGAAATGACAATAAAAATGTGTGAAAAAAAAAGGACCAATGGCATTTTAGTGTGATGTCATGTTCTATTAAACATTAATAATACGTTGAATTTGCAAGATTGTCAAGTTCTGAATCTGCTGTTGCATTAAAGTCCCCTTTTTACAAAGACTCTGGGGAACTGGAACTGCTACATTTTTATATATATATATATATATATATATATATATATATATATATATATATATATATATATATATATACATATATATATATATATATATACATATATATATATATATATATATATATATATATATATATATATACACACACACACACATATATATACATATACACATATATATATACAGTACATATACACATACACACACACACACACACACACAAGAAATCCAGCAGTTCCAGTTCCCCAGGAATAGATGAGGGATCAGAGTCTTTGTAAAAAGGGGACTTTAATGCAACAGCAGATTCAGAACTTGACAATCTTGCAAATTCAACGTATTATTAATGTTTAAAAGTTAACTACAAGGCCATTGGTCCTTTTTTAAAATTTTTATTGTCATTTCAGTTGCTGTACCATATTTACACAGGCTATTAATGTTACGTTTGTGTTAAAAAAAGAATAAAATTGTGTGTGTGTGTGTGTATATATATACACACACACACAATTTTCTTTTATAGCCCTGAAACAAACTTAATATTGGTTTATATGTTATTACCAGAAGTGGAAGTAACCAAGTATAAGTACTTCCTTTACTGTAGATTTTTTTTAGGTATCTGTACTTTCTTGAGTATTCATTTTTCTGGCAACTTTTTACTTTTACTCCCTGCATTTTTGTAGAAATATCTGTCCTTTGTACTCTTCACATTTGTATAAATATCTGTACATTATACTCCTTACATTCTCAGAATAGACTCATTATTTTTTCAAACTAAATAGATGCGACAGTATGAAAAATAAAGTCACGTCAGCGGGAAAATCAGTGAAGGAGAGAAACTGACTTCATATATTATAGTTATATGACTATTATATGACAATTTTGACTTTTTATCTTATCATTTTGACTTTTAAGTTCAAAATTTTTACATTTTATCTTAGAATTATGGATTTCTTATCTCATATTTATAACATTTTAAAAATCTTATGATGACTTTTATCTCAATTGTGACTTTTTTTTTTTTTTTTTTTTTTACTTTTCCTAAATTTCCTGCCCATACCCACATAACTGAATAACTGACCTGATCAAACACAATTTCAACACAGTAACTGACTTTTAAAGAGTTCAATTTCAAATAAATTTTCAGATTTTTCCTTTATAAAATGAAGATTATTTCAGTTTTACTTTTGTACTTTATTACAATTCATAAATTGTACTCTTATTTTTTACTTAAGACGAGGAGTTGAATCTGTACTTCTACTTTAACCAGAGTATTTGTTCACATACAAGTACTTCTACTTAAGTACAGTATATGAGTACTTTTAACACCTCTGCTTTTGTCTCAGATAAGAAATCAACTCAGTTTTCCCTGAAGTCATAACAAAAAAAAACATTTGCTTCTTTTGTTCAGTATATATATATATATATATATATATATATATATATATATATATATATAACATTTTTGTGATAAAAATGTTAAGACTGTCACTTTTAATATTGTTATTAAACCATATTTGTATTGATGCTGTTAAACTCTCATCACAGTCAGGTGTGTAGACGATGTCCAATAAATACACATTAATTATTACAGTAATTAAGTGTTAATGGGTCTGCAGGGAATGCTTTTTGTTTTTTGCCAAGGCTGTTGAAAGCCCCTTCGATAATGCATTAGAAAAGGAACCGCAGATCCAAACATGTCACAGGTGGAAAAGGCAGAATAAAGGAGACTATCAGACATTTTTATCCCAGATGGAAACAGGGTCAGATTTGAGGCGTTTCTTTCCAAAGCTGCCGTTTCATTTTTTATTTTCTGTGAATGTGGGGGTTTGTTTTAAAGTGTGATCGAGACCCTGTAAAAGCTTCACTCTGCACCCGATCGGTTTGTTGGAGGCAGCGTTTCCACAACTACGGACGTCGCAAAGAGACACAAACAAATCATGTCAACGTGAAAGATGAAGCAAAGGCTCGTATCCGTCATGATCCGATGGATTATCTGCTCAGTCCGACATGTAATGAACCTGCACCTGGTTGAAGAGATGAAGATGGAACACAATGCTAATGCGCTTATGTTCCTATGTTTAGGCCAAGTAAGAAAACCTGTTCTGCTAATGTTATATAATAGGTTGTATTTTTATTCAGTGCTGGGGATTCTGGTTGAAATCTGATCATAATAATAGATGGATTTTTATTAAAACAAGAAAATAAGAAACAAAAAAAGATGAAACATGAAAAATAAATCTATGGAAAAGGTGAAAAAGCAAAAATAAAGTGTAGAAGATGAAATGAGAAGAAGGTGACAAGAGTATGATGAGAGTAAAATGAAAGTATTGAAACAAACAAACAAAAAAAACCTTGGTATTCATGTACTAATTTTTTGAAAACATGCTGAACCAAATGGTAGACATAATAATACAGGGTCATGAAATGCTAATGCTAATTGCTAATCGCCTATGATACAAACACAAAGAGTTAATACGTACATCTACAAGTCAAGTCACAAATTATGTTGGTAAAATTGATGGATTAATATTTGAATGTTAATACTTTATTTACATTTAGAAAAAAAAAATCAGTTTTATGTTATAATAGTCGTTGGGTGGAAAAAGAAAAAAAAAATGTGATTTTTGTAGTGTGATCAACAAAGGGTTAACGCACTTGTTGAATCGTACCCGTTGTTTTTCTCCTGCTACTTCTATAGTCATGTATGAACCTGTGTAACATGGCAACAGGAATATTAATGAAGCCGTCGTATAATTGCAGCGATGCTTCCCTCACCTTAATGACCGTAATCAGCTTATTACGATCACGTAAACTTATCTGATGGTTTTCATGTAAATAACAAGTTATCTGTACAGACGTTATGGCATTGTCCTCGGACATCACACTCATATTTCACCACCAACAACATCTATTTCAGTCACGTTAATGTAAAGAGGCAGCTCGTTGTCTTTTAACCACACACACACACTGTGGGTGCCTGTGTGAATGCGCCCTCACCTTTGTCTGACAGGCTATTTCCTGCAGATAGACCTGTCCATATTCATACAGATCCTGGGCTGGATGTAATCTTTGGTGCAGTGACAGCTAGTTAAGCAGCCACGGCGAGTGCGGCCTCATCCGCCATCGCTTTAATTCGCACGGACGTCCTCAGAGAGGAAAACAGAGCTGTGGGAATGTGATCTGAAGGAAAACCAACGCATGCACTGGCTGCACAGATACATTACAACCGCACCAACCAGTGTCCACATGTCAATTAACCAGTAGATTTAGAATGTGGACCTTTAGCCCTGTTAGAGCAGGGGCACATTCAACCCAGTTTGATCTGAAATGGACCAGAACAGTAAAACAATAACATAATAATAATAATAATAATAATAATAATAATAATAATAATAATAATAATAATAATAATAATAATAATAATAATAATGATGCACATGTTTGCGGTTTTTATTTTCAGTTATTTTTATTTGAGCAGTTAATTTTAAAAAATAAATAAAATACATGATGCATAATGTTTGTTGAAACAATACTAATTTGGTTTACAGTTATTTTACACACACACACACACACACAAATACATATATATTTTTTTTTCTTCTCCAATTTACTTATAATTTCAGCTGATGATACACACATAAATCCAAAGAAAATTTACTTATATTAATTTATCTCATTTGTCATGTTTAATATGTTCAATATCATTTGAAGCCACAGTTTTGTTTCTCTCATCTGTTCTTTTATTATACTTTATTGGTCAGTAGTTTCATGTTAATGGTTGATCAATAGGTCTATAATTGCAGCAATTCATATGTTGTGTTTCCGTCCATAACTGCATGCAAACAAATACCTGCTTTATTATATATATTCTTACATGAAAAAAATGTTTATGCATTTGGAGATTCATCTTCATATTGTTATTAGTAGTATGAGGATACATACATATTGCATATTTTTTCTACTTTCCATTCTCATAACATTGATCAACCTAAGTGAATGAAACAACAACAGAACCAATATCATTATTTGCAACATAATTTGGGTTTTTATTACGTTTTAAATTTTAAAATCCTTTCTCTCCAGATGAAAAAGGCAGAAAAGTCTTTTCAAATATACTTTCTAATTTTAATACTTTGACGACATTTCAGAGCCTTTACTTTATCAACTTTTCACACTTTTTTTTTCTCACTGCGTATGAAGGTTAAAACCTGCTCACATCAAAACATTTTTCATAAGTTGATGAATTTCACCACTAAAGGAAGTGGTATCTTACTGTATGTACTTAATGATCCATCTTCAGACTCAATGCATCTAACAAGACAGGACATTAATTATCAAAAGGCTAATGACTCTACTGACAAATACAAAGCATCTGCGACGTAATTAACTGTAGAAAAAGACACATGTGCTCTGTAGACAAGGTTGGAAATCAATGAAGGGCTCATTAAAGATTAATACATTCTTATATCAAAAGTCCAACCTTAGTCGATTTGGAGAATTTTTTTTATCCCAATAATGTAGAATCCAAGCCAAGTTTATACAAATGTTTAATAATATTAGTTTATATACAAATGTAGGTTATAATAGGGAAAATAATGAATTGGCAAGTTATTTGGGTAATTTTTCTCATGAATAATACGTGTTGTAACCTCTCAAATGCAAATATGTTTTTCTTTTTCCCATATTCATTCATATATAAATTATATTTAATCATATAGTCATCAAAATAACGCGATTAATTAGTCATTTTTCACTTTTCTAGCAACTTCAAAATCTATTACAAACCACACTGCAAGAAATGTGTGAATGTATTAGGTGTAAAAAATTATTTGGATTGAGTTTGTGTCCCCCTGTACGCGCACAAAATGTCATATTAATCTATTTTTTATACTTTATTTTATTTTACTTCTTGGGTTTTATCTTCCATCTCACACTATGAATTTTATGTCGTATAATTTCATCCCGATTTTATCTTATAATGTGCATAAAGTGGGTTTTATTTTCCATTTTATATTACAATAGTTATACCTTTTTATTACTACTTTTATGTTCCTTCATCTATTTAATTTAAAGCTTTTGGTGCATAGAATTTCTTTTTTTTGCAATGCAATGAGCTGCATTTGTTCAATGAAAGTTTATTTTACAGTCCCAGAGCAAATGTCAAATTCAATTACAGATCCTTTAACTAAGTGACACTTTTTGGGTCATGAAAAATCATTCAAATGTGAGACAATCAACATCAGATACAGTATATGGTTGAAAAAAAATGGTTTAAACTTATTTTTCAGTCTGTATTGTGTATCCCCACTTCTAAATCCTTCTGATGTGCATCATATTCACTAGTATCTTCAGGAAAATTATAAATTTTTTCCCTCAGATGGTGAAGTCATGACCCGCCCTACTCTGCCTCTCATTGGCTCATAGTCACAGGACTGATGAGCCAATCAGAGACAGAGTAGGGCGGGTCATTTTGATGAAAATATTTCTAACTATAGAACCTGATTGGACACCTCAGGTACCAGTGACACCCATGTTAATTGTGGAAGTAAAGTAGAAGTACTTCCTTTACTGTAATTAAGTACAGTTTTTAGGTATCTGTACTTTACTTGAGTATTTTTCTGGTAACTTTTTACTTTTACTCCCTACATTGTTGTGTAAATATCTGTACTTTATACTCTTTACATTCTCAGAATAGACTTATATACAAATGTGACAGTATGAAAAATAAGTTGTAAATCTCAAATTGTGACTTTTTTCTCATAATTTTGACTTTGTAGCACAAAATTCTGAGGGTTTTTTGTCATGATTTTAGAGTTTTTATCTCACCATTTAGATTCTTAAAATCTCATTATTATGCTTTTTTTTTTAAAATCTCCTATTCCTGAATGTTCTGTCCATATCCACTAAACTTCGTACTATGACCCAATACAATACATCATCTACACACTAACTTACTTTGAAAGGCTGTATGTTTTTGATATTTTGGAAAAATCTCAGTTTCTTCATGCTTATATAAGTATTATTTCATCCATAGCAAAAAAAAAAAAAGTTTTACCAGTAAAGGAGTTGAATCAGTACTTCTACTTTTACCAGAGTATTTTTTCACACAAGTCATGGGACATCCCACCCGGTGACATGATTGGCTCCTTCATTTTTCAGAAAAGCTGAACTACATGATATTCAGATGGTTGTGTGAGACTAGCGTGTAGTTTGACGAAACACAGCCAGATGACATGAGTCAGGTTAAAATACTGACAGATTTTTGGCTAAATTAAATAGAGTATTCTTACATGTCACGGTTTCTAAAACAGCTAATTTTTCTGGACAACTTAAAAACAATAATAATATTGAGAGTACACCCACTACACCTCAAACACTTTGAGTCCTACAAGCATTTCTTCCCATGGTTTTATTTTTATTTTTTTAATTACAACACTGGTTTTCCACTGTTGGGAAATCAGTTGCTAAGCCTAATTATATCAGTTAATCTAATATTTCATGTTCAGTAAATAGATAAATAATCCTATTCTTGTAAAACACTCCATCCCCACTATTTTCTTTCAAAGTTCAAAGAGTGCTTTATTAGCATGACTGTTTCGGTACAGTATTGCCAAAGCGTTATTATACAAATGTATAAAATGGGTATATACATAGAACATTAAACACATAAACCAAGAACAACTGCAGTTAGATGTCGTAGTCTGTGTGTGTTCACAAAGTCAATATGTAGTGATTTTGACACTAGTGGTTCGAGTCCGTCAGGTTGTTACAAGTGGAGACGTACTGTGCTGCAAGAACTGCAAAGGGTCCCTCGCTCAGTAAAATTGGAATCTTTTCCGCTTCAGGGCGATACTTAAAATTTGGAATGATATTTTGAAATTTGGGGAAGAATATGTTTCCTTTCTTTCTGTCTGAATATTCTACTTATTGCACTCATGGTACCGCAAAAAAAAAACAAAAAAAAAAAAACAACCTTCACTCTAACTCTGTAAGAGTTGTGTGAAAAGTTTTAACTCATGCAAAACAATTCTAATTAAAAAAGGCCACTTCACCCAAATGTACAAACTGATGGTTTCTATGACGACAGACGTGAGGAAAACTCCTGTCCACGCTGTGATATTCCATCTGCCGACTCAAATCCTGGCAGGACGCCGCTCACACTGTGATGGACGCCGACCTTTCCCTTCCTCTCTTCAAACAATGTGGCCTTTAAGATGCGTCTGACTCCACCTAAGTCATTGTTGGCGCCCTTTAGACCCGACACCGAGGCCGTGCATACGAACCCCGACAGCGGATGGAGCACGTGCAGTCGATGGAAATGTCAACATCAGGCTAACTGACAGCTAGGCTAATTTTGCAATAACAGGCAGCATACCTTCACATTTCCATAATCGTCAATCTGTCTGACAGACCAATCCGCGACAACGCAAAACTCAGAATGTGATTCGGGTGAGAAATAGAAATGCAAGGGCTCGGCCTGACAGGACTTTCTTCATTAATGACCTGATATTTTATCTTAATAGAATCCCTGTCCCTTCATCTCATTCTTAGATACTGGTTCTAAAGTCACTGGATCCATTTTTAATGCAACCATATTGGATAATACCGCCTTAAACAGACAATATGATAAATATGAGCTTCACATTCAGCTGAGGCAGCATCAAAATAACACAAATTTGATTTTTGATTTTTTTGCATCTTTCAGGTGATTGGTTTCATTTATTGAGTGATCATTTAGCAGATTCTAGACTGACTTACATGTGATTAAATTGTGTCTTTTCATTCAGGATGACATCAAAGTCAGATTTCAGTTAGTTTCTACAATATTGACAGGCCCATACTGCTTTAATTTAGCCCATAAATTGCATAGGGGCAGCCATGGCTCAGTTGGCAGAGTGGGTCATTGAGGTTGGTAGTTCGAATCCTGCTCTGTTCTAGGGCAAGACACTTCACACACCAGTGCCATTCATACCAGCCACGCTTCTGCCAGTCTGCCCCAGGGCAACTGTGGCTATGTATGTAGTTTACCACCACCAGAGGGACAATGTGAGAGCGAATGAATAATGGTTCACTAATGTAAAGCGCTTTGAGTGACCAAAAAACTGCTATATAAATCCACTCTATTATTATCATCATCATCATAAATATCCAAAACAACTACTGCTGACCAAAAGCATCTACTGATCTAAACTGTTTAATATCTGTTAATTCATTAATTCCATCAATACATATAATTGGTGTAAAATTCAGTTTCTCAGTTTTTATGACCCATTTCAGAGGTTCTGTCGTGAATAAGGAAACAGTTATCTTCTACAACTGATTTACTAGTTAAACCCATGGAGTTGGATCAATGACAGTGAATGGAAATACTGGGATTATGTTCAAGTAATTATATATATTGCAGAAAAGGTCAGGTTTTCTTCAGTTTTCTCTCTTTCTGATACAATAATCTTCAATGCTGTTGTAAATTGTGATAAATCACTTAGAAATAGGTTAAATAAAAAATAAATTAATTAATAAATTGGCAACTTTATGGGTTAATATCAACAACTGATATACAATCTGGTATACAACACGTCTATCACTATGCTTAACTCATGCGTAAAATTCTACAATTACATTCAAGCAATGTTTTTATTTATAAACTATTATTTAACCTGAAGAAATATGATCAAAGTCAAGTGTCAGAGAAGTAAGTTTAATTTTATTTTAATGATATTCTGCCTGTTATTAAATGTTTTGTTGTATTTGTAGATGTACTTTGATTTTTAAGTTGTAATATGGACCAATATTGTTCAAATTGCACTTCTTTTTATTAACATATTCAGGTTTTTTTTGGTTTGTTGTTCCTGTCATTCACATTTTTAAAAAGGACAGATGTGACAGATGTAAATTTCTTCATAATGTAATAATAACAGAACACTTTAAGGTTTACATTATTTCTATAATATTATCTTATTTATTTCACTTCAGATGCTTGACATGACCCTGAATTAAATTATAAATCCCTACAAGCATATAAGAACAATATATGGAAAATGCAGTAACATTCCAAACGCAAGTAGTGAAACTCTTTCGGGATAAAAAAATTCCAAATACCTCCTGACGTATATCTGGAATGTTCCTGGAAACAGTTGTAAACATGATGAGTACAGTTACACTTGAAGACCTGCAGCGTGAATGAGCTCAATACAAAAGGCACGCTGCTTTATTTCCTGTCTTTCATTATTGGTCACACTGATTAATCCAGGTGTGTTTGCTACTTCTGACTGTGACAAATGATTAATTAGACACACCTGGATTAATCAGTGTGACCAATAATGAAAGACAGGAAATAAAGGAACCACCTGTAGTTCAGGAAGTAGTGGAGAGGAAGCATTAGTGCTGTCACTACATTTTCTACAGCTGTCTAATCTAAAGGACTGATTAAATAATAATAATAATAATAATAATAATAATAATAATAATAATAATAATAATAATAATAATAATAATAATAATAATAATAATAAGTGTAAGTACAATTTTAATTATAATTTTAATTGGTCCAGGATGCTGTGTAATCTTTTTAATATTATATAAAAATATATATTTCAGATCTGCACTCCTGATAATTCTTTGTTTTTAAACTCACCAGGTCCCAAGCACCCTAAATTGCAAAGATAAATTAAAAATCCATGGCATGCAAGAGTTTGGGTCTAAGGAGGGGATATATATCTGTCCATCTGTCCGTCAGTTATATGTATATCACTCCACACTGGGGCCAGATTTAACTGAACCACAAATTTTGTTCTAGGGCATGTTTAATAAAATATAACAAAACTAAGACTTATTTTAATAATTATGTTTATATTATGTCTATGTTTGGTTTCAGTTTCAATGAGAACACTTGCATGAAAAGGTACAAGTTAAATTTCACGCATTAGCATTATTGTTTTGTTTTTTTTTTTAAATTTTTTTTACATGATTTAGGAGTGTTCTAAGTTGTTTGTTTTAAAGTGTCTTTCCAAAAAAATAAAAAATAAAATAAAATAAATAATAATAATAATAATAATAAATAAATAAATGTTTGCTATGTCATGTCCCTTTAATTCAACTCAAGGGCAAACACATAAAATTTCACCTGCATTATGACGAATGTTACCAAAGATTAAATTACAAAGGGGGATGTTTTCTATGGAAGAATGAATATGGAAAATGTGGATTTATTTATTTATTTTTGGGGGGGTTGAATCGTAAGAGAGGAAATGAAACTTGAGATGCTTAGACATTTCTCTTTCTCTCTCCCCCTCCCTCTCCCTTCCCCAGGTGCCGAGGCCAAAAATAGTCAATAGTAAAAACGAAACGTTGACTAAAAAAAACCTCCCATCCACTCCTTTTTTACGGTCGCTTACGTCGACTAATGGCAGCAGCACTAGTGTGAAAGTAGTGTTAGCATCCAGTTGTACCTGTGCACACTAACAAGTCCTTCCTGAATGAGGGTCTTCGTATGTATGTATTGGATTCTGTATAAAAGCCCTGACAGAGAAAAACAGACCAAACTGTGAATCCTCTGTGGGGCGTCGTGTGCAGCTGAGGCTCATCGTGGGTCTGGCCGGCGGCCATCCCACAGTTGGACCTCCTTCCTCTATCGTCCTATCATTGTGACTCTTTGTGTCTGGGTCTCACAGATGTGTGCAGGAAGCCCCACTTTTCCCTTCTGGCGTAAAAAAAAAGACAATCAATAAGAAGCATTTTTCTCCATCTCCCTCTCCTTCATCTAAGTTTTCACGCTTTGAGAGAGATCCCCTACCTGCAGGGCGTCTTCCACCTCTCCTTATCCCTTCATCTAAAATCCATCCATTCTCAGATCTATATCTTTAGCCTTTAGGCCACGGCCTAAACAGCAGTGAGAATCCTTTGTCTCCACACTTGACATCTCTTCCCTGACCGAAGCCTTTCCCTCATCTCTGTAATTTTCTGTATTAATTATTCAGCCGCTTCCAGCCTATGAATATAAATCCATTACGTCTGCTGCCCTGCTACACTCCGCTTCAATTAAGAGATTGGGGATGAACTGTATGGAAAGATGGCAGATCAGGAGATTAAAATATTCTTGAATCCTTGCCTCATGTTAAAATATTTATGCCATTCTACATTTCAGTGCAGAAATACATACATTTATGCAATTACCTAATGGTGGTTGTATTGTTCACCTGTCATGTGCGACGTAAGGTTGATGTTTTTTTTTTTCTTATAGAAATGGTTTGAGCGATGCTTCTTAAGACTTTTAGTCCACTTAAATCCTAGGGGGAACTCAGGATGAGATCAAACCGCATTTATGCTGCAAATGCACTTTTTATCTCCTCCTGAGAGGACTCCATTGAAGAACAGCTACTCACATCCTGACATGATAGGCACTCTGAGACATGCTGTGATAGCCTGCTGGAGATGTCCCAGTAGGAAAAGAGAATGCATACACTACACTCAGGCAACAGATGTTCAGAATACACATGGGCGGCAGCGGCTCACGGTCATCAAATGAGACAACAGTCAGTGGAGTGAAAAGTAAAAAGTGTGGAAAACAGCGTCCAACTCTTTCTGTTCCTTCTATCTTGTTGTTTATCAATAGCTTCCAATGGCTGTCTGTCAAAATGCCAACATTCAGGGCTAGTTTACATCTATCCTGTCCTTTTTCCTGACATTCAGGCTTCATCAACTGCAATCAAACACCTTAGTAATGTTTGGATGTGGTGATCTATGTAATTGTGGATATTTGTTGCTGTCATACACTAGAAGGGAACGATTGAAGGAGTTTTAAAGCCTCTTTCTACACAAGATGAGAACTTTATTGAATCCATAAATACCCAGTGCTACTTTTATGGCAATTCCGAAAAATATTTTCTTCTCTTTATTTCACATTTCTGAAGTAATTTCTTACCATACTGATGTATAATCTGATGTATTTTGCTTTTTTTCAGTAAAAAATCTGGTATTTTCCTGTGTTGGATTTACTGATGCTATAGATTTTCATTAGAAAAAGTGACCTTTTCTGCAAAACATGTCATTAAGTGAACATAAACAAAGCATCTCTACTGAATGGCATTTATCAAATTCCATGGGTTTTATTAGAGAAACAATGTTTTAGAAGATAATAGTGTTTCCATGGTAACTACAGAGCCCCTGAATGTCCCAACGGGTCAAATCTGATGACCATGAAAAGATGACAAACTGCATTTTACACCAATTATTTACGTGGATTGATAGGATTAATGAGTCAACAAGTATGAAACAGTTTAGATCAGGACATGTTGTTAGTGGACAGTGGATGTTTGGGTCTTCATGGGTTAATGGGTATTATAATTCCTTTCTACCTGAATGTGAATAAATGACAAATGTCTTTGATGGTCTTAATAACAATTATTTTTAAAGCATCAATTCTGATCAATTCATTGCTACTATGGATGCAAATGATCAATTCATCCATTAATCATTACTTAGTTGACCTTATTGATAAATTAACGATGAATTAGAGATTTTCCTAAGAACCTGAATTTCTCTTTCATTAGGGGCAGTTTATTACAAAATTAAATGAAAAAGTTGTACCATTTTGGACATTTATTACAAAATGCACCATTATTACAAGATGTGGCTCAACAAGGTGTGGTTTCGAGGGGTGTGTTGAATTGCTGGACCGTTTTTTTTCCAAGATCTCCCACCCCACCTTTAACATTTTTAAGTAAACTAACTTAAACCTTCTCAGTGTGTAAAACTGAAAACTGGAAAACACAACTTTTAACGTTTAAGCCAATTGGTTTCCTCAGTTTTTCTACGGCCCTCTAGAATGTTCCGACAGCTCCCGTTCACTTTAAATAGACGTTCCCAGCCTTCAGCGGGCGGATTTTTCTCGCTAACCGCCCACTGTGCCGTTAACGCCTGGGTTTTTTCACTTCAGATTCACGGTACTATATCACTCCACAGGTAGTTCGGCCATTTTTAAAGTAAATATTCGCTCCGTTGTAACGACTATTTTATCCAATGTTAACCTTCCCTGATGTTATCCTGTCAGGAAATCAGGGGAAATTGCCGTCCTCCTCCCGTACAGAATCTCCAGGGCCGTAGTAAGTATTTTACCCCAGGGTTAACTCCTCTATGCTGGTTTTTAGAAAACAAGGAGCGGTTGCAGTGAGCTTCGTTTTCAGTATTTATTTGCAAGAACGGGACAACACCGACCTGACTGTGTACATCCGTCTCTCTCTTTTCTCCGCCCAAAACTCTATGCACCCCCCCCCCCCCCCCTCTCTCTCTCTCTGCCCCGCCTAACCCGCATCTTATCTTATTGGCTATTTCACAACACTAGACATTGCAAAAGTCAACTTAGTTTTTAACAGTATATCGACACAAACACCACCATGTAAAAAGACAATTAACTGACAATTAATGTAATTTAATTAAGCAAATTTTTATCAGCAATTACTTATTAATTGTTTATATCCTTATTAGCTACATGTAACTACACAATCATCTATAAAAGTTTACTCATGTGTCAAGTTTTCTTTAATTTATGATACAGAGTTTGGAAAGGTCACACCACGTCATCCAAAATCAACTCAGATTAGGTTGAGCATTGATGTCTGCTGCCAGGTAGCACGTTTACTCCAGTATCTGCCAGAACACACACACACACACACACACACGAATACTTCAACATGGGTAACTCACCAGGAATATCCTCTCCAGCTGATCCTGGATGTCCTTCATCCCAGGAAAGGCAGCCACTCCTTGGATCATCTCGATGAAGATGCAGCCCACACCCCTTGAAGACAGAGCGAAACATAACCTTATTTACTTTTCAAGGAGTAAAGAAGTTTGGAGACGTAGCAGATTCATTGTTGTTTTTTTATTTTTTTTTTCTGAAAGCTGTTAAATACGAGCGTGTGTAAATAAATCTGTGAAATACCCGAAAGAGAATGGAACGGACTGGAGGTGATATGATATGTGGAAGAGTGCACGTGTGTAAACTGTTGTCAGCGCTCATTTGTCAAAAAGACTATTGTATCCTGACAGGTTGGTTTCTGCCTCAGTGCGCACCCCACCCCCACCACCACACCCCCCCATTCTCTGAGCAGAAACACCGGCAATGCAAGGAGAGTATGAAATTACACCAAAGTCATCCCTCAAAATTTCAGATTCCTTCTCGTTTTTTAACATTCCCGAGGCCCGCTGCCAGAGAAAATCCTCCATCTATCCTGACCCGGCTGTAACCTCGGCATCCCGTATCTCTGGTGGAGCGTACAGAACAGCTCTGTTAGCTGAGCTGTGCATACGAGCATGGACAAAGGTCAGATCTAAACCAATACAGTTTTTATATCTGGGCTTAAACCTTCCTGTCATTCTGCAGATTGGTTGCAGTGTGCCTCAGATAAAGTTTTGCACTTCTGCCCTGAAAAGACACTGGAGGCAAGACGGTGTTATTTCGATTTCTAAATAACGATGTTGGATTCTGAAACAATACTATTATATTGAGAAGTCCTGGGTTCAGATCACAGATGAACCCCCAACACATGTTATGTCTCAGGTCTGAGGAAAACCTGAACGTATCATATTTAAAAGGTGCCCCACTTGTCCCATCCCCAAGAATGTGACACCCAGATGACACTTACAATTAACAACAAAGGAATTGATTTATTTGTCAGTGTTATAACTCTAATACCTTAACCACTTAATAATGCCTAATGTTGCAAATATGCAACATACAAAAAAAATCTATCTATTGTATGAGATATATAGAGAGAAAGAGAGAGAAAGAGCGAGAGACACAGCGAGAGCGAGAGCAAGAGAGAGAAAGAGAGAGAAAGAGCGAGAGAGAGAGAGAAAGAGCGAGAGAGAGAGAGAAAGAGCGAGAGAGCGAGAGCGAAAGAGCGAGAGAGAGAGAGAGAGACCGACAGAGACCGACAGAGACAGACAGAGAGAGAGAGACAGACAGAGAGAGGGAGACAGACAGACAGACAGAGACAGACAGACAGACAGAGAGAGAGAGAGAGAGAGAGAGAGAGAGAGAGAGAGAGAGAGACAGACAGACAGAAAAAAAGAGAGAGAAAGAGAGAGAGAGAGAGAGAGAGAGAGAGAGACAGACAGACAGACAGAGATAGACAGACAGACAGACAGAGGCCTTACAGTTTACCATACATTATAAATAAAAGCTTAACATGAAATAAATAAAATGTGAAACAGACAAAACCACAATAAAAAAAACAATAAAATCAGAATAAAAACAAGCCCATAAAACATCATAAAACATTAATCCATTATTCATTTACTCTCACAGTCACTCTTTGGTAGTGGTAAATATAGGTAAAGTTTTGTTCATATATCCAATAAAAAAAGCCACTAGCAAGTGATGGCACTGAAGAAAGACAGAGAAATGTAAAAACATAAATAAATAAAAAGCTAAAAGAGGAAAACATGACCCGTCAGGAACAGACTGGTGACCACATAATGATCCTCATATTTCAGACAAGCTTAATGTTTCTAATTATTCAGTGACTTGTTTGCTTCTATTTTGCTTCTTTCCGGGTCGAGCTCCCGCTGATAAATCACAGGTCATGAGCAACATTTTTTTTTAAAGAACACTTTTCCATTTAAAATTAATCAGAGTGACTTTTTAAAAACCAGAAGCTAATACTTTTAGACTCAGTGACATTTTTGGGCCAAGGGAAATGAAACGCTGCACACAGTAAATGACTCAACTTAACAGAAAGTATTCTTAGCATCTCACATAAAACTCCCAAAACTAGAGCACATGATCGTCTAAACTCAGCGTGCAGCATTTTTTTTTTTTTTTCCCCAATCATCAGAAACAGTTTTAATAATTGTACTGTAATTATAAGAGCAAAAGAACTGAATGAACCTAACTAATACTGTCAAATTTATCTTCAGGGGTCTGCACGGACTGAGTATTTTTAGCAAGTTACAACCACGTTTGGAAATAACGTCTATTTTTCATGGTGACTTTCGCTCTGGTTTGGCTGAAAACATCCAGGATAATGTAAAAAAAAAAAAAAAACAACACACAGGATCAGTTTACCTATGAATGAAGTGAAAACACACAAACTGAAATAACTACAATTACTGGCTTGTGGTTCAATCCTTCTGCCAAACATTTAATTACTGTTTATATCCACATGTCTCGGCCTCATGTAATATACACATTTGGACATGATTACAACTGAACCAGTGGGTAAAAGTAGTGAAAAATATCTACATCTGACATCAAGGTTTTCTTATGTCAAACCCCAAAAGACTAATTTTCTTTATTTCATGCATGTTGAACTTGTAAGGAATTAAAATAAAGTCTCATTGAGGACTTTGAAAGACTCTTCTAAAGCATAGTGCAGAATTTAACACTGACATTCCTTATATTTTCATATGATGCAGAATAGTCTATTAGTCTATAGTCATTTTTACTTCTTATTTGGATTACTCTAACTTTCTACTATGTGAATATCCAAATACTATGGTGTAAATTAAGCCAAAATTCTACAGTATGGGTGTTACTATTGTTAGCCAATATTAGCTTCTATTCATGAGTTTCCCAAAAAAATTCAAATATAAAAAATCCCCAAAAAATGAATATGATATACAAATGATGAAAAAAAAAAGAGATTTGCAAAACATTAGAAAAAGAAAAAAAAATCATATTTTTTTTCCTCCTCTGTACAACCTTAACACTATTATATTTCCATCAATACACTTTATCTGGCTGTAGTAGTAGTAGTAGTATTATTAGTAGGTAGTAGTAGTAGTAGAAGTATTAGTAAGTAGTAGTAGTAGTAGTAGTAATGGTTATTTACTTAGGTATTCTGATTTATTAGGGTTTATTATACTAATATCATCACTATTGTTACCAAAGGTGAAAGTAACTAAGTAGAAGTACTTCCTTCACTGTACTTTATCCTGCATTTTTTAAGTATTTGTATTATACTTGAGTATTTATTTTTCTGGAAACGTTTTACTTTTACTCCATACATTTTTATCTAAATATCTGTACTTTATACTCTTTACATTCTCAGAATAGACTCATTACTTTTTCAAACTAGACAAAAGTGACAGTGTGAAAAATAAGTCATAATTCAGAAATTGTGACTTAGTATACCATCATTTTGACTTTTTTCTCATAACTTTGACGTTTTAATCATAATTTTGACTTTTTATGTCAGAATTGTGCCTTTTTATCTCATAATTATGAATTTGTTGTCGTAATTTAGACATTTCTATCATGATTTAGATGTTTTAATCTCATAATTATGCTTTTTTCTTTAAATCCCCCATTTACGACTTTTGAATTTTTCCTAAATTTCCTGTCCATACCCACTAAACTGAGTACCATGACCCAATAAAACACATCATCTACACAGTAACTCACTTTTAAAGGCTTTATTTTTGGATATTTGTGACATTATTCTGTTTTTTCTTGCTTAAATATGTATTATTTTATCCATTGCAAAAAATAAACAAAAAAAATGCAGTTTTACTTTTTTAGTTTATTACAATCGAGTTGTACTTTTTTTTTTTTTTTTTTTTTACTTTTAATAAGACCACAATAAGAGCACCCACTTCCTGTTACACACAAATTACACATGTTATAATGATAGAATATTTTGTGGTTTTAGAGCATTATCACATTAAATAATGTACTGCCAAGTGTTTGTCCTCCAAAAATCATGTCACAATGATGGTGACCTTTGGAGTTATGGATAGAAAATGTCATCTTTTCATCATTTTATTCTATGACACATTTGTGTGACATTTTATCACGAGTCATGCATGGATTCTTGAGCTACAGCCAATAATGTGTTTTGTGTGGCCACACTTGTCAACAAAATACAATCCATTTGTTGAGTCCCAGTGCTCATTTGTGCCAAATGTTTTAGAAAATGTCAGAAAATATTCCTGAGATACTGTGCTAAAAGGAATTTAATGAACCGATGGTGTGGAAAAACACATACTTCTGGCCATGGTTTGGATAAAAATGTCCTAAACTCCTTAAAAAAAAAACAACCAAACAAAAAACAATTGCTCACTTAACTCATTCACTGCCATTGACATGTTTTGGCATCAATTCAAATCCAAATTAACAGTTTACACTTTATTTTGATGGGTGCAATACATATGTAGTCTTTTATTATAGTATAATATTATATTATAATGTAATATATATATATAATATTGACTATATTCTGGCAGTTAATGATATAAAACCTAGGGCTGCCAAATGATTAAATATTTTAATCAGATTAATCACAGCGTTGCTTTGGATTAATTTCAATTCATTATGATCAGAACACTTTATGTCAGTTGGTCGTTTTATAACGCAAAAAAGTGAAAATATATATATATATATATATATATATATATATATATATATATATATATATATATATATATATATTAAAAAACTCTTCTAAAATACAGGAAAAAAGTCAAAAAATTTGAATATCCAAAATGTGTAAAAATATCAGTATATAACATGCAGTTAACATGTTTTCCCCAAAAATACACTAAAACACAAATTTCCCCCAAAAAACAACCAAAAAAAGTGAAGAATTATTTAAAATATATTCAAAAAGTTTTCTAAAATACAGGAAAAAACCTCAAAAAATGTGAAAGAATATCCAAAATGTGTAAAAAAAATTTTTTTTATATAATATGCAGTTAACAGTTTCAACACACCAGCTTGACAACTGTAAACAAGTGTTCCACTTAATTCCATTCAAATGTTTTATCAGATTAATGTGTGTTAATGGGTTAATTTTGACAGAACTAATAAAACAGCTGACAGTGTACTGCACATTGAACTATGCTCTTCTATAATGTCATTCCTTCTACTGCGAGGCTATAAATGTTGTTTAAACTCTCAGTATGTGTCTGCGGCACACAGATGAAGAACTGCTGTTACTGTAATTAGACAGTGTTCGAGGTGGTTTAACTAGAAGAAGCCCCTAAATCATTCAGTCACAAGGCCCAGCTGCGCTCCTTAAGATTTTCACACACACAGTAAATTAACCTCCATAAATACAGGTCTGTTCACAGACAGTTAATGATGGCAGCAAACCCACTTGGTAACAGATTTGCGACAGGAAAAGCCTCCGCCGCTGCAGACAAACAAACTGCACCAAAACAAATGTGACTCAGCCGACGCCTCCTGACGCTTTTGTCCATGTAAAGCTGAAGCGACAGGTAAAATAATAGTAACGGTAATGCCTTATCTTAATCATTTTGTCAAATAGCCCTAAAGGCAAAGGCAGATCCTCTTGTTAAAATTCAGCTTTATCTTCATATTCTGACACACCCTCCTCCTCCTCCTCTTTTTCACATACATCATCTCTTCTTTCCATCTGAGCACAGAATCGTTTGCTTGTATTGATGGATGTGTAGAAAACTCTGATGGACTGGAAATGACACACCCAAAGTCGTTGGCCCGCTGTGTCCCTGTGTAACTGTGGACTGATGAATGAAAGTCAACCCTGTAAAGCAGGGGTCTCAAATTCATTTTCTTCCAGGGGCCCCATTTGACCTCCAGTTGGCCAAACCAGTAAAATAAGCAAGGGATAATGGATGGCCCACGAGTTACTATCAGAAAAATATTCCCCAATGAGGCGAACAGCACCCAGACGCCGAAGGGGTGTAATAATAATAATAATAATAATAATAACAATAATACTAATACTAATAATAATAATAATAATAATAATAATAATAATAATAATAATAATAATAATAATAATAATAATAATAATAATAATAATAATAATAATAATTCCACATGTTTGTCCCACCCACAAAAGGGGAGGCAAAGGGTATTATTTTTTGCTGTGGTTTTTCTTTTCAGTTCAGTTATTTTTATTTGAGCATTTCATCTTAAAAAAATAAAATAAAATACATGATGCATAATGTTGGTTGAATTAAACACACACACACATATATATATATATATATATATATATATATATATATATATATATATATATATATATATATATATATATATAGTTTGAGTCATTTATATATGTGTATCAGCTAAAATTATAAGTACATTGGAGAAAAAATAAATAAATAAATTTAAAAAAAAAAAAAAAAAAAAAATATATATATATATATATATATATATATATATATATATGTTTATTTTTTTCCTCCAATTTACTTATAATTTCAGCTGATGATACACATATATGAATGACTCAAAGTATCCAAAGAAAATGTACTAATTTCTCATGTTTAATATGGTCAATATCATTTGACGTCACAGTTTTGTTTCTCTCATCTGTTCTTTTATTATACTTTATTGTACAGTAGATTCAGGTTAATGGTTGATCAATAGGTCTATAAATGCAGCAATTCATGTGTTGTGTTTCCGTCCATAACTAGTGGTGGTAAACTACATATGTAGCCACAGTTACCCTGGGGCAGACTGACAGAAGCGTGGCAGCCATTCACCAGTATGAATGGCACTGGTGTGTGAAGTGTCTTGCCCAAAGACACAACTGCCTGCCTTGAACAGAGCGGAATTAGAACCACCACTCGGTTACTGAATGACCCACTCTACCAACTGAGCCATGGGTGCCCCTATGGGATATATGCGCTAAATTAAAGCAGTATGGGCCTGTCAATGTTGTAGAAACTAATTGAAATTTGAATTTAATGCAGTCCTGAGTGAAAAGACACAATTTAATCACATGCTCATTGTTGGACAGACGTGTGTGTGTGTGTGTGTGTATTTTTTATTTTTTTTTGGCCGCGTGTCTGTGTTGTTCCTCAGCTGACAATGTCGATGTGTCGTGATGACATCAACTTGACTCCGATTTTATTGACGGATAAGTCGTTAATGCCCCATTTTACAGTATATTGTATTTTATACATTTAATGTATATTTTATCTTCTAAGCCAAGGATGTCCAACTCTACACCTTAAGGGTCGGTATCCTGCGTGTTTTTGATTTTACCCTTTTCCAGTCCACCTGACAGTCGATATCAGGCTTCTGCAGAGCTTCACGCTAGGCTTATCATTTGAATCAGGTGTGTTGGAAGAGGGATACATCTAAAACAAGCAGGATACCGGCCCTCAAGGACCAGAATTGGACACCCTTGTTCTAAGCTATGTACAGTTTTCACAGGGGTCCATGTTGTCATTTCAATTCACTGTGAGTGCTCCTGTACATCCACATGTGACAAAAACAAACAGATTGAATCTTGAAAAATTTGGCCACAACTGCACAGCTTCTGTCTGTGTGCTTTACGGTGTGTCATTTAATCCATTTGTTTTGTTTTTCAGCAAAACTCTCAGTTCAGTTCAGGAGAAACTTCGAAAAGTGTGACAGGAACACAGCACTTATGCATTAAAAACTGTTGAAATGAATGGTTTCTATCCACTGAAAGGGAGAGAGCTTTTTCTTTTAGGCTAAATAAGTGTTGCATTTGTGCTAAAGTACAATGCATTCACTTTAACGTCACAAACTGAAGTAAATGAAGGCAATATTTGTACTAAATCTGACCTATCCAATTTCTACTTAGTCTATAGAGCACATAAAATAAAATAAAGGTCTGGTACTTCATGCAGCTCTGAAAAATTGACTATTTGAGGGGACATGTGATTAAGGGTTACTTCGAGACACTGCTGACGTGTCAATTATTCATTCAAAAGTAATTTGCGTCATACAAACAGTCAGAATATTGATATGTATTTACTATAGACTAATTAGAATCATTGCCTTACCCTGATTAAAATCTACATTTTTAAAAGTCATGTAAATCTATAATAAAAAGACTATAATCAAAACAAAATGGCCTTTTAGAATCTGTGCATGTAAACACCACCCAACCTTAGCTTGACTGGCCTGGACACGCCAGAGTCACCATGACAACATGTATGTTACTATAATAAATAACATTGAAATGCACTGAGCTGCTCTGTGGTTGTGGTCCACAGCTTCTCTGGGTGTTGTTGTCCTCATCCTATGACTACATCTGTTTCAAATCTGCTGCTTTTGTTTACTTACTATTCTTCTTCTATGGTGCCAACCAGGAGAATGCTAACACAAAAGGACATGTAGCGCTACCTAGTGTCTGGGACTCCAACGTACCTTGTTCAATAATTAGAATTTCTCCAATAATTTCAATTTCTAAGCACATGTAAAGTTCAATTCTACCCAATTCTACTTGCTTTGTTGCATTTTCACAACAAAAAAAGGACCCGGTCACATGGTACCTGGTCCTAGATTCTACTCTACTGAGATTCCACACGGTCCTATGATTTGACATGTCATCAGCGCAAACACTGATTGGTGGAGCTGTCTTTGCATCAATGTGTTATCAATGTGCAAACCGCCATTTTTTATTTTTTTATTTTTTTTACTAAAACTAGATTTGGAGTTACAGTAAAGAGCGGCAAGTTTTAGTTCAGTCCTCAATGCAATGATGTCATTCCACAAAACTACACTGTGGTCAGTTGTGGAGGTTGAGATATTTCTGTCTTTGGTGGCTGGTGAAAAAACTCAGTGTGAGGTTGACGGCGCCAGGTACGATAATATCTCTATGGAAACGCTCTCAAGAAATAGTTCCTGGTATAGTAGAATCAAGTGTATGAGTAGAAAAATAAAATAAAATAAATAAAAAAATAAGAACAAAATGCAGACAAATTAGAAAAATGAAAGAAAAAAGGGAGGAAAAAAGAAAAGGAAAAGAGGAAGGAAGGGAAGTAAAAAAAGAAAAACAAAAACAAAAAAAACTGTTTACCTACTTTCCTCTCTGCTCATTTGTCTTTTTTTTTGTTTTTTTGTTTTTTGAATATATGTATATGTTTAGTACTTCAGTTATTTATTATTGTTATTATTTTTATTATTATCATCATTTTTGTACTATGCACTATATTGCTATAAGATGAATTCAGGTTATTGGGGAAGTGAAGAAGGGGTAGGATTAAATAAGCTTATGCTTCATCCTACTCCTTTTCAGACATGTCATTGTTAGTATTATTATTATTATTGTTGTATGGATTATTGTTGCACTTTGCACATGTTCGAAATAAATCATTCAAATCAAATCAAGTAGAGTACAGTAGAGCTGATACCATGTAGTAGAAATACAGCTTAAATATAATGACTTCTGTACTTTAAAGTAACAAAGATGATAATGATCCCATGAAAAGATGTGATCCTTTCCTTTCCAGAAACACTCCTTGCTTTAAAAAAAAAAAAAAAAAAAAACTCAAATCCCACAGGTTTGGGATGGATATGTTTCCCAGAGTGGTCTACCAGGGCTACACCTGTCTGCTAATCCCTGACTGATCATACTCCTGGTTGACTGACTTCGGTTCGACTTGATTGACAGTGTGGGAGCTGTGGCTCACTGAGGTGCTCAGGCAGGTAAAAATAGAGCAGCTCCTTGTCCGTCTTCCATCACATCCTGGTCCTCATCAGGCAGATGGCAGCTTGTAACCTGTGGGCTGCGCTGATGGATGCTGCTGTGGCAGGAAGACACATCTACAAAACCTTTTCGGTCCTGCATGAGATGCTTCTTCATGGTAGAGCGCTTTCTAAGTGACCAGGGGTGACTGTGTCTGAGCGTGGTTCTCTGTGGAACCCAACAACCCCCACCCCCCCCTGTGGATTTTCCCACCTGCAGATACCCTTGAAGCAGACAGTATTTCTCTACTTCCAGGACCTTCAAAGCCCCTGACTAGTTTTTAATTGGACACTAGACGATGCAGCTGGGGCACGTGGGATGTCCCTGATGACCGCCTGTCCATTTAGAAGATGTTATTGAGACTTTGTGGAACCAACGCTGACACCAGTTGAACTGATGCTCATGATCGTGTTAATATTTGCATGTCATTATCTCAACGACTACACAGTTGTCTGTGATACGCTGTCACTGATCATACATCATTTTAATCTTTTTTTTTTTTTTTTTTTAGAATTAAATGCTTCATTATCAAGAAAATATGGGGATAAAACATAGATATCAGATATCATTTTCATGGAAAAACAACTTTGGTTGAACTACAGAAATGCACAGTTTTATCCACAGTAGGCATGTGTATATGTTATTATGTTGAATGAAAGCAATGAAAATATGCCAAGTAATTATTTAACACAATTTACTACAATTTGGTTATGTACTGTATATGTGTGTCCTACACTTTTGTCTTGCATAGTCCATATGGGTCAACAAAACACAAATCTGTCTGATACAGTGACGTCTGTCTGAGCTGCTGGACATTTCCTATAAACCATAAAAACACTCTTGAAGAAGCCGAAATAAATCTGGATCCTTCCCCATTCTTCGTAAATAAATAACTAAAAAATACAACATTAAACTCAACCTCAGCAGAATAAGTGCAGTTTATATTATCGTTCCATTATGATAGAAATCAGAAATATCACATAATTCTTCAGCTGAAGGTATATAAAACAAAACAAAAAAAAAAAAAAACCCTGTACAACAGTAAAGGGTTGACCAAGGACACAAAGAAACTAAAACAAAAAAAAAAGGAAAGATGAACTACTGAGATTTGTACAAGAAACAATTTACAGGATGCTGCTGGAAACTTGCCCTGCAGGTTACGGTGAGCCGGAGATAACTTTTAATTGGTTTTTGTCAACTTCATGATTTATTTTCTGAGTTCCCTCCAGAAAAATAAAAAAGATCTCTATCTAAATGGGACTAACTGAATACATCAAGAGTAAATTAGACAGAGGCTGGGAGGCGTTTGTAAGTGGATGTCGGCCTCAGGGGGTCGGGTCCACCTACCACATGTCCAAGCAGGTGGAGTAATCCGTGGATCCAAGCAGGACATCTGGGGGTCGGTACCACAGGGTCACCACCTCATTGGAGTAAGTATGGCTGGGGACTGACTTGGCCCTGGCCAGACCTGAGGGAGGCAGCACAACAGCAGAGTCAGAAAACATTATCATTCGACGACCTTCAGCCGCCGTCTGGAAACAAAAAGCAGAAAATTTAGCAAAGGAGCAGCCGGTGTGGATGTTTGTACACATCCACCTGTGAATAAAATGACACGGAGGATGAAGGGTTAGTGCCAATTAACAATTAGATCACAGCTCAACAGCCAATGAAAGATTTTACTTCATGGAATCGTTTCATTTCAAATTTCTTTCCATCACATCCTTCCAGTGTGACAGGAAAATACATTTTATTTTATTTTTTTTATTTTATTTAACCTTTATTTAACTAGGCAAGTCATTTAGAATAAATTATTATTTACAATGACGGTCTGTCAAGAGAGCAGAGACACTTGAGGGAAATTAATATTTTAAAGCAAATTACATTCACATTAGGGATGCACCAATATCACTTTTATCCAGACCTAAGTAACAGTACATTTCAGTACTTGCCAAATATTAATACAAGTACTTAATAATCCTATTACAGTTATTGGACTATTGTACAGTTTGTATCCACAGGTGGTCAAATGTGTTTAAATTTTACATTTATTTCATCATCTATTGTGTTTATATATAGTTTTTTTGTCTCTTATGATGTGTTGTTTTCTTATGATATAGTGCTTTTAAGACGTTTTCTTTGATTGATGATCAATTGTTGATCTTTTTATTGATGATTATTGATGAATTTATGGTGATGCCGGAGAGTGAGACACTGCTAAAATGAAGTTTCATTGTGTTCCATTCTTTTCTTTTGTACTGTATTGTGTTCTATTCTAATTACTTTATTGTCATAGTCATTAGTCTGACTGTAACAGTGATATTAAAAGAGTTTGAATAAGTGTTTATCAATCAATCCACCAAAGGGTCTTAAATATTAATCATTCTGGTTAAATACCATGAAGTAGAGTACATTTATTTAAGAAAAAAAAAAGTAAGAAAGTCAATAAACCCAAACATGGTGATGACAGAGTAAGTAATACTAATGTGGATGTTAATATTTATATTGATGAGGGTCGATCTGTTTGAAAAGTTGAGCTACGTCGTTGGTACTGCTCTGTGTTCTCTGTGTGGGTACACATTTGTAAGCACCTGGATAGAATTACATACAGAATATAGGCAGAGGACAGACTGAACGCTCCATCTGTGTCTTTTATTTTGAAAAATCTCCACACTGCTAACATTACTCCTCCGCCGCCTACCTGCTGAGTGTGAACATCACGCTGGCATGAAGTGGTACTGGTGTGTGTGTCCGAGCACTTTTATAAGTACGACTAGAAGTGCACGCAGTCAGTATCAGACCGATAATACTGGTCTAGTAAAAAGTAAAATGATTCTGGATTAAAACTAATGAAATATAACCACATGTGTGTTACTGATAAAGAAAACTCAAGTCTTAAATATTGGTTGGCTCAAGTTTCCAAGATAAGTCTGGGGTCAAAATATTAAATTCTTAGAATTAACAAGAGAATAGGTTTTAATCCAAAGGAATATTGGTCTCAGATCTACTTCAAAACACTGTCTGTACATTATGATCCATTCACTTGACAGGTTCTTTCTTGTGAAATATTTACTAATCCATTGTACACATGAACATAAACCACCATATATGTGGAATAATACACCATCACATACATTAAAAACATGAGTTAATCAACACTGAAGTCATTTATTTTCTGATTTATCTTATTAAACAGTATGTAAGATTTAGCACATTTAATGTATGAAGCAGGTAGTTACTAAAAAAAAAAAAAAAAAAAAAGAAAAAGCGGAGCGGTGTAACTGATACTAGTATCGGCATCGGTGAATCCTTAATTAAGATGGAATGAAAAGAATAGCGAATGGGCTGAATTTACATAAATCTGTTCAACCATGTGATTGCTTACACCCACTGCACAAACTTCAATGATCATCAAGGAAAATGCTTCCAGAATAAACAGTTTCCAAGATATAATAATAATATTAATGGCAATAATAACAATAAATAATAATAACAATTTTTTTTTTTTATAAGAACCTTTCAACACACACAAGGACACTGTACAACAAGATAAACCAGACAATGCATAAAATACAAATAAGCAACAAAACAAATAAAAGACTATTTACAATATATAAAAATGAAGATGTAGAAAGAAGTGTAAATCTTCTGGTGGTCAGTCTACTCTGAAAAGGTCTGTTTTGAGTCTGGATTTCAATGTGAGGAGAGAGTCAGTGTTTGGGATGGATGGTGGGAGGGTGTTCCAGAGGAGAGGAGCCTCCCATGGTGCTGAGGCGAAACGGGGGGAGGGGCGGGGGTAGGAGGAGGAGGAGCAGCTGAAGGAATGAGTTGGAGTAGTGACATGAAGAAGGTCTGACAAATACTGAGGATCCAGATTATGGAGGGATTTAAATGTAGTGTTGAGTTAAAAAATTAATATGATATGAATTAATGAGAAAATGGGTCTGTAGTAATTCAGTTATTTATTTCAAACGTGAAACGTTATTATTACTCAGAGAAATGTTTGATGGGCGTCTTGACTTTATAGGTGAAATGCCGTGAAATAACTCATTAAAAAATGTCGCAAATTAAACAGAAATTGAACCTGATTGTAGAAATTTGTGCCAAAAATGAATGTAAAGACAGCTTTGCAGCATCTGGAAGGTCCAAATTAAAAGTTTTTAGGTTCCAACTATACAAAAAAAAAAAAAAGAAAATAAAAAATTACCCACAGATTAATACAAGTTTGTTTACCTAAATATGACCTCTTTGACCTGAGAACATTTAATTTTATTCATTAAGATCCCTATTAGTGACTGATGCTATTCTTCCTGGGGTCTCTTCTTCTACATGGGACAATATGCTTTCATGCCGATTTGATTCTTTTACGATTTTTTGGCTGCCTATTCAATTTAAATTGCGATTCTTCAATATTCCCCAAAGTTCCAATTTTTTGCTTGCCTTTTTAACACCAGATCACGTTTTTTCATGCTGAATGATGATTCGTACAGATCATATCAGGAGCCATATTTCCCAAAAAATGCACATCATATGTGAGTCAGTTCAGATTTATTCAGCAGTAATATATTTGAACCAGACTTTGGGACGTAAACTGCTACTATACCTTTATCTACACACAACACCAATAGGAACCTTTACATTAATATACTTAATAAAGTGTACTTTAAAGTGTACATGTCCAGCTCTGCTTTTCCCTTCTGTTAGAAAGCCCGCACAGTTTAATTGTTATTGATTCTTTAATTATATTTATTGAAGAACAACTTGTTTTCTCTAAGTTTTCAGATATCCCGCGCTGATGAACGCACCATAAATGTTACGATGGTCCTGAACGCACCACCTGCGTGTTTAGAATTAGCCACTTCATCGCCATCTCACCCTCTTTTTCCAAAGTCTAATTCATATACTCCTGCTTTATTACAATGTGTAAATGCCACAAGGTGAGATTAATAACACAATACAGTTGGAATAGATATTAGCATAGTGTGTTGTTTACCTGCGCATGAGTTAATGCTGTTTAACGCTGGTGTGTTGTAGAAGCTAATATGATAATAAGCTAGCTGTCATCTGTGTGCCTTCACTGAGGTGATCTCTGTGTATTCTATGACATATTATACATCTGAGTGACTCATACTGTCGTCTATAATCTTTACAAGCGGTAATTTTCCCCCCACACAGCTTAAAATGAATGTAAATATGGGAAAAACACAGATTTTTCCACAAAAAAATCGATTTAAATCGTAAAACAAAAAGATACATATGTGAATATTTTTTTTCTCCCACCCCTATATATAGGTATGAGACAACCCTTAATTGATTCAGATGAAAATACCACAATAAGAAAGATCTTTCAAATATGAATCAAGTGATATAAGTATCATTCTCCTGTGATAAATATGAAGAAAGTTATGAATTTTTTAATACGGCTAAAATCGCCCATTAATGGTAAATTTGTAAATACTGAAACAATAGGAGAGGAGATTTAAATTGTGACCAGTCTCGTATCTAAGCTTTAAAATTTCTTAATATTCATCCTATCAACAAAAGGTTAGTATCATTATGAAGGTAATTTAATACAGAATAAGATAGGAGAGGTTGTCTATTTATTAATTTAATTATATTAAAATAATCAATTAGTCAGTACTACAGAGTAAATATGCACCCAAATAATTAATTCATATTATAAAGACTCAGTACAACACAAATTACAAGCATCTAGAGGTGAGACATTGCATAATATTAGCAAGCGAAGTCCATCGGCGGATCCAAAATATCAATCTGCGGATCGATAGATTTCCTTAAAAATTGGCAGATATATACAAAAATATTAGAGAAATAAATGTATAACCTACTCACCTTTTATGTTTTTGAGGGGCTTTAGTCTACTGACAAACACGGAAATTGCTCGATTTGTAACGCTTGCAGATATGCGATTGAAAATTTTCAAAGACGAGGTGAATCTTAGGAATGTGTTCTACGTCATCAGTATTAGTGTATTACAGTCGAGAAAATAACGCTATCGCAGCAAGTCTCAGAATCCAGGCTTTTTCCCGCTATTCAATTTGCTCGATCAACCGTACAACGCTGGCGAGTAGCCACTGCCGAGCGTCAGCCAGCAGCCGATGCGCACATACCTACTATATATTACATTACAATTTTAACAATTATATGAATCTAAATCTAATCTAATAAAGCATCACATGGGTTGTGATGGGACAAAAACTAACTATAAATGTGAATATCCTCCAAAGAATACAGTCAGTCAGTGTGATATATTGTAAGTACCCGACGAGTACCGATGGATTATTAATCTTTCTGTGACGAACACTTTTGTCAAAATGTTGCTTCATTAAATTCCTTCAGGGTGTGGACAATAGTTCCACAGTCAACTCACTGATGGCATCACATTATAATACTCTTCTATTACTCTTGGCAGACCTGTCTTTAGATGGAGTTATGCACATTCAACCGAGACAAGGCTGAGATTGCCTTTTCAAATGGAAACCATGATTGAAGACCTTTGAGGCTTCGGCGAAGAACCACGCGTCATGAATATCAGTCAGGTGAACCCAAAGGACCTAAATGCCTCTTTCCATCAAGTCAATTGGATTTTATTGGTTGTCTTTGGACTATTGTTAATTCTTTGGTGATTAAGAAAAAAAAACACACACACACACACACAAAACCAGCTACCTTCTATGGCTGTAATTTCAAAGAATCATTGTACAAAAAGCCATGAATCTCTCCAGGCTTTCATTTCAGTTGCTCACAGTACATTAGTCCCTCCAGGTTATTTCAACCCCATTGTAGCATTTATCTAAGGGGCGACACAAACCCCTGATAGTGAAATATCTGATGACAGTTCTCCCTTGGCACTAATGGCATAGAGTGCAGATGCAGGGAGCTTTAATGAGGATGATGGCATTAAGTCTTTGTCTCTTCCCAAGTGGTCCGAGAGCTTAATTAAAGCATTTAGCTTGGTAAAAGAGGACTTCCTGCCCTGCTGCGACTCCCCCGTGTGTGGAACGACAAGGGGCAGAGGGTAGAATAAATGAGTCGAGGGAGGGGGTATTTAACATTTCCTTGTGTTGGAACACCCACAGGAGAGAGGAGTTTTCCGTCAGCATTCATCACGGCAGAACACTGTAATTTCCACACACTGATCTAACGCAGTGGAGACGCTATCAACCTGCTCACACTGAGAGGCTATCATTTTCACTGCAGGCATCCAGCATGTGTTTGTGGAGGGGAGTGTTGATGTGGAGGTGGAGGTGGGAGGAGAGGTACGATATACTAATCATCAAAGACAGTGCAGTGGATGGAAGCAGGGCACTTTAGAGAGCGACTAGAACACTGCGAGGGGGGGGAACCAAGATCCAGTTCCTACTAGCTCATATCTTTGGGATTATTTGTCTGTTTGGTTGACGATTGTGCTGCGTCATCATATCAGATGTGTCACATGTCACTTTCATATTTTAGTTTTGAAGCCTCAAACATGTAGCGTAGCCGTGTTAGACTCCTAGCAGCAGCACATGTATAACACAAGTTGAGGCCTTATTCAGTTTTTATTTCCCCAAACTATGGAACAGTCGACCTGAGGATCTGAGGTCCGCTGCGAGTGTTCGTATTTTTAAGAGTAAACTGAAAACCTGCCTTTTTAACTTAGCTTTTAGTTAAATTTTTACTCTTCACATTATTTTAATCTGCTATTTTATGTATTTACTTTTATTTTATTTCCATTATTATTTATTCATTTATTTATTTGTTCTATTCTTTTTAATTCAGTAAATCTTTTAACTTGTTCCTACAATTGTGGGATAATGGGGGGGGGGGTCTGATGTAAAGCAATTTGTGCTACATGCACCATGTGTGAAAAGTACTATATACATAAAGTTTGATTGATTGATGTAATGTGCTTCAGTAGTAGTCTAGATACGCTCGATTCAACTTTTTGGTAGATTTCCCTGAAACTGGCCGATGAATCAAAGTGAAGTACAGAGTCAGAGGGCGGGCGTAACAAAGTGACGCTGCAATGATTCGGAGAAACAATAGCCGTTAAGCTCCATAATCCCTAATTTTGTTGAGTCATTCGTAACTTTCTCCAGACTCCTCTGTAACTACGTCTTCTCTAAAGATTACGCTGATTGGTTGTTGTTAGAACCAGGGATAGCACGGCTAGGCTATCAAGCATGTGGCCCGGGGCTCCAAACTGGCCCACCAAAGGGTCCGGTCTGGCCCGTTGGATGAGTTGAGGAAATGCAAAAATTACATAGAAGATATTAGTCATTTTAGTTCTGGTTCTTTCTATCTATCTATCTATCTATCTATCTATCTATCTATCTATCTATCTATCTATCTATCTATCTATCTATCTATCTATCTATCTATCTATCTATCTATCTATCTATCTATCTATCTCTATCGTTTAATTTCATTTATTTTAATATGTAGGTGTGTGTGTATATTTTAGTTTACTTTTAAACCCTTTGTACATCATTATTGATGTTTTGTTGCTTGATTTGTTTTGATTTAATTTTCTACATATTTAAAACAATTTAAAATAAAATAGATAAATATCTTTAACTGCACGTTTATAACCCTTCTTCATGTTTGAATAAAATACATAATGTTAGTGCATATTTTTTTGCCTATTTTAGTGACTTAATCCAAACAAAGCCATTTTATACAATACTTTATTCCCTAATTCAATGAGAATCAATAGAGAAATCGATACTGGAACCAAAATGGCTGAATTATTAACGTCAGATAAATAACCACAGCGTGAGTAAAAGTTGTCTGAACACCACTTCCTCACAGAGTCGGATTGAAACAGAGATGCAGGACGAACTGACACAGATGATGGATGGGATCAGGTCAACAGTGTAACATCTGACCCGGCTTTATGACCCTACCTTTTAACCCGCTTCCCCTCATGTTTACACTGTTTGTATCGAGGTTAACCACACACGGTCGATAAGTTAACTATGATTACCGCCTCACAGTTGCATACCTCTACATATGCTGGTCCAGAGCCATACATTACACAAATTGGACATTTAGAAGACATTAGACGTCCATTTTTTGGTGCGTAAAGTCTTTAAATATCCATTTTTGCAAAGGAGAACAGATTTAAATAAGGGCTAAATAATGTGAAGTTGATGTACAAATGACCTACAGACTTTTATTGTAACAGTTTATCGTGTTAATATTTGCAGTTTAGTCGGTAACATGTCCTACTGAACATTTGGGCCAAATCCAATGAAATTCACTCAAGGTTTTTTTTTGACACATTCCACTTGAACGGCATGAAAAACAAGTTCACGCACCTGCCTTCATGTTTGAATCGCTGCAGACTGGAATAACTCATCAGTTGATATTAAATCCATGTCATCGATTTGTACATCCAGGCAAGAGCGTTTCCATTACTGATGAATTTATTACCATGTGCATATTTTATACTGACACTAGACTGTAGTCGGCAATCCTCTCACACTATGCATTATTTATTGCTGGACAGTTTGGTATTAAGGTGTGTATGTACTTGTCTTTTTTTATTTATTTCTGTAAATCTTAAGGGGTTAATGCAGGGCTGAATTTAGGCATAGGTAGACTAGGTGGTCGCCTAGGGCACCAGATGTCTTTGGGACGCCAAGTACCACAGAATTAGAAGATTAAGCTACTGTATTTTCTGGACTATAAGGCACACTTAAAAGACTTTTCTCACAGAGCACCTTATATATGGATTAATTTTGGTTGCGTTTAGTGACTTGAAATTTGGTGTTTTTATCAAATAATTTAAAAAAAATTTATCACATAATTTTGATGTTTTAGCACACAATTTTGACTTTTTATCACATAAGTTTGATTTTTTTTATCGCATAATTTTGATGTTTCATCACATAATTTTGTCTTTTTATTTCATAATTTTGACTTTCTTCGCATAATTTTGTTTTTTTTCCCGTATAATTTTGACTTTATATCTCAGAATTTGCCATTTTTTTATCACATCATTTGGAATTTTTTGCATAACTTTGACTTTATATCTCATAATTTTGTCTTTTTATCGCATACTTTTGACTTTTTATTGCATCATTTGGACAGATGCTAATTTCTAATTCCACAAAAAGGAAAGAGGGGTGCTCGCCTCGGGCACCAAATTGATCAGAACCAGCCCTGGGTTAATGCTAATAAATACATTCCCTGTAATAATCCTTCAAGTTAATATAAAAACATCTGGACGGAGGATATTTCATTTATATCAGAAATGGATTTGCCTGACTAATATTTTAGAAATTGAAATATTTCTACAAATTACAATGACAAAAACAACTTTGTTTCCTTAGTTTACTTAGGTTGATTAAATGTCATCTTAGATAAATGATATAGGCTCCATTACTGTCTACATTTTGTGTCTTGTCATCTTGTCAATGCAGCTGCAGAGGTATAATGCACCCGCTCCCTTTTTTTTTTCTTTATCTAAAGTGCATACAGCGCACAGAATACATCTACATAAACAAGGACGATGCAGACAATAGTCTTGTATAAACACTTATTTATGTTCGGCAATTTTGTGTCTCGTTCCCTAAATGTTGTCATTCATCAGATGCAAAAATAAAATTAAAAAAAACAAAACATCTTCCACAATAACAAAAGTGCAAAATTCACAGTGAGACAACCTTTATTTTCCTTTCTGTCAGACTAAACCAGGTCAGCGGTTTCCTTCTGCGCTGACTGTTTATGCTAAGCTCCGCTAGCCATGTCCTGACCTCAGGACACAGGGGAATAGATATCAGGATTCGGAAACGCAGGCAAGATTGGGCTAGTGATGTGGAATTTTTTTTTTGCCATCAAAAATAAATAAATAAATACAATACATGATATTCAATATTGTTAGTAAAACAATACTGCAAATAAATAAAAATTAAGCAATTCTTTGTCATCTTTGGCTATGGCATTATTAGCAAAGAATATACAGTATGTACATGTACAGCATAACAGTGTAAGTCCAATAATAATAATAATGATAATACATTTTTTTTGTATATCGCTTTTCATGGCACTCAAAGATCTGTACATACAGTACAATGAAGCCACCTAAAATAAAAAAATAATTTTTACTTGATCCTTTAACGGTTCCAGTCAAAAAATTAATAGAATAAGTAACAAAATGGACAATAACAGCCAAAAATGTATAATACACCAACTAAATATTAAGTACCATTGACAAAATAAAACACAAATGGCACAAAAGTGAAGAAATATAATAAAATACAATATTAAATGACTGTGTTTATTGGAATATGGTTCCTCTGTGGATAATTATGAGACATAAAGGTTCAGATCAGCTGTTTGATTGTACCTGCTGTGGATATTTTATCTGACAGTGGTTTATATTGTTTGATGTGTGAGAATCTCCGTTGTCAAACTACATCAGGTCATGTGACATTTGGGACAGGTTTGGGTGGTTTAATTAACATTTTGAGTGACTACTTCAGGCCCATATGTGGACCGTTGGGAGTTTAAAGGGTTAAAAAGATTTCAATCGCGTTGCTTTTTTCATGCCTAAAGAGGAATAAAAAACACTTTGGGAATAAAAAAACATCTTCTCATACTGTAATTCATGCATCAAAGGGTTAATGTATATTTTACAGGATTGTTCTGGCAACCACAGATGTCAGTTTGTTTATTTTTCTTCTGTAAAATCAACCCTTTTAAAATTTTCACAGCGTAGACATCCAGTTTTCACCAACACATGTTGTAGGTAACCACATGGAATTATTCTTTACAGTTTCCCGCCGTTCTGCTTTACATCCATTACCGTGGTGATTTAATGAAGTCAAAGGTCAAAACAATATGTGGTAAAAATCAAACTAAAGCAACAGTTTGATGTTGGAGGATTCCATGTGCTCTGACATTTGGATCACCTTGTTCACTCTTTTACAGTCAACACGACGAAGACCCCAGATCCCGACCTTCCCCCTTAAAACGCCACGAGCCCGAGTGCGGAGGAGGGCGCTGCTTCAAAGGGCTGACCCACGGCTTCATCCCACCACATACGTCCACGCCGACCTTCATACCACTTCATCTGTTGTGGTCCAGCAGCTGACCCAGCGTCCCATCCAGGTAGCCACTGGGATGAAGGTCAGCGCTGAATTATACATCACTATCAGCCCCACCCACACACACACACACACACACACACACACGGTGCCAGGGAGGGTCGCACAATATATGATGGAAGAGGTGGATGAACACGGAAGGACGAGAATAGTCTGTGTCCCAGAGGGAGACGGTCCACTCTTCTATTCAAGTTCACTGAGATTTTAAAGGAGGTTTGGAGCTTCTTCTACCTCCCTCTTCCTCCTCCTCCTCCTCCTCCTCCCTCTTCCTCTACCTCCCTCTTCCTCCTCCTCTTCGTCTTCCTCCTCCTCCTCTTTTTCCTCCTCCTCCTTCTCCTCTTCCTATTCCTCCTCCTCTACCTCCCTCTTCCTCCTCCTCCTCCTCCTCCCCCTCTTCGTCTTCCTCCTCCTCTTCCTATTCCTCCTCTATCTCCCTCCTCCTCCTCCTCCTCCTCCTCCTCCTCCTCCTCCTCCTCCTCTTCCTCTTTTACAACATGCAGCAGATTGCAGACACACATCCAGCAGCTGTATAAACAACGCTCCACATAATCCCACAGTGGATCATGAAAGCATCTTCTAAACACATTTTTACTCACTGGCAGCACGAATTCCAAAATTATCTGTTGTATTCAGTTTACACTGTATCACTGCAGACATTAGAATCATACCACCAAAGTTTACTTTTGTACAAGTCTGTGCAGGGAATTTTCTTCTTAATTGCCGTCTAATTTTGACAGACAGTGAAATTTTTGTGAAATAAGGTTAAATATGAATCTCGCAACTTAATTCTCAACAATTCCAGGGGAATTTGAGTATTTAGCCAACTAGTACCACAGCAGATGGCCAATATGCAGATAATTTAGTTACAAAATAATTGCATACCTAACTGTAGTGAGTGTTTTGTGTCATTGCTTGAAATCAAATAATGACAGATTCATCAGTGGACATCCATGGAGTAGAAAATTTGTGAGATGATTCGTTAAATAATGCCAAGACTCTTTTTGTGTTATATATTATACTGTATGTGTTTTTGTTCATCCACTTATTAAGACAAGAAAATTATTCTCTTTTTATTGTATTTCTTCAAAAATCAGCTGTTGATGATACTACTGTACATAATTTTGTTGCTGCAAAAAATGTGCATACACCAATATACAGATAAAGTAGAATTTCCGTAATTTCAGCAAACTAGTGATCTGGTTCCGTACCAGCCCAATAGAACCATTTGTTCTCAGAATGCAGAGTTATTGAAAGTTCCCAGGGTTTCCATTTAATCTTAAAGAGGCCAACACAGTATCTACATTTAAAATTAGGCTGAAAACATTCCTGTTTGAGAAAAGCCTATGGTCAGGTTAGATAAAAACAGACTGAAGTCACAGTTCAGTCTAAGCTAGAATTCTCTCTCTCTCTCTCGTGGGAGCCATGGACAACAGGACCCCCCCCCCCTATTTATAAATGGGGGGTCCTCTATAGCCTGTCCATCCATGGGAGTCGATCTCTCCTTCAGTGTGGTTCTCCCACTGGGTTTTGAAGTTTTTTCTTGCCGAGACCCTCCTTGAATAAGATTGAAATTGAATAGTATTACATGGTACTGACTCAACTTGACTTTTTTTGTGGTTTCGTTACAGAAAAGAACCTGGAATCTGGCACTAGGTACTAATTTTTAGGTATGTGCTCTGTTGAGCTTCAAAAACAGAGAATGAAATGCTAAAAATGTGAATGTGAGGCTAATGTAAAGCACTTTGAGCACCATGGTGTTTACCTGGTCATCTTACATTAGTGGAATTAGCTTTTATTCAGAATTAAACAGAAATAAAAACTCCCATGTTAACAGGGCTACTGTGGCGCAGAAACTGTAATAAAATCTTCACAAATGTGCTTGTCTTATGAGTCATGGATGAAGTCTGTTGTGAATCGGGTCATGGAGGTTTGTCATTTCTAAAAAGTGGGTCCCAAAAAAAATTTAATTTGTAAAACTTTGGTCTTGACAAATCTTGGTGCAGTCACTCAGATGAAAACACACACATCTAATATGGATGAACTGCTGAAGGAGTGATTTGGACTAAAGTGACAGGAAGCATCAACTTGTAGGAAACTGACGGAATATTTAGTCCAATATTTGGTCGTTCAGGTGCTCAGGTGTCAACTTACTGTAGGTTTCCAACTTTACAAACAGTTTACCCAACTGTAATTACCCATATTAGAACGTCCCGGATGCTTAGATTCAGAGATAAACATGCGGCTCGATCTGTCACATTTTGATGTCTTTTTATGCTGGTGTGTGTGTTTTGTGAGTAGGCAGCACACCACCTGCTATCGTCAAAGCTCATTTCCCAACAAAAAGTGTCCCGTAATGAAGTCTGCATTTCAGTAGCGTACATGAAACCGACCCGGTCATTACCTGCTCACAAAGCTCCGCGGCCCGACTTCAGGTTTATAGCCGAAAAACACACACATCAGTCGCTGTAATTGATCTAACGGACTTCAAAAGACCATCTGCAACCTCCAAAAAACACCCACACCCCCACACACTAGTGCAGCCAGCAGCCCACTCGAGCGGGCGCTGGGTGGAACAGTACACAGGGGAGAGGCAAACAGTCTGCTCCGGATGCCTGCGACATTCCTCTAGCTCCATTGTCACATTGCTTCACTCCTCGCACATCATTATCCCAGCAGCTGTTACTTCACAGCACAGCAACACCGAATCCCCAGGAAATAAACACACACATCAGCACGCATTACACTCACTGACAGGGAAATGTATAAAACCATGGTTCGATTTAGTGCCGGCCAATAAAACGGAGCCGGCCTGAACGCTGCTCTGAACGTGTTGAAGGATGAGTCCACCGCAGCTGTCTGCTCATCAATTTCACTGGAGACACAAAGACAAAAACACCGAGGACATCCCGTCAAAAGGCTTGGGATTTGGCTGAAATTTTGAGTCGTTTATACGGAAGGAGGCTGTTCGTCGACTTAGAGCTTAATTGTGTAGCATTCAGGCAAATATGAGTGATGTATCACAGCAGTTTTCACATGATTGCCCGTCTCCTTAGGACCTAAATATTCAAAAATACACATTTTTCCGATGAAACTACCGGTTGGATTAACCCTTTGATCCATACTGGTCACTACAGTGGACAGTTATTCTGCAACTGTTCTCTTGTACATTATATATCAGTGATGCGCGGGCCGACCCGAAGTCAGCGGGTGCCCACGGTCATCTGCAGTTACAGGTTATTAAAAAATATTTTTAATGGTATTCGGGTTGCGGTTGGTCGGGTCGTCTGTTGTTTGAGATAAACATTAAAATAACTTGATAAATATGCTTCATTAACTGAATGTCTGTGAAGGTGAGGTACAACGTCGTCAGTATCCTACGGTATGGAGGGGGCAAGAGTGAAAGTCAGGTTAGGGGAGAAGCTCCGGTAACATACAAAGAAAAAAAGTTAAAGTTTGGGACACATTCACTGAAGATAATGAGGAGCTCCCAGTGTTTTCTTTTCCGTGAAAACTGGGTTCAAAGGTCTCTTTGGGTGTTACAGGTTGCCGAACCCAACACGGAAATAAATGCAGGTATGTGAGTAAGGTCGTTTAATGTTCATAAAGACCATTGATTACATTTTTAAAATACGGGTCCATTCTTTTCAAATACATTGCGGGTGATTTAGTTAAAAAAGTGGTCGGTTGTGGGTCGTTTATACATCGACCCGTGCATCACTGTTTTATATATATATATATGTATTTTCATATAATTTAATGTTTTTTTTGCACTAAAACCAAGACAAAAGTGTGTAGTTGTCATGATTTAGAGGTTATTGTGTTATTATTTTACTGTTCTGGCCCCTAGGAGACAAATAAGGCTGAATGTGTCCCCTGAACAAAATAAGTTTCAGACCCCTGTCCTAAAGCGTCCACATTATTCCACAGACAGATTCCCACAGACCTCTGTCAGCACAGTCTTTGGCTGCGACTGAACCTCAGATAAGGTTTCTGGCCACTGACCGCCGCTCATGCTCCAGGACAGTGATGAACACCGACAGCATATGGCAGCGCTTGAGTGTTTCAGAGCAAACACATGCAGCCTATTAGCAGGTCCATCCTGACTGAGGACCAACGCTGCCCATGTGAAGCTCTGTCCGCTTCTGTAATTAAGGAGCTTGTCATCACAAAACTGTCTCAAGGCTGAAGTCATTTTGTGTGATGACAACATGGGGTCTTCGTGTGTGTGTGTGTGTGTCTCTGCAGGAGGTTTGTTAAAACACAAGGACAACAACATACTAAATTAATTTACAGATTTCAGACGGTGTTGGAACGGCTGGACCAATGACCAAAAATTAATTATACAGTAGTAGTGGAAAAAAAAAAAGTTTTCAAGCACCCTTCATTTTTTGACACTTTCAACATTTTATGTCCTGGATGTCACAGCTCTAAATAGTTTTTTTTAGAAAGTATCTGCTTCAGACATTAAACATGCTAAATCTTGCATACTTTAATAAGATTAATCAGAAAACAAATGACAAAAGTACTGGTTAGCCCATGTTTTTTTTAGCCCTAATGCCTACTGTTGCAAATATGCAACATACAAAAAATATATTTCTATTGTATGTGCTATTGTCAAATTAATTATCTCCATTTAATTTAGCATCTTTTTTAATATACTTATTAGGGTTGTCATGATTATTCGAGTTAATCATAATTAATTAATTTTTTAATCATTATTTTTTATTAATCGCGATTAGAGTTCCCAAGCATTTTGCCATTTTACAAATACATATTTTACACCACAGTATCGCTTTATGCTAAAGAAACCAAAAAACAATTTTGTATCAGCCTATTTTCAGGGGCTGCTTTTGAGACTTCATAATAATAATAATAATAATAATAATAATAATAATAATAATGAGCTCTTATATGATATTGTAACAGATTATAGTTAAGTGTTTAAAAAGACGAAGGCAGATGTACCTTTTCACGCTCATCTCGTAAATTAATTAACTTCAATCTCGTCGTCATCCACCATCTTATTTTGGTGAATTTATTTTTTGTTGTGGACTGAATTTGCAGCATTTTTCTTTCACATTTATTTTGGGGGGTTTGTATATTTTTGCTTCTACTTCGTTTCTGTTACTGCAGCATTTTTCTCTTGCAGTGATGTAGTGTTGTATTTATTTTGTGATTGTGTTTTCAGTTGTCGCATCTTCCTCATGTTTGTAGCGTTTTGTCGATGCGTATGTATGTAAACATTCAATACAATAGGACAATAAATCCAACAGAAACCCAGGGAAGGTGCAGTGTTAAGATAAAATAATGATTTAAAAAAATAAACAGTTGACACATGATGAATTTAATTGAATTGTTTTAGTGAGCGGATATTGAAGCAGAAACCTGAGGCTAAATCTAAAACAGTCTGGTGTCAAATTGACCAAAAAAAAAGCATAATAACAAACTGTTTTCAGGCAAAAACATCTAATTTACCAAAATAAAAGAGAATCTCACTTATTTATTTAGAGTTTTTAACTGACAAATAGAACAGCCAGTGTTATTTATCATAAAATGATTAATAAATCCCACAGCCTCTGAATGGAAATCACCATAGTTTATAATTTTATGTCTCAGTGTCTTGGGTAAAAGAGAATGTGACGTGTTTGACAGTAATTGTTGTTTCTCCCTAAACTTAAAAACCATTCTTCTTTCATGAAATATGAATTGGGGATTAATGAACCATTCTTTGATGCCAGAGGGGTTATTTATATGCACTGAATAGAACTGCTGCAACAAAATATGAGGAAAATAAACAGGATATAAGGATTAAAATACCTAGAACTGTGAGGATCTGAAGCATGAGCGACAATTTTCTGGATATATCAATAGTCGACCCTTTACAAATGTAGTTTCTTCAGTTGAATGTTAAATATTTTAAAGCTTTTTTTGTCCAATAGTTGCAAATAGCTGCTTTTTCCCTCCATTATATTAGCATTAAAAATTAAGTGTATAGAATTGCAACTAGGGGTGTGTATTGGAAGGAACCTGGTAATATAATACTTATCACAATGATACAATATATCATATGTTAACAAGACTATATTTTTTTGTTTCATTTGTAACTGAGTATTTTCTGGAAAATGTTCATTACACCAGAAATATGCACAAATACTAACCTTTTTTTATTTGATCAGAACAGGATGTAATGCTAATCTAACTTTTTTTTTTGCAGATAAAGTTTTAACATGTGGCTTTCATCGTACAAAAAATAAAGAATTAATACACAATTTATGTTTGAAAGACATTACAGATTAAAATCATGCTCAAACGTTCATATTCTATTAGGCTACATCCAGACAACAGGTCTTAAGTGCAATGCTAATTCTTTGTGTGCTCATTCTTACTACACATTAAACACATCACATTTGTCTAGCAGCATTGTGGTATTATATTCCAAAATTACTAATATCTCTTAACCTAAAATATCAGTCTTATCAACTTGCCACTCTTGCTAGTTTGTTCCTTGACCAAAAATGCATCAATCTGTAAAACTACAGGAGTCAGCTCTTTATAGATTTTGTGTGAATACCCAGACACACACACACACACACACACAGACTATTTGGCTTTTAGGATACAGTTGTTATACTGTAAAGAAACATCTAAATTTTAATAATGCGGTAGACAAAACCACAGATCTGCCAAACTAACACATGTATACTCCTGTAATCATCTGGAATATAAATCCCAGTGCTGAACAAAACAAAAGTTTTTTTTTTTTTTTAATAACAGTATTACTATAACACGTATGGGTGATTTTCTAATGTGTGTCTGTGTGTGAACATTGATTACAGCCCACACAGTTACACACAAACAATACAAACGGCCACCCTGCACACTGCTTAGTTGGCCTCAATTAGTCCTGTCCTTGATATGAAACATGTGGGCTCCTCAAAGCCTCATTTCTGTGTGGGTAGTTTAAGCAGCTCATTAAAAAGCGACTAAAGCCACAAAGGAGCAGAGAGGAGCATCTGGATCGAGCATCCAGAACGAGTATATGCTGCTCTGGACGCAGAAGCCGAAGCTGACGGGAAACCAGTCCTCCCTGCTAAGCTGAACACACCATTACAGGACAGAATAATGATGGTAGTCAGACAGTCATTTCTGTAAACACTGTGGGAAACTTACTGTCACACAAGAAGCCAAATGACTTTCCTAAAAGTATGTTAAATGGAGATTGTGTTCAGTTTTCCACAGTTTACAGGAGCTCAGGTTTTCTTAGTCCAAATTTTGGACGAAAAGAAAGTTGTCTCACATAAATTTGTGTTATCGTCACATTTCCACAAGTACCGGCGTGCCGTCAGATCAGCATACTCGTCGGAGGAGGAGCATACCTCACAGATCTGCGCATGTGCAGTTCGGAAATCTCTCCCAATTTTTAAATCGTGGTTAAAAACGCATTATTTCACTTTGGCTTTTAACTCCTAAACCTCTCTTGTTTGGCATCTGCAAACACCGAGCTGACACAAACCTGTGTTTTTTTAACTTATTTTCCTCATGTTTTGTGTACAGCACTTTGGCTTCCCCTGTGGATCTTTTTAAATGTGCTATATAAATATAGTTGATTGAGTTGAGCAAAATGATGATTTGGCTCTATTTATTGCATATATATTTTTTGAGTTAGTAATCATACCTAAAAGGACCTCTATATGTATATATTTATTTATTAATTTTTTTTGGATAATAAGTTCAGTTATGTACTTATCATGGGTCACATTGTGTGTTCATACATTTAAGTATTTACTTAGCGACTTAAACGGTATGCATTAGCAATACTGTACATATTACAGAAATACACAGCTATATAAATCCTAAAAAAAAGAAAATGAGTTTCTGCCTTCGGATCATCTTCCAGGAAGCAAAAATCCCATCTGCTCACCAAAGTTTCTACATTAGTCGGGTAACGAAGTATTTGTCCATCATTACTTGACCCCTCTGTACAGTCTATATTTTCAGAGTTGCTAATTAGGTTGATGATTGAAAATCTGGTCACAGTAGCTGGAGCCAAGTACCAGTGGAACCATTAAACCACCAAGCAAATGCCAGTTTACTCAAAAGCTTATAACACCCAGAGATATGAAAGGGTTGAATGGAGCAGAAAACATACTGGTGCTTTTGTAATATTACATTCTCACGAGCTGTGAAGATAAATAACAGGCACATGGAGTTAAGTCAGTGAGGATATTTAAATCTATCCCGTGTGGGGGGTTTAAGCTGCCAGTTAGATTTTGGCATTTCTGGGACACTAAAATACAATGAAAATACTGCTTTTTAGGTTTATAAGGAGGAAGCATGGATTTTCATCAACAGCAGCAGTATTCATTCTCTGGGGACAATAAATACCTATTTATGAAATGATTATCCATTTTATGAACACGTAGCCAGATACGCTTGAAATGTCCTTGCCAGAAACTGAATGAATATATTTTTTTTTTATTTAATGTCTTTACACACTGGAAATACAAAGGATAAACAAGATGAAAACACTGAATATTCACCTGTGAATGTTTTATTAATATCATCTCTGGTGAGAAGATGCAATAGTTGTGGCGATTGTTTAATAAAAAGTCTCAAGAGATTTCAAAAGCTCATTCATAGTAAAAAATCAGATGGATTCTGCATCATTCAGACATCTTTGCCTCATTTTCACAGGTTTTTCATGAATGTGCCGTTCTAGAGGAAATAACAAAATGACACTGCATGAGCTGCCAATCTTGTAATTCCTTTGTCAACTGATAGAAAAGAGGCTAAAAAGAGAGAAAAAAAAATTCAAGTGTCTCCATTGTTGTTCTGATGTGATGTGACAGTAACTATTTTGCCACATCACACTTAAATTCTCCATCAATCTGAGAGGAAATGCAAACTGTTCACTTGTAACTTGTTTGGTTTTTTCCTTTTTTATTTGTTAATTTAATTTTTCATGATTCCTTGTACTGACTTTTAAGGCTACATTTAGACCTACAGACTATCAGATCAGTGAAGCGTGGGTTGACCCGAAGTGAGCGAGTGCCCACGTTACGGGTCATTGAAAAATATTTTTAATAATATTCAGGTTGCAGTCAGTTGGGTTGTTTGAGATAAACATTAAAATAATCTGATAAATACACTTCATTAACTGAATGTCCGTGAAGGTGACATACAACATCGTCGGTATCCTACAGTATGGAGGGAGCAAGAGAGAAAGTCAAGTTAGGAGAGTGGAACCTCTGGTAACATACAAACAAAAAACGGAAGATTTGGGAAAAATTCACTGAGATATTTTAAAAATGATGAGCAGCTCCCTGTGTTTTCTTTTCCATGGAAACCGGGTTCAAATGTCTCTATGGACCCCAATGACATTGGATTTTAACACTGAAATAAATGCAGGTATATGAGTCATGTAATGTTCATAAAGACTATTGACAACATTTTTAAAATGTGGGTTGAGAAGCGGGTCAGGTCCATTCTTTTCAGCTTCATTCATTGCGGTCTGATCCATGGGCGATTTAGTTAAAAAAAAAAAAACGGTCGGTTGCGTGTCGTTTATACATCGACCCGTGCATCAGTGATGCCTTTAGACTCTGGTTTTCATTTAGTCATTCTATCAGAAGTACCTGCACCCCGGCAACTAATCTCAATGGTATTTGTAAATGATGATGAGCTCCGAATTATGAAACAGCACAAGTAACTACCCAGCTGTGAATCAGAAGTTAAACAAAGCCAAACTCTGCTGAATGATCTGCAGTTTTAATTTGGCCCTGGCAAGAACTGGCTGCAAGAATTTAACATGTTGAGTGTGGAATTACTCACAACATCCTCAGGGATCCATGAATATCCTTATTCACTGCTCATGTCAGTCTGATGAATTGTTACTGTGTCTAAATTTGGATAAAAGAGCTGGAGAAGAAACTCAAAGTGTGATCTGAAGCGAACTACACAACCCAAGCATAGTAAAAGAAGATGGCTGTGGTGTAACACTCTTCAGTGAACGGTGTTGTATTTTATATTAAATCAACACAGACGGCCTATGTTAGTGATGATCGATGGTGGTTACCGTGGTGACGTGATGGTGTAGTGGGAAAATGCTGTGTATGTGTTAGTGATCTGTTGTAAGGTGAAGGTTTACCTTACCTTTAAAACAAATGACTTTAGTGCTGGTTAGTTCATGTTTTAAATATATATGATGGTGTGTTATTCCCCATATATGGTGGTTTATGTACAATGTATACAATGGATTAGTAAATATTCCACTAGAAACAACCTGTAAAGTGAATGGATCATAATGTGCAGACAGTGTTTTGAAGTAGATCTGGTAGATCTGAGACCAATATTGATTTGGACTAAAACCTATTTTCTTGTTCATTCTAAGAATTTCACATGTTGGCCTCAGACTTATCTTTGCAACTTGAGCCAACCAACATTTAAGACTTGAGTTTTCTTTACCAAATCCTCAAACATTTTGTAAGCATTGTAAATAACGTATTTGTTATTTTATTTTACTTCAGACTTATTTAAAATTATTATTTCAGAAATCTATGGTAAATCACACGACTTAAAAAAAAAGTTTAATACAATTAAATAAACCAAACACTGAAGTGAGTCTCATCTCTTATCGTCATCTGAACCCGCTTTATCCTCACTAGGGTTACGGGGGTCACTGGGGGCCTAATCCAGCTACAATGGGTGAAGGCGGGGTACACCCTGTATGAGTCTCCAGTTCATCTCAGGGCTGAACATATATAGACAAACAATCACTCTCACATTCACACCTATGGACCAATTAATGAGTGCATGTGTTTGGATGGTGGGAGGAAACTGTAGTACTTGGAGAAAACCCACACAGACACAGGGAGAACATGTAAACTCCACACAGAAAGGTCTGGTGTGGGAATCGAACCAGGGACCTACTTGGTGTGTGCTAACCACTGCACCTCCATGCTGCCCATGGAAGTTTTAAACAATAATTGCTACGTTTACATGTTTTTTTAAATTCTGATTTATTCGGAATGAAATAATTTGGAATTAAAGCTATTTCCTTCGTGTTTACATGAACATGTTCATTGTGAATAAAAGTTTAAATCGAAAACATGTGTATTCTGTTCTAGTTAATTGGTCTTAAAGAGCTGGAGGTACAGAGGGTTCTGATTGGACAGAACAGTCGCTTAATGTCTGGATGTCAACTGGAAGAAGACGATCACGTTCGCTCTTGTTTCAATTATCAACATGTTTCACCAGATACATCAGTATATGTGATTTTTTCATTTATTTTTTTAGTAATTACAAAGCAGCCGTTCATCAATCAATCAACCGAATCAACCACAGGAATTAAACTAATTCCGACAGCGAAATATTTGTGTCATTGAATGGGCAGAACGACAGGAATAATGTTAAAGAGGAATTAACTGTTTACATGTCAGAGGAATTATTATCAAATTTAGAATTAAGAGTGGAATAAACCAGTGACTTTATTTGGAATTAAATTGTATTCAGAGTGATCATTTTCAACTGGAATTAGGTGTTTACACGGTCATCTTAAAGTGGAATTAACTTTTATTCAGAATTAACTCCCATATAAACAGGGATAATGACAAATGAAAGTCAGTATGTCCACATTAATCAACAGGACTAATGGGAACAGTTTTCTTCAGTTCACTTCAAGTACTTTTTAAAAGTTTAGTGATGGGGGTTTGGGTTCAGTCCAGGTGACGTGCCTGGGAAAACACACAGAGGATAAAGAGGAACAAGCCCTTTTTATTTTATTCACTTATTTTCTAAAATTCTAATACAATGCCCTACTGTGGCCCCGTCACCTCGGCCGCCTGCTCTTTCATCGGAACCATCCATCATCATCTCTTTGTAGCCTCCGTCCTGTCATGGCACTGCCTCGTGCCCACTGAGCGTGCTCCACCACCTCTTAATTCCAGCCCTTCTTTGTCCACGCTGTGCCTCTGTTTGCCTCCTTCACCACAAACTGGTGCCATGAGCCTCAGCTGTCGGCCGTTAGTATTCCTGCTGCCAAGGCCGAGGCCACAGGGGGCCCTGGCGGACACACAATCGCACACACACACACACACACACACAAACAGCCTTCACCTTCCTCATCTGGCATCCCTCAGGCAAAGGCTGATTCTGTGTTTTGTGTTTGTTGATGAGCACAGTTCTGGCGACAGACTAATAGACCAGGGAGTTTCATTCTTGCTCATTTGGTATTTTGTTCATTATTTTCTCTCTCTCTTATTTCCCTCGCAGTAATATTTCTCAACTAATACGAGGCTTGCATTATTGATGAAGCAGCTATGCGCCCTCCTCCTCCTCTTCCTCCCCTTCATCTGTCTGGGTGCAGGGATAGAGGGATGGAGAGGAGAGAGAGTGGATGCGAAGAAGACGAGGGAGGTTTGAGGGATTTAGGAAGTGAGTGGATAAAAGGCTGGGTCGGGATGGGATGGATGGGTGAATAGATGAATGGATGGATGGGGTGTACAGAAGGCTGGATTGCCAGCTTGTCTGCCCCCCAGGATGCCAGACAGACCATGTAGGCAGTGTTTACTGAGCGTGGATCCAAGCCATATGGTGCCACTTCACAAGGGGTTCTCGAGATGCACACATTCGCTCACCCGCCATCCAACGGAAACACAACGACATACTTAAAAAGGGTCAAAATGCCAACGCCTCTGTTTCGGTTTCCGGAGTCAATCTGTGGTTGGATATTTCTGCTGTAGAGTAGTGGGGGCTTTACAGTGAGAAGTGAGGGAGGGGAAAGGTCAAAGGGTCAACGAGTCATCAAGACACCTGGACGTGGACCAAGGCCGGGACAGATGGATGCACCGACAGATGACATCCTTATCCTCTAAATCCAATGCTTTAGAAAATAAAATGCCTTGTCCTTTTATAGTAGCTTATCGGAAGAAATAGTACCAACTGTGTCGACAGTATTTATAACAAATTTAAGACAATTCATTGTCATCGGAAACCTATGTAGGATAAAAGAATAGAATAGAAAAGGCTTTATTGTCATTGCTTTCCACAACAAAATCGTTTTTGACACACTAGTGTTTGCATTAAAGTGCAAAGTAAACAAAAGGTAAAATACAAATCTAAAAGAATATGTACATAATAAAAGGCTCGTCGTTGGCGTGCATCAGTGTCCATAATAATAAAGTGTCCATGAGGTAAACAATAGTTTAGGATATTGCACAGGCACATTTGCATACGTAGATGGGAGGGTGTTCACTTCATGTTACAGTATGTGCAGAGTGTCTAAAAAAATACTTTGGGTGTTCATATCAGACTGACTGCATGATCAGAAGAAATTATACATTATATACTATACTACTCCACCCTTCAAAGGGGAGGTGAGAGTATTGTTTTTTGTTTGTTCGGTCTATTCGTTTGTCAGAAACTTTACGCAAAAAAACCCCTACTGCACCAATTTCTATGAAATTTTCATTAAAGGTGCGAGGTAGTCCAGAATACATCCCTTTATGTTTTGGTGCATGGAGGTCAAAGGTCAAGGTCAATGTCACCTAAAATTGGTTTTCATCTTGATAACATTGCTCTACAATTTTTTTTTAAAGTCTTAAATGTTGGTTGGCTCAAGTTTCCAAGAAACATCTTGGGTCAAAATGTGCATTTCCTAGAATTAACAAGAGAACAGATTTTAGTCCAAAGGAATATTGATCACAGATCTACCAGTAGCTGCATTTCTATTACCCTTGGAAATTCACAAAATGTAAATATCGCTGTAAAAACTTGTAATGGAAACACCTGAATTTTGAAAAAAACATTCAAATATCGATAAAAATTTGTACACTTTCATGAGGTGGTTTTTTGGATATTTCGATATTCTAAGGATTTGCAAAAGCATAATGGAAACACTTTTTACACAATACACCACAGGACATGACGTACATGGTCACATGATCACTTCTCTTGGAGTGGAAATGGTGCGATACACATGAACAGAGAAGGAGACGGAAACTTTTCTCGAAATAATTCATGACAAAAACATAACTGCCATTTTAGAGTCAGCGTGCATTAAGGTCCAAATTCCAGCAGTGAAATCTCACTGGATGATATTTCATGAGAGTTACAACGCTCAATGGAAACACATTCAAAGCGCAAATATACTTTTTATTTTAGGAATATTGCTATTGTTTTGCAAAAAAAACTAATGTAAACACAGCTACTGTCTGCACATTATGATCCATTCACTTTACAGATTCTTTTTAGTGGAATATTTAATAAATCTAATGTATACATGTATATAAACCACCATATATGTGGAATAACACACCATCATATATATTAAAAACATGAGCTAACCAGCACTAAAATCATTTGTTTTCTGATTCATCTTATTAAAGTATATAAGATTTAACACATTTAATGTCTGAAGTAGATACTTTCTAAAAAAAAATAAAATTGTGGAGCAGTGGAATGTATTGTACTGTGTATTCACTGCCTCGCCAAATTAAAAGTCACACATGCAATATTCCACTGCAACGCCTTTGGTTTTGATTACATGAGACTTTCACTGGGTTTAACTAAGCTAATAGTTCAGATCCTTCCATGGGTAAATAGTGCAGTGGCTAATAATGATTCAGCTGGAACAAGTTATTTAATGTAACTGAGTCCTCTCAGTGTCCTCTCATGTGTCTAATGTCTAAAACATTGGACATGGTCAGGATTGATCAGGGTCATCAGGTTTATGACAGAATACTTCAGGGAGCATGTAGACATTATTTCCACACATTAATAAGCTTTCATAAAGTCCAGATTTTAATTTGGGATGATGAAGCGGTCCAATTCTCCATCATAAATAGTAAAAAACGAATGCAAATACAGATGGAAAAATATGATGAACTTTATTGTGACACTACATAAGCATTATATGGCAAATAAAATGTTAAAATAAATGTGGTGTAGTGAAATATTGCACATATTTTTTGGCCAGGCAGTGTATGTTTGCATTTACATTAGGATTTTACCAGCAAATTAAAGAACTTTGCATCACACCGTGTTCTAACCGAAAGGAATGTATTTCTCGATTTGATGTTGACTTGTTTTCAGCCAGACGTGTTATCGATTCAACTATTCAATATAAGCAGAGAAAAATGAATGAACACTTTCATTTCCTTGCCACTACATTAAGGCAATCATACAGATTTATATTCTGCTGCCAGACTATCTTTATGTCCAGGTAGAATTGTTCTCTCTGTCATCTTAGGTAATAAATTAAACATTTTTGTCATTTTCGTGTCTGTGTGTTTTCTTTCTTTTTTTTCTTCCCAAGTGGATTTATTATTACCTCTGGACCATATTTCGACGGCAAATTCTACTTCCTATTCCTCTCACTGTGTGTTACCCCAGCTTAGTTTTTCCATTTTCCAGTTCATTTTCTGCTTCACCTGAATTTATTTTAACTAAGCTGTCCAAACGTTTCCAAACAAGACACAAACTAAACCTTACATTCAGAGTCTGGAGGAGGTTTTGACTGTGCTGAAACTCATCTGATAAAGTTTGAAAGTATGGATTAAATGAGTAAATTGGAAAGGTTTCACTAAAAGAGTGATACTTTAATAAAATTATGCATCTTAACACATTTCTCTGTGGTCTATATAAACTGTAAATGCTATATTTGGGTCTGAATTCTTCTTTATTTCAACTCCACAGGTCCATTTTCAACCCTATTTCTAAGGAATGACACCAGAAAGGTGGTTTTGAGAGCTATCTCTTTAAATGCACATGACCCCGCCCCCTCAGGAAATGTTGTGATGTAACGAGTTATAAAATCTATCAAATTAAGCAGGAATTAAAACAGTTATCAGCCTGAACTTTACTCTTTATCGGATCAGAAAGGAAATCTGTGGTATCGATACACAAATAAATGAAGCAATGACTCATAAAAATGGGTTTAATAAAAAAATAAATAAACTCTTTAAAGCTACAGAAGACAAAACAAGGTAGTTATTAATGCAGAATTCATAAGTTGTTCATTTTTGCACGATCTTGAAAATTCTGTACACCAACTAAAATGTGCGCCTTGTAAAAAAAAAAAAAAGAAATAAACAATTACTTCCATTTATAACCATTGTTTTTCATACATAAGCCATTATGGCATAAATCATGCTTTTCCTGATCTCTGAGCTTCATTTGAGAGGTGAAGCTCTAAATTAACTAGTGAATCATTTTTTAACCTGTGACATCACTGTTACCATATTTGGAAGAAGAGGAAATTACATGTTTTTTCCTCTCCTAGATGACAGTGTATTGTTCTGTTCTGACCTGGCGCCAAAAATAATAATGTGAATCAACCAATGTTGGTGTGAATCATTGATATATTCAAGGCTGTCAACATTAAATCATATGTGGTGCAATTTTTATGGATTATATAAAAAAAATTAAAAAAAATTGCATTGAAAAAGGGTGCTTATGTTATAAACAGCATTTAAAGGGTTATTTTGTCTTTTTATTTATAGCTGAAGTTGATGAATTAGAAAAAAAATTAAATGTTAAAAACAAACTATGATTTTTATGAGACATTATTCCACAAGTGTACATTTCTGGACCACATTCCTGAGGGTTAAGACCCCCAAGAACATACGTTAACTTCCACAGTCGCCTCCTGTTTCCTATTGTGTCCGACTCTTTAGCCGATGACACCCTGTTTGTTCTAAGATGCTAACTACAGTGTTCTCCAGCTTCATAATGACTCTTGTTTCCTGCCACTTCTTCTAACTATCTGCAAACCTAAGGCTTTTTTTTCCTGCTTAAAGTCCACATTTTTCCAACTCCACTGACTGCATATCGGGCTACGAGAGCTGCCAAAAAGCAGGTGGCACCAAAGCAGCATTTTCACATCCTGTCTAGACACTGATGGAGGGCTGAATGTGCTGCTCTACTGCTGACATGCTCCTTTCCCTGTGGAGGCCATGAGGTGAAAAACACTGAAAGCTGAGGGAAAGTGCAGAGTGTGCGTTCACATCCAGTAGGTTATCAGTCAGAGCAGCTGCATCCAGATTAACCAGTGAATACGGAGCATGTTAGCGCAGTTTCCATCTGCGTTAAACTGTTGTTGAGCCGCATTTTGTTATAAACGTCCAAAATGTGATAACTTTTTCATTTCATTTTGTAATAAGCTGCTGCATTTTGTAATAAATGTTGCTGCATTATGTAATAATGAAATAATTATGCTTTGGTGGTGTGACATTAAAACTCAAGGAGCTGTTCGGGAAACATTCCAAGTGGTTTATGGCTTGGCTGTTAATTAGACATATTAGACAATATGGACAATTTGAAATATATAAGAAAACACTAAAATATTTGAAATATATTTTGGAAATAGAAATGCGGGAAAATGTATTACAAAATGCGGCATTATTACAAAATGAAAAGAAAAAAACTACATTTTGGACGTTTATTACAAAATGCGGCTTATTTTGTAATAAATTTCACCGCATTTTGTAATACGTTATTACATTTTGAGAAGATTATTCCAAAATGCACTTGCAACTTTTTTATTCTCTAGAAAATTTAATAACATGGTGCATTATGTTATAACAATTCTAAAGCATAGTGTATTTGTTTATTAATTTATTTTTTTTTAAATTTTACTTTCAAGTAATTGTAAAAGCTAGGCCTATTATTAGTATCACTGTATTAGCCTAGTAGCAGTACTTGGCAATTACTATCGGTACACTATTCAAAGGTTGCATTAAGGGAGAATATTCTGTAAATTCCGTATTTTTTTTATTATTGGATACCAAAACCACATCAGGAATAGTTATAAACATCAACAACAATAAATGCAACCAACACATGCAGGCGTTTATGGCCAATTTAAAATAATAATGAACCAATGAATATAAGTTCTAGTGTCTTCTGCTTGTTTAGAGAGCAGATAATTTATCCACTAAAATTCATTTTAAATAAATATGAAATTGCCTCAAAAGACCAAACAAACAAAAACATTTCTATTTCCAACATATATCCGTAATTTCAAATTGTCCATATCGTCTAATATGTCCAATTACCAGCCAAGACAATAACCAATTGGAATGTTTCCCAAACAGCTGCTTCAGTTTTAAAGCTACACCACCAAACCACCCTGCTGCTGCAAAATGGAATAACTTATTATATAATGAGGAAAAATTTATTAAAAAATGCTGCTTTATTACAAAATTAAATGAACAACTTATTACATTTTGGACGTTTATTACAAAATGCGGCTCAACACTGTTGTTGACATTCATAATAACGTAGGAGAAGGATCGCAGTCGTGTTTACGTCGGTCCAAATGTAAATCAAACACGTGTAACAGATACATAGCGTCAGCGTTGAGTCGACTCACCGAAGTCAGCCAGTTTGAGCTCTCCAGTGTCGCTGATGAGCAGGTTTTGTGGTTTCAGGTCACGGTGAAGGATGTACCTCTGGTGGATGTAGGACAGGCCTCTCAGTAACTGGAACAGGAAGAGCTGGAAAAAACAAGTAAATAGAGAAAATAATAAATAACTACAAAAGCGCATATCTCCGCCAAGGACGTCCCCACCCCCACCAAATTTGGATCACCACCAAAATCTAATTATTTCCAGATCTCCCAATAAACACAAACAAACAAACCAATGTTGGCAAAAACATTATGTCCTTAGCGGAGGTAACACGTTTATACACACGCATTTAGAATAGAATATTTAATAAATATTATTATCATTGCACATGAGTTATAATGAAATTGTATGAGTACAACCACGGTGTCCTGAAGTTTGAGAAAGATGGATTCATCTCATTTTATGAACCCACTGTTGGAGCCGATTTTTTATTTTTTTTTGTTTGTTTGGAATTATTATTATTATTATTTGTATAATGCTAAGGCTAAATCATTTCAATTATTGGTAACACTTTATAATACCTACACACATTCCACCATGCACTGTAGTAACCATTTGTTACTCATGAGTAAATGGTTTGTTTATGATATATTAACCATTTGTTAATGTTTATTAATATGTTGCTTTTACACAATTAATCATAAGGCATTTGTTCACACGGCTACAAATGGTTTGTCTGCCTCAATTTATGATTTGTCCATGTGTTTTATTATAGATCAGTTGTACATAGACATTAAACTCTTAGTAAAATGGTTCAAATTTTGTGTAATGTTTTTTAAAGTTCTTTAGATATTTGAGGTTTTTCAGGTTTTGTTGAGGTGATGCACATTTTATTGTTAAAGGATAGTTTGTAAATGTAAATATTTTCACAATTTAATATTATTTTTTGCAGTGAAAAAAAACTGACAACAATTTGAAGTCATCATTTCTAAGCAAAGGAAAAAGAAAATATGGAGTCATTTAATAGGTTATTATGTTATGCATCCCACGGGCCGCATTAGAACCATTGGTGGGCCGCATTTGGACCCCGGGCCGCATTATTGAGACCCCTGATCTAGTGAGTTCTTAAACCTCCTCCTCCTCACTTTTATATTTTGACCTTTTTGAATTTTTGGAATAAAAAGAATAGCCATAACATCTGCTTTATCCTCACTGAGGTCACAGGGGTCACTGGGGGCCTAATCCAGCTACAATGGGTGAAGGTGGGGGACACCCTGTACGAGTCTCCAGTTCATCTCAGGGCTGAACATATATAGACAATCACTAACATTCACAGCTATGACCAATTTAGATTAACCAATTAACCTATCATACAGTATAGTGTTGCATTATACACTTTAACTTTCTACAGTCACTTTAAATCTCATATCATTTATATATAGTAAGTATATTCAACATTTTTATTCTATTTTTATTTTATTTTCTACATAATTTCTGTATGTGTCCTCAATGTATGTTTGTTACTGATCTGACCTTTGTACTTGTTGGTCTGGATTTGCTTTTGTGTCCAAAAGTTAGTATGGTTTAAAATAGACAAATCAGATTTACAGGTCGTAATTGTAAATAAGTAATCAAATCAAAGTAGTCAAAGTAAATCAATAATAATCTATTATTAATGACTGGCCTGGTTAAATAAAGGTTAAGTTTGTATTTTTATTTGGTCAAAATTAGGGGGAAAAAATGTTTAAAAATTCATAATAATCAGTACAAGTCAGTATAGAAGAAACAAAAGCAGAATAGAAGAAAAACAAAAAAGAATAAAATGCATATGTTGTTTATTCACTAATGCGTTTATTATGCAATGACTGAACTGTGGAGCCTAAACCAACATGTGTTTGTCCTGTTAGATTAAAGTGAATGAGCATTGGCTGCAGAAAAAACTATCTGTCACTAAACCCCACATGTTATTTACAAATACTTCAGAGAAACGCTATGTTGGCTCCAAAATAAAAACAGAAAAAAAAAAAGAAAAAAAAAATCAATACTTCAGCATCAATCAAGAAAACAGCCAACATTATTTTCCTTTTAGAGTATTGAACAACCATCAAAGTGATGAGACGACGCCCATCTGATTTCACAGCCCAACACGAAACAGAAAGTGCCTCATTGACCGATCCGATCGAATTAAACTCAGGGTGACCTCTGCTGTACATACATCTTGGCTCAGACTATATTCTCTCGGTAATTACCCGCAAAATGTGCGCGATTCTTTTTATTTCGTAAGTGTGTTTTTACCGAGCGAAGAAGGCGAGAGGGGGATGTGACATGTGGAGGTGTGACAGTCTTTGGCTGAGATCAGGCCGAGCTGCCGCCTCCTTTTTCATTTACTGTGAGGAGCCAGAAATCGATTACACCCACAGTAGAAGCCAGAGCAGCAAGAAGAGCCACAATGTGTGAACTTTGACCCCGAGGCTGAGAAAAAACACACTGCAGCAACATCACAATTAAGACCTAATGTCTATGTCGTTCCAACCCAAACGTAATAACTGTCAATAATGCAATCATTTGGGCCCATTTGAAATGTAATAAAGTTAATAATGTAATAACAGTTGGTAGAGCGGGTCGTCCAATGATCGACGGGTTGACGGTTCGCATCCTGCTTCTGGCTGTCTATGTTTCAAAGTGTCCTTGAGCAAGACACTGAACCCTAAGTTGCTCCCAGTAGGGTCAGGTAGCAACCGTCTACTGTGAATGGGTGAATGTGAGGAATTGTAAAACGCTTTGGGCATGTTGAGACGCATTTTGGAATAAATTTTGCCGTATTATGTAATAAGTTATTACATTTTGAGAAGATTATTACAAAATCCACTTACAACTTTTTTATTCTCTAGAAAAAGTAATAACATGGTGCATTAGGTAATAATTCTAAAGCATAGTTTGTTTGTTAATTGTATTTTACTTTAATTTGGACATGCATTTTAACCTGAATTTACCAGAAAAGGTTAAACAATGTAAGTGTCTTCTGCTTGTTTATAGAGCTGATGTGACCAGATAATTTATCCACTAACATTCATTTTTAACAATTGTGATGTTTCCCAAATAATACCACACCACCAAAGCACCCCGCTGCTGCAAAATTGAATAAATTATTACATAACGCACTAAAATGTATTACAAAATGTGGCAGTTTATGACAAAATGAAATGAAAAAATTATATTTTGGACGTTTATTACGTTTATTTATAACTGGTGTATAAAATGTGCTATATAAATACGGTCCATTTACCATTTAATCAGGGGTGTAACGAGAAATATATTATTTTATTTTAAATTGTATAACATTTTATATTAGTTTCAATTTGTAGAGGAAGAAGTGACATACTTTGTTAAGCTCTGTTTGTACTATTTTATTTGTATTGACAGAGAACCTCTGTCATGTTTGCATGTATAAATAGTTAAAAATATAGAGACAGTATCATGAAAATAAATATCGCAATAGATCAGAGAAGGAAAATGCTTAATTGCAACAAGGTTCAAGTGTAGTTACATCTATTTAATGATTGATTGATATGGATTTTATTTTACATTAGCCTTAGATAATGACTGATACAGTCTGGTGATATTTCTAAGATAATATATTTCATAAATACAGTATTTTATTGTGATTTCACTGAGTTACCAGAGGAGAAACCAAGTTAATAACAGTGATTTAATATCATGTAAATGGTAACATTTGATAAATGAACATTGTCCTCATGGAAAAAAAACTGAACTTGATCTCTTGACTCTTCCTCCTGTAGCAACATCAGGTTAAATGAAGCAAATGACAGTAGAACTAATGACACGCATCATGCTAAACTATGGTCGTTATTGTTGTTCATCATCTGATTCTGCATCTTCATCATGTTTTGTCTGACATCTTCATCATCTCAGTCTTCATCATTTGTCATTGTTACCCTTATTGTTACCTATCATTGTCTTTGTTGACATTGTCTTCAACATTTAAATTTTCTTCATTGTCATTTTTAGTAGTAGTAGTATTAAAGAGTGACTATGTAAAAAAAATAGAAATAAATATTGCTAAGGTAATCTTTTGCCCTTAATGGAAATATTTATTTTATTTATTTTACCAGGTAAATTAGGAGAGTAATTAATTGATTGATTGATGATATACTTTATTGATCCCTTAAGGTGACAACTTCAACCCACAAAGACCCTGAGCTACTTTATTTTGTGTCACTTCCCAAATATTTTTTCTTCAGTGGTTTATTACTCATACAGGATTTTAAAGTGTGGACACATTACGTTTAACCTTTATTATAATCTTATGGTTAGTGTGTTGGATTCTTACATGAATATTTTATATTTTCCCACATTTAATTCACAGATCACATAGACGTTTGTAAAATCTCAGATTAAAGTTGAGGTTTATTATGTGAAAAATATAGGAAATGAGAGATCAGGTATTTTTATAGGTTTAATTTACTGATTATGTAGATGTTTATAAAAGACACTAATAGGTTATATTATCTTCTATGTTTTTCTTTTCAGTGTAAATTATGTACTTTTGTAGATTTAATTGACTTATTATGCAAATGTTCATAAAAGCACCCCCTGTTTAACCTTTCTTGGTGGATTTATAATCATTTATTAAAATATTATCCTCTGTCTTTTGCATTTTTATTTGATAAATCATCTATTTTTCCATATTTAATTTACTTATGTAGATGTTTTTAAAAGCTTAGATTCAAGGTGAGGGTTATTATCAAATAATAGGAGAAAAAAATGAAGAAAAAATGACTTTTTTCAGTTACATCATGAACTGAACATAAACTGAGTGTCTCCATCCACCGTCATTGATCCAACTCCATGGGTTTTTACTGATGAATTAATGTTGTAGAAGATGACAGCGTTTCCATGGTAACTACATCATGTATTTTACATCAATTATTTCCGTGTATTGATCAGTTTAGTGCATCAACAGTTATTAACTTTTTTCAACATTAAATGGTTTTGGTTTCTATATAGTGCATGTTTGAGTTTTTATGGATTTATTCAATATTTTATTCATTTATTTGGATTGAGCAGAAGAAGAACAAAACATTTTTATCTATATAAGGAGCTAATATCAGAGCAAGCATATTAAAATAGAATAGAATAAAATAAAATAGAATAGAATAAAATAAAATAGAATAGAAGTACTTTTTTTGGGAAGTTGCTTCACAACAACAGCAGCAATAAACAGAAAAACAGTAAAACAGACAAACAGTTGAGGTACAAAAAGTGCAATGTCATATTAAAGTGTCAATACAGAATAACTGACTAGTGCAAAGTAAAGTAGTAAACATGTGATTACAATATTTATTTACAGAAAGTGCAGAGTAAAAAAACAGAAATGAAATGTGATTAGGATTTATTGAAGAATTCTGTATTTATTTGTTATTATTTCATTCATTATTAATAAATAAAGATTAAGAAGACAGTGTAGGAATTGCTGTGTACAATAGGAATAAAAAAATAAATTCAGTATGTATTGCTCTAAAATGAGTGGAGGAGGTTTTTTGCCAAAAAGCCAGTGTATGTTTTCGCAAAACTAACTCAGGAATCTGCAAAACAGATGTACGCAATTCATAAAATTGCAATTCATAATTCATTTTAAGTCTCTTCTCTGCCTGGATCAGGATCAGTGACAGTTTTAAAGGTGTCATTTCATGATTAATTCATTAATATTACTGTGTTCTCCATTGTTATTGAATACATTGGTTCTATTTAAAAAAAACATCCATATTGTTTTGTTTCCAGCTGTTTTTTCACAGTAGAAAAATAACTTGAGGTCAAACAACAGAGTTTGCCGGTACTTCCTCATACATGTCCATGACGCAGTGACGAGGCGTCTCTGATGAATGCATGAAGGAACACTCCCCGCTCCCCTCTCACTCTCTGTATGTATTTACCTTTACCACAGTATCATCCAGCTAAGTTTTGTGCCGTTGCTTGTTCTGAAAGCGTGCAGGGAAAAAACAAGGCTTTATTTCCACAGAGAGCACATGAACCAGTTTGAGCCGCCATTTTTTCCAGTTTGTGCAGCAGCTACTGTGGCACCGTCTTCTCTTGTAGATGCTAATGCTAATGCTACTTCAGATTCGCTGCAACGGGGGATGGGTTTAACCCCACGTGGGTGACGCTAAAGTCCATCTGATGTCAGATGGACCGGCTTCTTCTTGGTCCCTCGCATGTGTAGGCAAGTCGGGGTGACCCATCAGATTCCAAAAAGGAGCGTGGAAAAGTGGTTTTCACCTTTAAGTCAGATTTCATATTTGTGTTTTTTCGGTTCGAAACCAGCCTCTCTTTCCCTCCGTACACCCTACAGCTTGTTAGCTTAGCGTGGTCCTCATTAACATTACATTAGGACACAGTATCTTTCTTCTTCTCCTGTGTTCACTGCTGTTTTACTTTGTTTTTGTCCTAGAGAAGCTACACGAACCCCGGCATGCCGCTGTCACTTTGATGCATTGCCTCATGCTTTGCTGCACAATGAATATCAGACAAAAGAGCCGGACTGCAATACATTCCACTGATAGATCACACAGAGCAGATCGAGTTCTCACTCTTTTCTTTTTTCTTTTTTTTTCCCTTTTTCATAATGCTTATCTTGATAGAGAGCTGTGCTTGTGTTGGGTATGATGGCAATAAGCATTTAATCAGTAGAAAAATGGCAGTGTGTTTATTTGCGTGCTGGTGATGGATGGTTGTTAATGGGTTTGGGTGATGCCTCAGGTGATAGATTATGTTAATGACTTGATTTAACTACCATCACACGGTTTATTTCTCCTGCAGTTATGAACTAATAATGCATCATAATTGAACAGACTCGCATGGATTCCACAGGATTTTCACTTAAATTAAAACTGCATTAACGTGTTTTCATCCATAGCGTATGTTTGTGTTGCAAATTGCATTTTTTTTGTTTTAATTTTTATTTATTTGCCAGTGACAGCACATTTATTACTCTGCCCCTGAAGGGGACAGGGATATTGATTTGGATGCGGTTTGTTTGTTTGTTTGTTGGTCTATTTGTTTTTAAGTAACTTTACGCAATAAAGTACTGGATGGATTTTCATGAAATTTTCAGGTAAGGTGGGAGGTGGTCCAGAATAGATTCCATTATATTTGAATTTTAATGTTAGGTCAAAGGTCATAGTCACCAAAAAATGTGTTTTCGCAATAAAATATAGGGCAAATCAGGTCAAATGTGTGCTTGTTGCGTGGATTATGTTCTCAAATTTCACTGTATTTTTTTTGTTGCATTTTGCACGATGTTTATTCATGTTAGTAGACATTTGATATAAAAAAAAATATTCTGGATTTTTTTTGTTTGTGACTTATTTGTCTCTATTGTTGACTTTATTTTTTTCAATAGAGGTTTTTTTTTTTTTTATTGGAGACTTAATTTATAGGTTACAATATACAACTTCAAATTATTGTTCTCCAAGGGTTTACAATACAACACAAAACCAAAAAGTAATCATGTCCAGTTGTCGATTTTAGATGACAATATCACCATACGTAATCTACTAAATCCACCCCTCCCTACCAACCAAACCAAACAAAAACAAAACAACAGACAGAGAATGTTGTCTACTTGCATGTCACTAGGAAAACGTGTTAGTGAGAAGGGAGAGTAGATTCAGAATTTATATGTGGTGGCTTATTTACATCAAGATAATGAACAAAAGGAGGGGCTTCAACCTCAGCAGGTATTTGGACCCTAACCCTCCAGGTGCTGCAAAGCTATCTTTATATTAATTTAACCCTTTAAACTTCCAAGGGTCCACATATAGGCCAGAAGTAGTCGCTCAAAAACGTTAATCAAACCACCCAAACTTGTCCCAAATGTCACATGATCTAATGTAGTTTGACAACGGAGATTCTCATACATCGGAAGATGTAAGACACTTTTAGATAAAATATCCACAGTAGGTACAATCATTCATTTGTTCAAAATACAAATAACAAACAGCTGATCTGAACCATATTCCAATACTACGCAGTCATAGAAAACAAAACATCCAAAAACATCCCAAACAAACAAGAAAAATTGTCCAAATATGTCATCCAAAACATCATTCAACATTCACAAATGCATCATTTAACAGGACTTGCCTCCAATATCCCATATTCAAGTTAATATTTTAATTTATAATATAAGCAAACACCAACTGCATGTTATTAAAATGGTTCAAAAACAGCATTCAATTGACTTCATTTGGACATTTAGGTGAAATTGAGTGAAAATTTAAAGGATTAAGCAAAAATCAAGTTGACTTCCACAATTTGTTTCAATTCTGTCTTAATTTGTTAGGTTTGCACATCTATAGTCAAGACATGTGATGAACATTTATCTGAGTAGGACATAATTCTTTATCAGCTGCAGCGATTGGAGAAAAAAACATGAACAAAACAAAATATGTCCAAACTTTGAGCCAATTACCTAAAATTAATGGATGGCTAAACGGTAAAGAGAAGCACAGTCAACAACCTGGAAGGAGTGAGGTGTGAAGTGGCTCATTTGCATTTAAAGGGCCAGTGTTCAAAATGACCTTTCTGGTGTCATTACTCAGAAATAAGCGTTGAAAATGGACCTGTGGAGTGGAATTAATGACAAATTCACACCACAGTGAAATGTTTTAAATGCATAATTCCATTCAAAAACCCAAATAACACTTCTTTAAAAGCCATCGTAAGACCCACCTGAATTATACTTGTGATAAAATATAGACTTTGTCAGTAGCAGGGTCAATGAAAATGGACCTAGTTTCTAGCAGTAGCATAAATTATTAACAAAGCTGCAAACCTGAGCTGGTTTTCACACCAGGAAGTCATCGCACTTCTTCAAGTTTATGCTCTGTATTATCTATATGTGGTGATTATAATGATGTATGTATGACCCTCCTGGAGTAGGTTTTCCATCTTACATTCCTCTCCTGTCGATAATATAAGGTGAATAAAAAGCCATTTGGAGTGTTTCCAACAATTAGAGTAGATGGGTGTTAAAATGTCCTGCTTGAGAACAAACACTGAGATTGTACTTTTAAAAAAAAAAAGTACAAAAAGTCAAAAGTACACGACTGTAAACTTTACAGCTTTGGGAGGGAAGCCAAGTCCCAAGTCGCAGTGCGGTAAGAAAACGGCCAATGGCTTCGCTCAAAAATTCTGTTGTTATTCAGATCATGACAATCTCACATTAAAGAGGTTCACTACCAATTTTTACACGTAAAGATCTCATCTGAAGGAGTGATATTGAAACTCTTAAATTACTTCTCGTATGTGCTTTGTAGCTCGGCTCAGAGCAAAGACGAAAATTAAGATTTGGGGCTATTGCCGAATACATTATTCCAAACATCCAAGATTTCATTAGTCAGATTATTATCTAAATGTAATGCAAATTTTAAGCAGCGACACTGGCTCCGAGCCAAGGAAATGACCTCCTTGTGCTTTTCCTACTTTCTTTCCTTGCAACTGATTTCTTGTCACTTTCTCCACTCCTTATTTTTCCACTCCATCCAGCTGTCGATTGGAACCATTATACCTTCAGCAGCTTTTCTCTTGAATACTATTACCCAGACATCTCATACACACTTATTACAGTCGGATGAGTTTGCCAGAGCAGATGTCTGAAGCGACAAACAAGCCACATGTGCATCACTGACCACGTTTCGCTTTCTTGTCTGAAGTATTTTAATTGAAAACTCTTTTTTTACTCATTGTGTGCAGGAATTTAACTCATTAAGACCCAGTACTATATTTATATCTGCTCCAAAATATTTTAAAGTGATTTATCACCATTTATTATGATATTATATCTGTATTTTTTTTTCTTTTCAGTGTAAATCATGTAGTTTTCTATATTTAATTGACTTTTTATACAAGCGTTCATAAAAGAGCCTCCTATTTAACCTTTCTGGAGGAATTTATCAGCATTTATTATAATATTATATTGTGTTTTTTTGGGGGGTCTTTTCAGTGTAAATCATGTACTTTTGTATATTTAATTGACTGATTATGTAAGTGTTCATAAAAGAGCCTCCTATTTAACCTTACTTGAGGGATTTATCAGCATTTATTATAAAGCTATGCTCTGTATTTTGCATTTTTATTTAAGAAATCATTTATTTTTCGATATTTAATTCACTAATTATGTAGATGTTTATAAAAGCTCAGATTCAAGGTAAGGATTATTATTTGAAAACTGGAGGAAAAAGTGACTTTTTCAGTCTTATACCTGAACATATACTGAATATCTCCATGGGTTTTACTGGTGAATCGACGTAACGGTAACTACAGAGCTTTATTACCACTTTATTACTTTTGGAAGACCAGCATATAAAACCTAATTTTTAAACATAACATAATCTGTCTCACAGTCTGACATTTCTGACAGCCTTTTACTGGGTCAAATTCACCCGAACAGTGTCTTTAAGCGTGTTTCCACTTTCATAACTTCTGGACCATTTTGCAGGAACTTCAATTAATTAGTGAGCCATTATTCATTCACTCTCACATGCGCCCTCTGGTGGTGGTAAACTACATATGTATCCACAGTTGCCTTGGGGTAGACTGACAGAAGCGTGGCAGCCATTTTGCGCCTATCACCCCTCTGACCACCACCAAACATTCATACACCAGTGTGTGCAAGGAGGGTGAAGTGTCTTACCCAAGGACACAACACACCAACTAGAACAGAGGGGTTAATGAGTTAAATCCAGTCACTCTCAGAACTTGGATTCTAACTGGAGAATCTTTTCACTTATCTGTATGCAGTTGGATGCTATATGCAGACAACCAAGTTTGAACCTCTAACCAAAATAGTTGAAACCCCAGTAGTTGAACAATACTAGAATAAATGTTGTACTGTTTCCTCTTCTTGAGAGAATCGACAGTTGGTATATGGTTGTATGTTTGGGTCTTTATAATAACAATAATAATAATAATAATGGATTGGATTTATACAGTGCATTTTTGGCCACTCAAAGCGCTTCACATTTGTGAACCGTTATTCATTCGCTCTCACATGCGCCCTCTGGTGGTGGTGAACTACATATGTATCCACAGTTGCCTTGGGGCAGACTAACAGAAGCGTGGCAGCCATTTTGCACCTACAACTCGTCTGACCACCACCAAACATTCATACACCAGAACAGACTAGAACAGAGGGGTTAATGGGTTAAATCCAGTCACTCTCAGAACTTGGATTCTAACTCAAAATCTTTTCACTTATCTGTATGCAGTTGGATACCATATACAGACAACCAATTTTGAACCTCTAACCAAAATACCCCAGTAGTTGAACAATACCAGAATAAATGTGTTGCTCTTGTTCTTGACTGAATCAACAGATGGTATATGGTTCTATGTTTGGGTTTTCATGGGTTAAGTTCAGTCACTCTCAGGACTTTGATTCTAACTGGAGAATATTTTCACCTTGAAAGCTGCTGGCGTTATTATTATCATTATTATTATTTCCCAAAATCCTTCAGTGACATGATGGTGAAAAGCCTCTCTTCACTGCCTGTGATACTTTTACTCTCAAATAGAGAAATGCAAATATTGTCAGTCTGCAGAAAAGCTGTTTCCAAGAAGAGTTTGATATGTGAATTGAAAAGCTGATTGAAGAGAAGAAACTTTTATATACGTTTTTTTTTTCTCTTTTCTTTATTACCATGCGGTCGCACTCCAAACAAGGCAATCGCTTTTCAGAGGGCTGTTTGATATACATGAGTAAACACACATTTCCCATGCTAATTTTCTGCACTGTAGTCCATCTCTCTCCTGTCGAGTGCAGGAATAGTAAACTGTTGACCCGGTGACTCCAGATGCCAGACAGGGCCCGTCCCTGATTGGACCCCACGGTGTTTCAGTCAGCTTAATTGGCCGAAACTATAGTATCACAGAGGGGAGAAAATGAGAGGGGAACGTCGCAATCGGAATAAAACTGAGAGCTGGAACGTACACGCCTCATTATTTGTTGACTGACACATCTGCACGGAGGGGAGTGAAGAGCTGTCAGACGCCGCCGCTTAAACAAAACAAGTTTAATGTAGATCTGACGTCAGTTTTCCCGTGCTTTTCTTTTCGCGCAGCTCATACCAACAGTTCTTGCATAAATTCATATAGTTTGTGTTTGCAGTTGGTGGTGGAGGTTGGTTTAAAAATCTCCGTAGGCGCTGAGAAGAAGCACGTCTACAGAATTTAATTTCACCAGTAACATAATTAGCTGCAATTTACATTTGAGTTCAGTCTGATCTTTATTCATACGATGTGTCAGCAAAAGTGCATTCATGAATTTTTATCTGTTTTATCAATGAATTTGCTATTAAAGGAGGCAGTAACAGTCTCCATTAAAAGAAAAGGGCCAAGTTTTTTGATGTTGGAGTTTAGTACTTTAGAAAGTCGTCTCTATCTTTGCTTGTTTTGAATGCGTTGAAAGTTCGTATGATTTAAATGAAATTAAATGACTCGTAAAAACCCTGAAGCATTCTAGTTTATAACCTGGACTGGTTGTGTTATGGCTGATGGGGCAAACTTAAAAACTTGGAAGTTTCTTGAGATTATTTAACTAATGAATTGCGGTTTATTTTCTTTGGTGATTTGAGTTCAAAAGACATACAGCTTGGTTTGATTGGGAATTTTTACAGCTAAAATACTGGGTTGAATGGAAATATATGTATGTGTCCTTCATACTTTTGTGGGGTTTTTTTTTACTTTGACTTCTACAGGAAGTTCATCCTCTCTTTTAGAGCTGCATGATTTTTTTTTCCCCCTCTAAAAACAACATTTTTAATTTGGATTTCTGGGTAGACCTACAAAAAAAACCCAAGAGGAGTTGGCATATAATTTTTATGTGCAGCCTGAGATATGTTATTTATTTTTATTATTATCTATTTTATCTTTTATTTTTAAATTGTATTATTTTTATTTGTTTAATATCTATATATTTTATTTAATTTTTTTCAATTTTGTTATTTTCTTTATTTAATAAAGATGCATTTATGTTCACTACCCAATGGCTACTTTACCTACAAGTGATGATTGTGTGTCTGTGTTAAAGAATTGAAGCAGAACACAATGAAAGTCAAATGAAACTGGAAATAGATGAAAGCAGAATACCATGATTTGTAAATCTCATCAACCCATTGGATTGAAGCCAGTGTTAGATGCTGTGGTCAGGGGTTAGGCTCCTCAGGCTGCACTGTATTAACAACATCATTCTCTAATGGAAATCCCAGCATGGGTTTAGGAACTCTCCCAGAAAGCATTGCCTGCAAACGCTGGCAATGCTTTCTGGCAAAACATCCACAAATGTAAATTAAAGCTCTATCATACGAAGAAGTGGATGAGAACATGGTCCAGAAACACGGTTGTCTTTTCTAGGTAGTTGTTTAATCAAGTATCAGCTGATATTAAGGCCGATGTAGAAGAAAAATCTAGCTACTTTATTTAATTATTTATTTATTATTTATATCTGCTCAGAAATACTGGCAGCCAGTATCAGTCATCAGCTAAGGCTCATGTAAAAAATTATATATATCAGTCTCTGTGCCAAAAAAAAAAATCCATATCGATCAATCACTAATCAAATATCACCTGATATTAAGGCTGATATAGAAAAAAAAATCTGGTTGTTTAATTTTTTTTTTATCAGTGGCTGATGTCACCCACTAAAGCTGATGTAAAAAAAAAGAAAAACAAAAAAGATAAATGGTATCAGCCCCAAAAAAATCAATATCCGTTGATCACTAATCAACGGATCAGCTGATAACACTAATAAAGATGAAAAAAAATCTAGTTATTTTCAACCGCACACTGTGATTTTGCAAAAACAACAACCGTGTCAAAAAAAATACAAATAAATAAAAAGATTACACTCAAAATAAAAAGCTTTTGGATTCTTTTCCAAATCTGTGAACCAATGATTTGCTGAAATAAGTAAAAGTGGTGAAATCACTGAGGGAGAGCTAAAGTGAAGGAGTGTTAAATGGAGTGGGAAGGGCCGACCATCTGGCGTGAGCACAGCCTCATCTTTTCCACCAAGTGTCTTTACAGTCTCGTCTTTAATGGACTGAAACTCGACACAGTATCAACCTATGCTGTCGCAGCCGCCGCCAAGTCCTGCAAAAGTGCACACGAGGCCTAAATAGTGTTTGGCGTGTGTTGTAATGAGACGCTGTGTGGTACTGCAGGGCCTGGCTGTGTAAATAAAAGGACTAGTCAAACACCGCTGCAAAGACTGCTGGGAAATACTGTATAGACGAGGTGTCTCTGATGTCACATAGACAGATGTTTTCAGCTCTGAATGTTTCTGTTCAGTGTTTAATGAAGCTGGTTCATAAGGACGATGGAAGTGGAAAACAAGCAAAGAAAAAATAATAATGAATGTTATATATTATAGTTTTACGTTGGGATGAATTTCATTGGTTTCCTTCACTGCAGTTCTCACTGAGGTTTGTCCTTTTATCACTGGGTTTTGGAGTCTGAGGTATTAATAATTAAATAAAATTAATAATTATAAATACATAAAAATTAATACATAAAAAAGACAAATACATATATGATATGATACATAAATGATAAATGCAAAAAATAAATAAATACATTTGAAAAAGACAAATTAAAAAACATGAAAAAAAAAAAGAATAAATAAAAAGGACAAATAAGTAAATGGTATAATACATAAATGATGAATGAATAAAAAGAAAAATAAATTAATACAAAGAAATTTTAAAAAAATTCTAAAAACATATTGAATTAATTGATCATTTAATTAAAAAAGACAAATAAAAAACATTTTTAAAAAATCTAAAAAAAACCCAAATGAATAAATGAAACAGACAAAGAAATAAATATAAAGAATAAAAAATAACTATATATATATATATATATATATATATATATATATATATATATATTTTTTTTTTTTTTTTTTTACTGACTATTGTACACACATACATTGCAATGTCGATGCTCAAACATACAGTATTGTGCAGCTCTAGTAAGCAGTATAAAGTACAGATATTTATGAACAAATTCAGGGTGAGTTACTTCCCACCTCTGGTTATAAATGCACTCTAATGCATTTCAGTCCATTTGAATCACTAACAGGTGAATCCTAAATAGAATTTGCAAGGAACATCATCCCTTCGGCTTCGGCGTGCTGTTCGCCCCGTCTGGGAATATTTTTCTGATAGTAACTCGTGAGCCATGCATTAACCCGCTTATTCTACGGGTTATTACAGTTTATTACTGTCACTACTCTAAAAGACTAGTGTTGTGAAATAGCCAATAAGATGAAAGTTAGGCGGGGCAGACAGAAGGGGGGTGCAGAGAGTTTTAGGCGGAGAAAAGAGAGAGACGGATGTACACAGTCAGGTCGGTGACTGGAGCAGGTGTTGTCCCGTTCTTGCAAATACTGAAAACGAAGCTCACTGAAACCGCTCCTTGTTTTCTAAAAACCAGCATAGAGGAGTTAACCCCGGGGTAAAATACTTACTACGGCCCTGGAGATTTTGTACGAGAGGAGGACGGTGATTTCCCCTGATTTCCTGACTACGGTCAAGATAACATCAGGATAGGTTAACACTTGATAAACTAGCAGTTACAACGAAGCAAATATTTACTTTAAAAATGGCCGAACTACCTGCGGAGTGATATGGTACATATGGGCGTTAACGGTGCAGCGTGCGGTTATCAAAAAAAATCCGCCCGCTGACGTCATGTAAAGTGAACGGGAGCTGCAGAAACCGTAGAATAACAGAGGATAATGTAGATTCATATGATGCACTTGTACATTTTCTGCAGTGTGTTTTTCTCCAGTCTCCAGTGCAGTGCCGTTCTCTGTGCAGAAACAGACCCAGGTGCACTACATCCTCCTTTATCTAACATGTTCCTGCTCTGCTGTTGAGCCGTAGATGACTGATCACTCTTGGCTCAGTTTAGCCGCCTGGCGAAACCACCGCAGAGATGTGTCACATTTAGTCGCCTGGGTGACTCGCATCTAATAATTCTGTTGGTCGTATCGTCCTGGGTGACATGTCGTTGTGTGAAGGACAGAAGCGTTGTGAGCTGGATTCATCGGCACGGCTGGTTGTGCTCATACATCTGTAGAAATTAACTGTTGAACTCTACAAGATTCTTTGATGATTTTTTTTAAAGACATTTAAGATTTAATAAATATTCATGTTATCCTGTAATTACTCCTATTCACAGAAGGATGATGCAAAAAGATGCTGACAAACAAAACCATCAATGAAAGTGTTTTTTTTTTTTTTTCTCTGATATTTCTACTCCTTTTTGATATCATGCAAAATTCAAACTTGTATATACTTGAATAAATATTCTGGTCATTTAAATGTTATTCTGTTTTTTATCTTATTTTACCTTGTTTTGTTTTTATTACTCCACCAAAGAACAGTGGAGTTATATATGTACTTTTATATAGTTTTTACTGAAGTACTTTTATATAGTTTTTTTATGTACTTTTACACAGATTTTACTGATGTACTTTTATATAGTTTTTGTTGCTGTACTTTTATATAGTTTTTATTGATGTACTTTTACATAGTTTTTATTGATGTATTTTTATATAGTTTACTGATATACTTTTATACAGATTTTACTGATGTACTTTTATAGTTTTTATTCAAGTGCTTTTATAGTTTTTCCTGACACACTTATAAATATGAACGTTATGTTTTGTGTGATTAGATTTATATATCGTGCTTTTCTATGTACGCACATACTCAAAGCGCACAGTGGATCCATTATTCATTCACTCTCACATTCTTCCTCTGGTGGTGGTAGGGGCCTACGGTCCCTCTACCACCACCAAACATCCATACACCTGTGTGATGACTGGAGGTCAGGAGGGTGAAGTGTCTTTCCTAAGGACACAGAGTGGGATTCAAACCGCCAACCCTTCAGTTATTGGACAACCAGCTCCACCGACTTAAGCCATAACTGGTTTGTTGTGTCCGACACCACTTGTTATTGTTATTGTTAGCAGTCTGCTTTGTGGTTTTCCTCATCCCGGCTCCGTTTACATCCCATTCCGGCTGCGATCGCCTGTCCTCGATGTTGACATGAAGACCAACGCGCAATCAGCAGCTTCCCTTGTAATACAATTGTTCGAACAAACGCCGGCTGGTTATTTGGCCTGAAGGCAAGATTTGCCGTGGGTGTCGGCTTCCCCACTGATCTATGAGACGCAGCCCTTCAGCTGACTGCGTATAATCTAATAAGAGGAACCTTTCGACGCCCAGATGAGGTCATACTGGCTTGTGTTCAATTACAACAGCATCGCTAACAAACTGCACTCAAGTACACGGGGTGAGAAAAGTTAATGATGCTGTACGACAAGACAGTTTCCCATAGATTTTACTCTACATCGTCTCATCGAGGCAGAAAACTGCAGCCAGCTTTTAACTCTACACTTAACACACACACACACACACACTCAGAATAACACACAGCTTTTCTGGTTCTTGACCAATAATTACATTAGCAACGATCGTCTGAGTGTGTCTCTCTAAATGTTAATTTGATCTAGCACCAGTGGAGGCACTAATAGCTTTTATGTCACTGATTAGTAAATAGGACGATGGTTGAGTAACTGCGTTTCCTCACAGTTAATCATAAAACGCACTAATAGGAGGCATTAACCCGTCATACAGTCACTATGACAAAACCTTGACAAAATGTTGGAGAATGTTTACTTTTAGAACAGCAGAAATCAGGACCAAACTAACATGTGTCTGTTTTAATATCTATCTATATGGACAAATGCAATCGGACAGGTCAGGGTTCATTTTCTAACACTGGTCTGGGATACAACACTATGATATGATAATGATAAATGTCATAGTAGTTTTATATTGTGATAAATATAGTGTCGATCAGTTCTGTTTAAATGGTTTAATTTGCTTCAAAACTGCCTTATTTTTATTATTATTATTATTAGTAGTAGTAGTTTTATTATTAGAATTAATACATGACTACTAACAGAAGGGGGTGATTTTTGTTTTGTTTTGTTTTTGTGGGGGGGGGGTCTATGAAAAAACAAGCAATCAACAGGTCTAATTGCTTTTTTGAAAGTTAACGGTAGAGCCTATTTCATGTTGAACAATTGAACATATATCAGAGAGAGAGACAGACAGATAGAGAGAGAGAGAGACGGATTGTGGAACTGAGCACACCTGTTAATTCAGGCCTTTAAATATATATATGTGTGTGTGTGTGTGTGTGTGTGTGTGTGTGTGTGTGTGTGTGTGTAAAGAGGTAGGGAATGTGTACAATGTATGTATGTGCATGGGGACATTCATAAATTCAAAGTCAGTTTGGTTTAGGTCAAACTTAGTGTTGTGGATATAGACTCCAACCATAAAGAATGAAATTCATTCAGCAGAAGTAGAGATGTAAAAACCACACCCACACACACACCCACACACACACACCCTACTAGCAGGTTTATACACTAGTGGGTTCTCGATCCTCTGCTCCAGTTCATTCCTTTCCTTACTTTCTTATTACATTCCACTGACATTTTCAGCTGGCTAACCTCTCACCTGGCATGTCTGTTTCTGCACACGAAATTTGACACCATAGCATCATGGCCCAATAGTTTACGTGTTGCTAGGTAACCCACTTCAGTGACGACTCTGATTCTAGGATGTGACTATAAGGCTATTTCTATACTAACATATTGGTCCTATTGACTTGCTTGCTGTCTTCTCCTTGACCAAAAATACATAAATAGATCAAACTGTAACAGTCGACTCTTTCTTCATGCCCAAGTTCACTTCACTTTTCTAATAAATAAATAAAAATATATACTGATTTCAACAAAACAAAAACCCAAGAGCTTTGCTCAGTACTGTGCCTGAAAATTAACTTCATAGATGGAGTTGTGTCCATGTAAAACAAAATTAGGGGTTTATATTTTTTTTAATAATATGAAGAGTTCAGGCTTTTAATTCATGATGTTACGCTGTTCTACAATTTTTTTTAGAAAGTATCTGCTTCAGACATTTAATGTGCTAACTCTTACATACTTTAAGAAGATGAATCAGAAAATAAATAATGCTGATTAGTTCATGTTTTTAATATATATGATGGCGTGTTATTCCACATATATGGTGGTTTATGTACATGTATACAATGGATTAGTAAATAATCCACTAGAAAGAACCTGTAAAGTTAATGGATCATAATGTGCAGACAGTGTTTTGAAGCAGATCTGAGACCAATAGGCGTGTTTTTCCCATCGTCGATCAGGCTGTTTTTGGGCAGTGTTGACCGATTATGATTGGCTGCCATTTGATGGGATGTGAACTTACACTGTGGTTTTATTTATGTATCTATTTGGATGAATCTCATATATATATATATATATATATATATATATATATATATATATATATATATATATATACATATATATATATATATATACCATTTGCTAACTGGTGTGTGTATCGGCTTTTGTTTGTTTTTGTTTGTTATTTATGTTTGGGTTTGGGAAGATTGTATTTTATATATATATATATATATATATATATATATATATATATATATATATATATTTGTATTTAAATATTTTTTGTGAAAACGGGAAAAAAAGTACATTATTGAGAAAATGTCTAAAATATTTTTGTTTAATAAACAAAGTTTAAAAAAAAAAGATCTGAGACCAATATTCCTTTGGAGTAAAACCTATTGTCTTGTTAATTCTAATCTAATAATTTCCCATTTTAATCCAAGATTTATCTTGGAAACTTGAGCCCACCAGTATTTAAGATTAGAGTTTTCTTTATCAATAACACACATGTGGTAAAATGTCATTAGTTTTATTCCAGAATCATTTTACTAGTATACCAGTGTCATCAATCTCATCATATATTTTTATCTACAGGAAAATAACACACGATACTGTCTGAAAGTCAGGCTAACACACTATTGAGCAATTTATCTGAATGGGAAAGAAAGACGGTATATCATTATATTTTATAAAAGCTAGACACCTCTGGAGGTTACAAAACAGAACTAAACCCAGAGGATAAATGTGGACGTTTGAACCTGGTCATATGGAATATTTTGAAGAAAAAAAAACCCAAATAACTTCCATTGCAAATTTGGGGATGTTTGCCCTGTTTGTGGGAGGGGGAGGGGCACTAGCAAAGCAGATGAACAGGTAAAGATACGTGATGGACTGAATGAGGCCATGCAGCGGCGGTGGCGATGGTGGGCGGATGCTCCGTTGTGAACAAAGGTGACAGTTCAAGCTGCACCCGTTATGTAACAGATCGTACCTTTTGCCACTGAGGATTTACATAAGTAATATGTGTTTTTCTTGCTGACGGCGCCCTCGTTGAGAATCACATGAATAATTTAGGATTATTCTGAGCGAGCGTAGAGAGGTGTTGCGTGGCTCCCGCTGACTTTGTTACTTATTGGTGCGACGGCTGAGTTGTGACTCCTAATCTGTCGACGGGGCTTGTGTGGTTTTGTTCCTGTGCAGTCAGCCTGGGATGGAGGCTTCACTACTCGGCATTAATTCACTGCCTGCTATAATTCCCACACAAAGAAAATGACATTTCCATTCTTCCCTTTAATAAAAGAGGAAATAAAAACTCAAACTGCTGAAGCTTTTAAGGCATCTCTTTCATTTCTCACAGTGATGGATGAAAATGTTTGGGCTGTTATTCGTTGAATGCTTCACTAGAATTGATATTTGTTCACAGTAAGACTTTTCAAACACAGACTTCAGCCATTAGTGCTTTATTATTAGATAATTCTTACTGGAAGGATGACAGGAAATGGGAAACATCATTAGAGACGCTCAGCATCTAATCAATTACGACACAGAAAACTTCTGCTTTCATAACTTTTCTTTTTTTTTTTTCCAGTAACTCATGTCCATCTTTTCCAAAAACTGGGAAAATCATGTATTCAATTCATTTAGTTTTTTGTTTTTATTTCTGTCTGTTATCCTCCAACAAAGTTTCGGGGCATATCGTGCTTTTTGTCTGACTGGATATCCTTCATGTTAACACGATAATGAAATAAATGATTTGTTCAAAAGACTAGAATCAATAATGGTAGCTGAGATGATCTGAATTCAAATTAAATACAGTGGGGTTAAGCCTGTCCCCCATTGCAGCAAATCTGAAATAGCATTAGCTTTAGCATCTACAAGAGAAGACAGCACCACAGTAGCTGCTGCACAAACTGGAAAAAAATGGTGGATCAAACTGGTTCATGTGCTCTCTGTGGAAATAAAGCGTGTTTTGTTTTTCCTGCACATTTTCAGAACAAGCACGAAACCTAGCTGGATGTTACTCTGGGATGGTAAACACACACACAGAGCCAGAGGGGAGGGGGGACTGTTCCTTCATTCTGAGCCAATCAGAGACACCTCGGCACAGCGTCATGGATATGTATGAGGAAGTACCGGAAAACTATGTTGTTCGACCTCAAGTCATTTTTCTACCGTGAAAAAAAACAGCTGGAAACAAAACAAATAAATAGAACCAACATACAATGCATTCAATAACAATGGAGAACACAGTAATATTAATGGAATGGCTCTTTTAAAATAACTTACACATTACTTTAGAAATAACAGTTTTTGCTCAGCATCATAAATAAATAAATAAATAAACCAACAGATTTTTTGACTTTTTCCAGAATGACAGTGGGTGATCTCAGAACCATCTCCAGCACCGGCACAGAGGTAATGAAATGTGCAGACAGATGGACTGTTTGTATTTATTCGTTGCGTGTTTGTGCACATATGAGATGTAATATAGGCTGTAATGAAAACAGGATGTGTGGGATACGTAGATATGAAGGAATAAATATTGTACACCAGGTACTGTATTGTAAAGACAAATTCTGCTTTTGTTCCTTGAATATTTTTTTTCGCTCCAGGTCAAAGGAAAAGGTTTGGTTACTTTAGTCCTGGTTTGATTGATGAGTGTGATTCCAGTTTTCTTTTAGCAGTAATTAATCTCATGTGTTTGTGTAATGATATCCACAATGTACCTTCACATTGTCCGGGTGGAGACCCCCAGGGTGTTTGTCCATGTACTGACACAGGTCTGTGTGCTGGAACATAAAAGCAGAAACATAATAATCAGACACAGCAGTGATTTATGACAGTGGTGAGATTCAACAGAAAACACTAGATCTGATGGTAAGATGTGTGTTTTTGTTTTGTTTCTTCTTTGATAAAAATCGTATATGTAGCTTTCATGGGACAATAGGCCTGTTTACATGGGAGTTTTTATTCCTGTTTAATTCAAAATAAAAGTTAATTCTGCTTTAAGATGACCATGTAAATGCCTAATTCCAGTTGAAAATGTTAATTCCAAATGAAACTTAATTCTGAATAAAATCGGAATTAATTAAAAAATAAAAATGTGGAAATTCACGATTTCGTTGCATTCTTTTTTAACCCTTGTGCGGTCCTTCGTAAAAGGCACACTGGCTGTGTCCTACAATCGGGTCTTAAAAACCCAGATTCCAAAGTTCAGTTCCATAGACTCATCACCCCACCCCCCCAAGGATATATTACTGTTTTCAGTAGTAAGCAATGGCATCCTACAGTACGTATAAAAAGGTACATTTGTGAGCCACCGGGTCTCTTAGACCCGAAGGACCGCACAAGGGTTAAAAACATAGCCCAGTATTTCATTAGAAATTGAAATTAAGCTGTATACAAAAACAAAGCTTAGCCTACTAACAGGTTGTTGTTTTAAAAAAAACAATGCAACAGAATTGTTCATTTCCAGAGCGTGTAATTCTCCACTCAGCAATCGACTATTTTGGACTTCCTTCTAAAGACAGTTCCTGCATCCAGAAAAGTACTGGCTTGAGGTCAGTAACTTTGGACACACTATCAAACAACATGAAGACCACCGGATATTTGGGTTTGCCTTTAGGGGCCCTCTACTTATTACCACTTAAGTGTGATGTTGTTTACAACTTTAGAAGAGGTCTAAAAATAGCGTTTCGTTTGGGCGAAAAGACACTTCCATGCTAACACAGTTTGGCTAAAAATGGCAAAATCTGAATTTCTCAGTGTACATCTGAAGGGTGTGATTTTGATGTCAACTATATGTATGTACTCTTAATCATCTAAAATATGAGCTAAATTTACTCTGGATAATCCCTTTAAACACATGTTGTCCAGCTGGGTGGACATTTTTGTAACTCCATAAAAAAATTGCTTCATTAAAAACATTTCAATCACAGTGGAATAAAAACACTTAGCAAAAAAAACATTGACTAAGGTTCACATAATTCATGCATCAAAGGGTTCATTTAATGGAATCAGATTTTTAGCTCGACCTCCTGCATCTACGAGTCATGGTCCAGACTATGCGGACCCCCCATGGTGACCTCCATGGGTTATAATCTGCTGCTGTAACAACCTCCATCCCTTCTCTCAGAGTTTGGACTGGCGTTACTGCAGGGATTTGCTCCCACTCAGCCTCAGCAGCATTAGTGAGGTTCAGACTTCATTTCGGGGACTAAGGCCTGGTTCTCAGTTGGTGCTCGACTCAACAGGGAAGCAAAAAAATCTGAGCAACTGGGTTCTGCAGAGCTTAGGAAACCCAAAAAAAACACCACCACTGGAGCTGCTTTTCTCTGCAGAACATAAACTTTAACATATTATAGCATTAGGTCCTTTATACGTTCTACTTTTATTATGCTACACTGTTAATATATGGGGTGATAAGACATTAAAACGATATTTCCTTTAAGTTCAGTTATATTTTGGGAATTTTGTCTTGAAATCACTTACATGAAAGAAGACACATCTGGACATAAGAATTAACAAGGGTGCAACACAGCATTATGTAATAATAGTGTAATCACTTTTCATCTTACTGTGTAACAATATCACATTTTATTTCAGTTATTATGAAATGAGGGCGTAGCATTTTTTAAGAAAATGTAATCATTTGGTGCATTATGTAATAAACTGTCAAACCCAGCAGAACAACAGAAAGTATTTCAGTTTAATTCGAATAACTTTGAACAGAGAACAAAAAAAAATAGTAGGATGTCTCATTGGTTGAACCTAAATTAAATGTATTATAACGTAGAATGTGTTTGAACAGTAGAGACAAAAGCTGCAATAATTAGGTATAAATGACAAGAAATTTACTGATGCACTGAGACAATACACATAAGTTATTACACATAGTTTATTACACATGGTTGTGTAATAAATGCATTGAAGAAATGTATTAAAAAAAATGCATAATCATTACATAGTGAAGTAAAAAGGTTTTAAATTGTTACATATTGAATCATTAGTACATAATATGGTGCTACAGTAAAAAACAATCATGTCAAATGTCATATTATAGTTTTATATTGTGATAAAACTGTTGCATTAAATTTCTTAATTTCACTCCTTATTTTTTAATAATAATTTATACATCAAATCAGTATGACCAGGACATATTACAAGTGTGATATATTTGTACAGTGAAGCTACGGCACAGTTTTTAATCCACTGGCCATCTGACTTTTAAACAGTAACTGCTAGTTCGATGCTAGATGCGGGACATTCCCAGCACATGTACGTCTGTTCTTCTGACTCATTACTTGACTGACCCCAGATCAGTAGTGCCCCACTACCCATCATTCTGTCAGCCAATCAAAAGAGCAGATATGGGTCGTCATATTGGAACGTGGCAAAAACAAAACGTGAACAAATGTAAAATAGTTTTTATAAATGCTACCATATGTGTAGTATATTGAAATAGTATTTTACAATTTCAATTTTTCCTATATTAAATAAAAATGACATATTGGTAGGGACTATTTTGTAAACCCAAACATTGGCTGTGACATGTCACGACCATCTCAAACCTACGCCCATGTGAGGCAGTTCCATCACCTACTGCTTCCTGTTCCAGTTAAATGAGGTTAAATGTCATATTGGAAACTGAAAAGTCATCCAGTTGTCTAAAATGTCACCGTGTTCATCTTATCGTAACATCTACCATGAGTGAAAAACATACGCTGTGTTTCCTTGGTGCTGTCAGGAGACGTTCAGAGTAGTGTTTACCATCTGAAGAGTTATTTATAGCTGAATTGGTGTGAAAGCCGAGTCCTGAAGCTTCTCATCCTGACTCATCTGACATGTGCTCAGTGTTGGTGCCCTTCACCTCTGTGTTTTGTTAGCAGATTGAGGCCGGAGGAGGCAGCGCTTCTGAAATCACACTGATATTTACCATCAGCCCACACCAGCGCTGGCCTCTGCTGAATTATTCAGACTGATGCTGGAACATGGACATGCCTGTCCATCTCAATCAAAACCTGTTTGTTTCTGCTTCCATGTCCTCGCTCTTTATTTTCTATTCAGTTTTTTCAGTAATACATTTCACTCTTTTCACCCTCTATCCTTTTCCACTGTCACTCATCATTAGCCATAGGAACAGAAGGACCGGCGGAATATTTATGGTTGAAAAGTAGAAAAAAAAAACAGCATTTATGCGACTATGAATTTGTAATAGGAACAAGTATAGAGCTAAATAAAGCTTTCCAGCTGCCTTTGATTAGAAAACATTATTTTGGTTATAATTTATGTACTGCAACTCAATATTTTAAATGTTTTGATCATTACGTTCTTATTTTTGTGCAATTGTAGTTTTTAGGTTTTGTTTTTATCTTCTCAGGTAACACTTAATAATACCTACAGTTCACACAATTCACTATGTATTAACTATGTGTTATATTAGTGCAGTAGTTCTCAAATCTGGTCTTCGTGGCTCACTTTCCCTCTTCTATTACACCAAGTTCAATTATTGATCAGCTCAGCCTAGTCATGATGTCATGGATTCCAGGTGTGATGGAAGAGGGGGATATTTTTTAATTTTTTAAATTTTTAGATTTTAACTTTTTTTTAAAAAATTAAATAAATTAATTTTTTTTATATTTAAAATTTTGTTAATCTAAATGTTTTAAATTAAAAAATATATATTTTTCATTTAAAAAAGAGGGAGATTTTTTTAATATTTGAATTTAAAGTATGTATTTTTTTTTATTGAAACGTTTTTAAATGTAAAATGTGTTTTCATTTAAATTGTTTTATTATTCTTTTTTAATGATTTAATTTTACATTTTTAATTAGTTTTTATTAAAAAAAAAAAAAAAAAAAGGAAAAAGGAAAGGGAGATATGTAAAACATGCAGTACACTGGGCTATGAGGACCTGATTTAAGAAACACTGTATTAGTGTAATTTTTACATTTCACAAATTCATCCAAAGGGCCGGATTGAACCCTTTGGCGGACCAGATTTGTCCCCCGGGCCGCATGTTTGACATCAGTGTTCTACATGATCATTAAATAAAATACAGGAAACGACCTGATTTATACTGATAAACTACAAATTATTGAAGATAATATTAAAATAAATGGTGATAATTCCCTTCAGAAAAGTTTAATAAAGAGGAAAATGTAATATATGAAGTAACATCGACTTCTTCTGGGTTAAACTCCACTAATATTTCATCAAACCTACCAACAGGGGGGGCTTTACTACATTCACTCTGATTAGATGCAAAGAGCTGATGAAAGAAGAGCGATGGGAAGCTGAGTAAGCTTGTTCTGCTCTGAGGTTTGGCTTCGCTCAGCGTTTCCAGAACAAAAATTGACCTGAATATAAATGTGACCATCAATGGATGCTCCTCTGACATCGTATTGGACTTAAAGACTCTCGTTCTTACAGAAGGCTTCATCAAATGACGTGTTACTTCGTTGCAAAAACATCTAAAATAAAGCCTTATAGTTCAATTTCCTCTTGTTAAATTCTTGTACTTTTGATCCAAGTCGAAGTGATTCAATATTGATTATCTGACCTCAAACTTCCACATCCTCCTCTGTGTTATGGTTGTATAATGCGTAATAAAAAAAACAGAATATGGGAACTCGTGCTTTGTTTCAGAATGCGTCTGAACATGTTCTGCATTAAAACGCACCAGTCTACAGAGGACGATTCAATGCAAAAGCAGAAACGTTGGTTAAATATTAAAATGGGGGGGAAAAAAAAAAAGAAAAAAAAAAATCTTTACACATTTTCATGCTGCCGAAACCCTGTTAGAACACTGTGGACTAGTTTCCAGTGGGCCAAAAACAGACACTTTAGTTAAAAATGGATGCAAACATGTGTGATGTCAGCTTCAGTTTGGGCTCCATTCACCACAGCCTTGACTGTTATGACACAGAACTATAAATATATATATTCAAATAAATATAAGCACCTGAGGTCAGCTCCTGGAAGACCTCACCGTGGGTCACACTGGAGTCCAGCTTAGATGAACTCCACCAGTGGTTACGAGGACATTTATACTGGTTTTAGTCCAGAGGATGAGGACATTGTGTTTATTATAGGAAGTATAATTTGGTCTCAGAGAACCCTGAGGACTAATACATTTAAAAAGGAATGGTTCTTAAAGTCATTTCTCACCACAGTCAGAACACACCCCATGATATATGTAAAGCTCTTTGTCCTATATGTTATTGTAATTGTATGAAACTGCGACACAGACAGAGAGATAGAGAGAGAAAGATAGCGAGACAGACAGAGAGAGAGAGATAGTGAGACAGACAGAGAGAGAGACAGACAGACAGAGAGAGAGAGATAGTGAGACAGACAGACAGACAGACAGAGAGAGAGAGATAGCGAGACAGACAGACAGAGAGAGAGAGAGAGATAGCGAGACAGACAGACAGACAGAGAGAGAGAGAGAGAGATAGCGAGACAGACAGACAGACAGAGAGAGAGAGAGAGAAATAGCGAGACAGACAGACAGACAGAGAGAGAGAGATAGCGAGACAGACAGACAGAGAGAGAGATAGCGAGACAGACAGACAGAGAGAGAGATAGCGAGACAGACAGACAGAAAGAGAGAGATAGTGAGACAGACAGACAGAGAGAGAGAGATAGCGAGACAGACAGACAGACAGAGAGAGAGAGATAGCGAGACAGACAGACAGAAAGAGAGAGATAGTGAGACAGACAGACAGACAGAGAGAGAGAGATAGCGAGACAGACAGACAGAGAGAGAGATAGCGAGACAGACAGACAGAGAGGCAGACAGACAGACAGATAGATAGACAGATAGATAGACCATGTGACTCACTACTCCCTCTATTGGTTGTATAAACACACACAGATGCATGAAATAGTAGTTCATGTCTCTGCAGGACCAAAATATCTGAACTCCTTATTCTAATCAATGATACTTTTAGATTGTTTTATATATATATATATATATATATATATATATATATATATATATATATATATATATATATATATATATATACATATATATATATATATTTTAAAGTACAAGTACATTTAAAAGAACACATTCTTATTGTACGATGTTGAAAGCTAAAAGTAAAACCAACACGATGGGGTTTATTACAATTCATTTGTTCTTTGTGTGTCTTTTGAGAGTCAAATAAGTAAATGAAAATGTACTAATATATATATCAAGTGTAAAACTGTGATATTAGAGCCAGAAGCCCTTAAACTGAAAATTAATAAAAACATAGTAATTATGATGATCATTATCATCATCATAACAATAATAATCATAAGTAAATTAAGATATCAGTATGAAATAAATCTAACAGTGCAGTGGCACAGTGGTTAGACACTTTACTCTGATGAGTACATAAGTCTGAGGGAAAAAATAAAAATAAATGGTTAAGAAACAAGTAATTAAATAAAAGCAACTGAAGATTAAAGCTGCAACTTTTTTTGCCAATATTCTAAATAACGCTTATGTTTTTATTTTAACCGTTTCTATAGTTTCTTCTTAAGTTTCACCAAAGTGAAGAGGAAATGAGTTAATGATATTTTAACCATATGGTGATAAAAGCATCACAATTATAGTATGATAATGAAATAAATAAATATAAAAAAAAGACATTTTAAGTTGAATAAATTAACCCTTCAGTTAGTTGCAGTGCTGACCTGGCAGACTGGTGAAGGACATTTCATTTATTTATTCATTCCGATCTCCATGATTGGAACGGAGCAGGATGAGGAAAACTTATAATACCTGCCCTTTTTTTTTTTTTTAACAACATCTGTTACGTCAGACAGTCACCATGGCGACCATTACAGCAAAAAACAAAACTAGTTCATAACCAAAACTACTTAATTCCATATTTTTTTATATAATTTCTTCACTCTTTATACATCCTCTTAAACTGAAAAATATTCCTTCAGCTCTTCTCTTTCATTGTCACATTCCGACACCAACAACACAAATGCACATTTGTTTTCCAGTCGTTCTCACCTGTTTATGTTTAAAATTAAACTCCCTTCTATGTTGTTCATCCTGTGATACTAAAATAAATAATTTACAGGCAAAAGTCCGTTTCTAGCTCTAAACACAACCACTAATGTCCTTAATTCAGCTAAACAATCCTCATTTAATAAACATTTAATTTGTATGTTCCCTAAAATGAACATTAAATGGCAACACTTTATAATACATACACACAATTCACTATGTATTAACCATTTGTTACCCATTTGTTAATGTTTGTTCATTATATATTAACCATTTGTTACATATTCATTAATATTTGTTCATTACATATTAACCATTTGTTACCTGTTTGTTAATGGTTTATTCATACACAATTTATCATAATCAAAGCTTTTCTTCTTTTCTGTGAACAAACCATGTGTAGCCATGTGAACAAATGCTTTATGATAAATTGTGTATGAGCAATACATTAATAAACATTAACAAATAGGTAACAAATGATAAATACATCATGAACAAACCATTTATATTTATTTACATTTATTATAAAGTGTTAGCCATTAAATATTATATTATAAATATTTTTCTTTTCTATAATAAAACAATGACTTTTTGGTACTTATATATGTGTTGCCCCATACTTTTATACCATTTTGTATTATTTAACATGCTTTAACTGAGGTCTATTTTCTGTGGACTGTAAAAGCCTTTACTGTGTTTGACAGGACAGTTGTGGAAATGTACTAAAGCGGAGTCCTTCCAATAAAACCAGCGCCTGACTTCCTGTTCTGGGCACAATGAACACGCTGGTTCTGGATGGGACGATGGAAAAAGGCCGGCCCGCTTTACCGCAGCAGGAGAGAACATTCTTAAAGTGCCCCATAAACAAGAGAATGCCAATCAAAATATCTACGGCTCATGTTTCTGAGGATATTATTAAAAAGTGAAACTGAATATGGAAGCAAAGTCAAATGAGTCCAACCAAACACACTACGCTGAGCTCAGTGGAGGACTGGGAGAGTTTGTAAAAGCCTCTTTTTCTTGTATTTTGACCAAAAACAGATGCAGCAGCTACAGTTGTGTGACGCAGCGTGGACTCACCACATATTCAAAGACCAGAGTCAGGGTTTCCTTAGTGTGGATGATGTCATGGAGGAGCACGATGTTGGCATGCTTCAGACCTTTCAGAAGAGACGCTGCATAAACACAGACAAGAACACGGTCAAACACACACTCATACACAGGGGTGTCAAACATAAGGCCCGTGGGCCAAAAACAGACCGTCTAATAGAGGTGCACGACACGTTGTTTGAGCATCGACATAATAATGTACGTGTTCACAATAGTCATATCGCAGGTCCTGTATTTTATTTAGTATTATTTTTTATTTATTGGTATGAATTTAAAAAATAATGTTTTAATTCATTTATTTTTTATGTATTTATTTTATATCTCTCTCCCAAAAAGTTTTGGATGAATTTTGATTACATTTTCACAGATGATTGATAATACGTCAATGAAGGAACCATTACAATTTGAGCCATAAAGGTCAGAGGTCACAGTGAAGGTCAAAAGCTAAAACACATTTGTGGTGATATCTCAGGCTCCAGACCAGACTAGATGTTTTTTTTTTTTTTTTTTTTTTTCCATTCACTTCACCTTACCTTCACACATCAGCTGAGATAACACCGATAGGTTTGATGATGTCACGTTTTGACGTCATATGACATATGATTTGCAAAATGTATCACCTTTACCTTCAAGCAGGTTATTGACATATTTTGTTAAATCCGACAATATCTTGTGCTTCATATTTAGCATTAGATTTAACATCTGAAAATTTAGTTGTGTGACGTCGCATAACGTTAGAATGACGTCATACGTGGTCGAAATAACCACATCTAAAAACGGGACAAAGGATTTCTCTGAATTTTTTTAAACCCTTTGAGGGATTGGTAATGACCGATAAAATAAATCGTTAGTGAATACGGAACAGTAGTTTAAAAGTAAGTTACAAACATCGGCAGACCGGTGCTGCGCTCTGGGAGTGCTCTACTTTTTAATGATTTTTGCTACAAGAAGGATGATATAGAAATGTACCACGACCACTTTTTGTTTGATCATTTGCGTCGACATCACACAGCTGTTATATATTCCTGGGTAGTTTTTCAATGTCTATCGCAGGGTTAAAAAAATTTTAATTAAAATCACAATGTCAGTTTTTAATTCATAATTAGAAAATAAACAAATGCAAATTTAAAATAAAAAAATAAAATACATAAAAAAAACATGAGTAAAACTAAATAACAAAAAATAAAATAAAAAAATATATACAAATAAATAAATTAAATAATAATTGTAGGACCTGCAATGTGACTATTGTGCACATGTACATTGCGATGTCGATGCTCAAACAATACATTGTGCAGCTTCATCGAACCTATCGGTGTAAATCATGGAATCATGGAAAAGAAAAGGCTAATACCGGTACAAGAAAAAAAAAAAAAAACATAAATATCAGCCCAATATGTCTGTCTTTCATTACTGTGAAGACCTGGGTTCTTATCAAATAGGACAAAACTGTCAAATAATGAGATGAAATTGTGCTTTTAATAAGATGTCATCATTACCATCATCATTAAAATGCGACGCAGATTCTCCTGAAGCTACAGAGGATTTGAAAAAGATTAACCCAAAGCAAAGAAAACACAGGCTGGATTTACTGCTGTAAGTTCTCACACTAATTTGTCAACACATCCATGATGCAACAGAAATGCTTTGGTGGGGAGGCTTATGGAGGAGGCTGGGTGTGATCAGCACAGTCTGGACCTGCTTCCATATAAGCCTTTCACTGCATCTGACTAACACCTGCCTTCGCCAAACTCGGGGAGAACCGTGCGAATAATGCAGCGAGATATGTTAAAGATGTCGGGTGGATTTACAGTTTAGAAGATCTGGATCTGTGGTCATTAATTTAGTGTGAGAAGATTTTTAATGAGAGAAAAAAAAAACAAATGATTCAAACAGATTTGGAGTTATGTGGCCAGAACTGAGAAATAAAAGTTATTAACAACTAATGATTGAAAAAAATCATACTCTGTCTTTACTAAAACTGAAATACATTTTCAATTTACACCTTAACGGCAACTTTCAGAAGGTTTTTCTCTAGTGATTTGACACTAGTTGTGATAATATTTTGCTTTTCTCAGTGAAATTCTGATATTTTCCGATATTTTATTCACTGATTATGTAGATGTTTGTAACAGTCGAGTTTAAAGTTGAAGGTTATTATAGCAAAACAGAGAAAACTGAAGAAAAACTGCCTCTTTCAATTAGAAATATAACTCTGTGGTGCAATTCTCAGTAAAAACATGGTGTATTTCTCAGTATTTTTCCTGTGTTAAATTCACTCAGCATGAAGATGTGAATAAAAGCTGAGATTAAAGTTGAGGGTTGTTATATGAAAATGCAGAAAACTGAAGAAAAACTCACTTTTTCAATAAGAAATATAATTTTATGGTGTATTTCTCAGTAAAAATCCGGTATTTTCCTATATTAAATTCACTCAGCATGTAGATATGAATAAAAGCTGTGATCAAAGTTGAGTGTTATTAGATTTAAACAGAATAAACCATCTCTTTCAATGAGAAAACTGAAGAAAAACTCACTTTTTAATGACTTAAAAGTCCATTATGATCACTTTTTAATAACTCACTTTCATACTCACTTTTTTACACTTTAATATTAATTGTATGTTACATTTCTCAGTAAAAATCTGGTATTTCCCTTCAGGGCTTTAAGGTCTGTTCACATTGATATAAAGTCGATTATTTCACTGTTTCTATAAAATAAAACAGACTAAATTCAATTAAAAATGATCACTAAATAAGCAGTTCTACTCTATACATTTACACATCCTTTTCAGCATTTTTTTTTTTCAAGGCCCCCAAATGGGACCTTTGATGTGCCTGATGTTGCCCGCAGGCCACCAGTTGGTGACCAATAATTTGCTGAGTTTGCAGGATTTTTGAGGACGGAAGTTTCCTGTTTGGAGTTTTACAAGCAGATGCGTTAGATGTCAGATCATCAGTTCCAGGTGTGACAGATATCCACTGCATCACATGACCTCCAACACTAAGAGAAAAAAAAACACAATTCCAGGCCTTTGCGTGTTCTAACCTTTGTAAAAAGTTTAGAAAAAAATGTATTTCACTGGGAAAAAAATGTGGATTTTTCTCATTTCTAGCTGAAACAAGTAAGTAATTACCAGAGTTTTGGCTTGAATCAGAATCATTGATAATATTATAATACAGATGTGTGTAAACTATCAGCTCAGTTAGTGATACAGTCAATAGCTACTCATATTTCAGAGACTCATCTTATCTTATACTGTGTTATTGTAAAAGGAGGGTTAAATATACTGACAATGAGATAAGGTCATGTAAGATAATACTATTTATAACACTGCCATGTTGATATTTAAATCTTACAAAGTGTATTTTTCTCATTTCCAGTCATAATATGTTAAAATGAGACAAAATCAACTAATCAGTAACTCTTTGTTTCTCAAATACATAATCACTGTAAGTTCTTCAGTGATTTATAGGAACTTATTTTTATACAATAGATTTTATAAATTTTATGAAGATAATTTTAACAGGTTCCACTAGGATATTGTTTTTGGCTTAATTCAAGCAAAAATAATCTGTCAATGTCTCTCTCTCTCCCTCTCTTTCTATACATATATATAAATGGAACCTGTTAAAATTGTCTTCATAAGATTTCTTGAAATAAGATTTATAAAATCTATTGTATAAAAATAAGTTGCTGAAGAAGTTACAGTGATGTAACAACATCTTATTTTAAGCATGATGACATATTTAGACTAGAAATGAAGAAAACAAAAACACCTTGTATGATTTTTCTCTTTGTTTTCTTCTTTTTGTAATTTCATATAACAATGTTCACTCATACTGATGTTATTTCATTTCCTTATTTTGTTTTGGTAGTTATTAATCTCACTTACATGAATAAATCTTTTTCATGAATATAAAAATGGCTACATTACCATTGAATGAACATAGATTTATGACAAAACTTTTAATATATCATGGTAGATAATTATCTGTTACTGCCATCTGGGAAAAGACACCATGATTGAACGTTTTAAAGAATGTTGAACGCCAATGGAGACAAACATCTGGCTACAGTTGTTTTACCTCATTAACTTAACATGTTAATGACTCTCTTTCCATGTATCATTTAATACTTGCCTTGTATTTAATGTTTATGTGAATGAACGCTGATATAAGAGAATGCAGCAGAAGACGCTTAAAACAGAAAAGATGTAAAAATGTAAAATTAAAATGCAACGAGGAGCGGAAATAGATTCAAGTATGACCTCATTCTTTCGATCATGACCCAAAGCTCATGACCATAGGTGAGGGTCGGAACGTAAATCGAGAGCTTTGCCTTGTAGCTTCGCTCACTTTTCACCACAGCAGATCGGTTTAGCACCCACATTACTGCACATGCTGCCCCAATCCGCCTATTCAGGGATCCCAGCATTTGTGGGAGGGGGTAATAGAGCAGAGGAGGGGGTTCAGTGTATACAAACTACGACAAGTTGTGAAAATGTCCTGTAAGATAATAATAATAATAATAATAATAATAATAATAATAATAATAATAATAATAATAATAATAATAATAATAATAATAATAATAATAATAATAATAATAATAATAATAATAATAATAATAATAATAATAATAATAATAATGGATTCATATATCACTTTTTTGGCCACTCAAAGTGCTTCACATTCATTCACTCTCACATGCTCCCTCTGGTGGTGGTAAACTACACTTGTAGCCACAGTTGTCCTGGGCTGCTATTTTGCACCTACGGCCCCTTTGACCACCACCAAACATTCATTGGCACTGGAGGCAAGGAGGGTGAAATGTCTTGCCCAAGGACACAACAGTTTGACTAGGATGGAGTGGGATTCAAACCACCAACCCTTATTGCTATTGGACGACCCGTTCAACCACCCCTACACACACACACACACACACACACACACACACTCCAACAGATCAATAAAATACTTAATTTTATTAAACACTCAACACTGTTCAGCATTCAGGGGGTAAAACATCTTAAGTTTCACTTTCACTTTGTATGGTCGTATAGTGTAAGACCCCCCAACTAGGCTCGGTGTTATCTATGATTATTATTTCTGTGTATTTTCCGTGTAGACATGAAAATATAAACAGGCGGTTAATGCAAACAAACCAATTTGTGCCGTTTTATTTCCTCACCCAATTTGGATCAATAAGGAATCTGATCATTGAGCAAAATCAATAATGGAATCAGAATCCTTAAATTCTCATTTAGTCCCATCCCTAGCTGGAAAATAACAGAAGCGTGGCTGAATTTTCAGTGGATTTAGCTGAAGTGGCTAAAAACAACTATTATTAAAGTGAAAATTTTAAGTTGAATGAGGAGGTGAAATGATGAAGGATGATGGAATATAGTGGAATTATTATCTTACATTAAATTAAAAAATAGTGTTAATATTAAGGAATAAAAGCAGATCTGCACTTTTCTCTTTTATATTATTTTAATTGATTAATATTTATGATTTTTTTAAATTGTGTTTTAACTGTAATTGTGTTTTTAAACCGGTCTTCTTCTGTTTTATAAAACACTGTTAATTATGCTGTGTATGAATCCAAATAAAACTTTCTGGCTGGGTTGAAAGGATGAATTTATGCAGTGTAAGTTTAAGGAAGTGAAACAAATTGAAAAAAAAAAAGATGAAATAGATGAAAGTAGAAAAGTACATCAAAGTTATAGTCAATGGAAAAAAACTGTTGATGACTAATTACTTGATTTGGGTCTAAAAAGGAGGATCAGAGGAGTTTTCTTCAGGCTGGTGAATGTATTTTGGATCATACTACCTTCACTGTTGCATTTTTCTTTCTAACCCAAATGTGAACTCAAGTCAACAGAACATAAATAGCTTCTAGGATTCAGGGTTTTTTCTTGTATTCAAATTTCCCACAAAATATACAAAAATACACTAAGAAACAAAAAATGTGGAGAAAAAATTAAAATGGATTAGATTTATATAGCACTTTTTATGGCCACTCCAAGTGCTTCACATTAGTGATTCATAAAGACACAAAAAATATACAAAACATGTTAAAATTCACTAAAATGAAAAAAATAATTTAAGGTCGTTATATTTGTTGTAAAAGAATAGTTTGTAAATGTCAATATTGGTTAAATCATGACAATATTTTAGTGGACTGATCCACTGTGGAACCTGAACTAAAGTGATTTTGACATTTTCAGTGTAATTTTTGCATTTCGCAAATCAATCCCAAGGGCCGGATTTGACCCCTGGGCCATATGTTTGACACCTGTGATTTCTTTCAGTTTGAGACAAAAACACTAATGAAATCAAGTATTCAGAGAATACCTATTTTGTGCCAATTTCAAGTTTCTATGACTTGCATTGTGTTATGTTATGTTCTTAAATTATAGCCAATAATCTGACCTTTTGAAATATTGATAATTTTGTTATATGTACATATGCGTCAGTGCGTGTAATATTATAATAATATATCGAGTATTGATTAAGTTAGAGCGTGATATGTCGATGCTTGAGTGTTACAGAAGTTAATTTTTGTGACATGTCACCTTTGACCTCCAGAGATTTCAAAAACTATTTGTCATAGGTGATAAAACCAAATATGACAATTGTTGACATCTTCATTTCGCATCGTTTGGTACCAATCTGAAAGTTCTGTGACCCTCCGTTCTTGAGTTATTACCAATAATGTGATTTTGACCTTTTAGTTAATTGTGACATTGACCTTTGACCTTTACTCAAATGGATCATTGTATCTGATGCGCGTTCGCTATATATATATACCTATGTAATTCCATGGTCATATCTTAATTATTCATTGAGTTATACGATAATATGTCTCTGCGGACACACACACACACACACACACACACACACACACACACCACACACACACACACACAGTAATTACAATAATGTCAAACAATGTTTAACTACAACTACTGAGACAAACCTGCAGAAACACAAACGTGTCGGACAAACTGGTGAAGCAACAACAGGAAGTAGTTTGATCAGAGTGTGAGCGTGTTTGGATCAGGAGTCACAAATGGAAGTTCAGACGCCATTAAACGTGACTAAATTAGTAATCGGTTCATCTCCGAGGAGCTTTGATGGACAGATCCTGGGAGAGAGGGCGGACGCCGGAGCTCCATGAATACATTCATCATGTACCAGCACCTTAAGGTGGTTGAAGAAGATCTGAGGAGGAGCGGATCAGAAGCAGCACTCCTGTGGGTGAGCAGCAGGTTAGCGCTGCGTTCAGGTACCTCAAAGAACCTGTCAACGCTGCATTCAGGAACCTCAAAGACCCTGTCAATAGTTTGAAGATCCAAGCGTCTCCATCACCGTCTCCACCCGTCCCATCCCAGTAAGGGTTTCAATCAGCCCCTCACCCCTTTTACTGAGCCTCCACCCACATGTAGGAAGATTACTTTGGTCTTTATTTCATTTTGGTATTCTGATATTTTGGTGGTTTTTGTTTATGTTATACATTCTTCTGTTAATTTTTGGGAAATTTCTTAAATATTTTATAAATTTTCTTGATTTTTGTTTATTTCATTCATTTATAGTATGATATATATATATATATATATATATATATAATATATATATATATATATATATATATATATATATATATATATATATATATATATATATATATATATATATATATATATATATATATATATATATACACACACACACACAGACATTTATACTATACTATACTTATTGAATATGAGTTAATTTTTTTGTCTTTTCTTGATTTTTATTTATTTTGTTACTCATTTTCTTCATTCCATAGACTATTTTGGTGGGGGTTTTGTTCATTTTATACATTCTTTTGTTATTTTTTTGTTAATTTCCTCAATATTTTATATATTTTTCACGTACTTCCTTGATGTTTGTTCATTTCATACATTTATACCATATATTATACTGCGCTACGCTATGCTACGCTACACTGAAATTTAACATTGTGTTAAATGGAGAATGCATTTTAAAGTGATCCAGGATCATTACCTAAATCTACTCATGAAATTTTCATCAACATCCGTCCATAACTTTTTGAGTTATCTTACTAAATAACAGACAAAATAAATAACCTCCTTGTCGGACCTCTCTTCATTCAGAGGGGGGGGGGGGGGGGTTGTGCTCTCAGGGTTCTTTTCTAGTTGATGGATCAAACTTAGGAATTTTGTTCTCAGTAATATCACAACAACATAGATGATGCAATGTCTTTAATTGTATCATGTCTGACATTCGCTGAGCAATCATTTATATTTTCTAAAAATTCTTCCCACATCATTTCTTCTCTCTCTTCATTTAGCTCATCAGCTCATGCCTGTCTATGAGCAGAAGAGAACGTTAGAAATATGACACTGCTCTTTTACCAAGAAAGTTGAATCTGTTTATTGTGTTTGATATGAAAACTGATGCATTTTGTTTAATTCACTTTCTGCTCATTTAATTTCTAATAAATTTGCTAATTTGTTGATTATTTTGAGCATTTTCATTTATTTATTTGCTAATTTTGTTCATTGAATAAATTACTTTATTCAGTTTTTATTGCTCAGTTGTATGTTTGAAGGGGAAGGATTATTATATTATTATATTTTTTTTTATCGTTGCATCTTTATCTGATGCATTTTTGTGTCATTTGTTGCACAATTTGATCATTTTTGTTAATTCCAGAGATGTTTTTTGTTCCTTTTGTTGCATGTGGTGGTATATTTTAATCTAGTCTTCATTTTTATTGTAGTTTCTGACTCATTTTTTTTTCTATTTCTAGCTGCAGGAGGAGAAAACAGTCATTAGTTTGAAGTGCACCTGATGAGACAAACGTACTTGTGTTTTGGATAAATGATTGTGTGGGTTTATTTTAAGTATTTCTGTAGTCAGACAGACTTTGTATCTAAATGAAAGTTGACTTTTTGATGTGAAATGCTGCTCACATATCTGTGCTGGGAGCTTCCTGCGCAGTAATTGCTGAATTAGTTCAATTTCCAAGCTTCTTTCTGATGCGCTCATTGGGAGTGCGTGTGTTGTGCGTTTGCGGCAGGAATTGTCGACCGTTCCTACTTCATCATACACAGATCAAACACACAAACTGGTTTTCTCATCTATATTCAGATGGCGGCGGCGGCGCCCGCAGAGCGTTTCTCTTACCCCCCGACAGTGAACTGAGGCGCTGACGGAACTCATACATACACAATAAAGGTCACGCTATAAGTCACAACAACTTTGTGCAACAACTTCAGCATCAACATGAACAAAAGTTTGCACTGAAGGTGACACACGGTGTTTTACTCAGTCTGTACACGATCTGTTCATGCGTAGTTACATGTTTCAGTAGTTTTATACGGTACTTAAAGATCAATTCTGTAAAATAATAAATACATATCAATCATTTTTCTCATTTTTACCCTCTTGGATGAGTTCTTTGACCTTCATTTTCAAGGTCAAATTTGGAAGATTTTTATTTTTTTTATGTTGTTTCAGGGTCAATTTATGATCAAAGTTTCAAACCATTCCAAATTGTTACCCTAACCCCCAAAAGGGAGAGGGTTATTGTTTTTGGTTCAGTTTGTCTGTTCATTTATTTGTTCGTCTGTTTGTCTGTCAGCAGCTTTATGCAAAAACTACTGGACTAATTTCCATGAAATTTTCAAGAAAGGTGTGAGGTGGTCCAGATTAAATTCTATTAAATTTTGGTGAATGTAGGTCAAAGGTCAAAGTCACACTCACTAAAAATGTGTTTTCAGAGATAGGGCAAATCAGGTTAAATGTGTGCAAGGAGGGCGGGGTTTGTTGTTCATTATTATTGTTATCACAACCTGCTGTTTGTTTTGTTGATTAATTTGTATATATATATATATATATATATATATATATATATATATATATATATATATATATATATATATATTTTTTTTTTTTTTTTTTTTTTTTTTTCACATGGTCATGTCTGTTAACACCAACAGAACAAAGACTAACGTTAGCAAAGAGTTTTCTGTTAAAGTTAAGTGAACAACATCAGTTGGTGAACACATGTCCACATTTGGTCTAGACCCACGGCTCTAAAACTGGACTGTCCACATGTCTGTCACACGTCCTCAGTTCTGATATTAAGTGCAAAACTTTTAAGGCAGTGGCGACAAGACGAACACCACACTGAGCGTGTTGTCTGCGCTGCTTATCACTCAGGTTAGAATGACATAAATGAATTTTGACAAAAGACTAAAATTAAAAATAAGTAAAAGATTTTTTTAAATGTTTCCATGGTACCTTCTCTTATGGCTGTGAAAGGCGTTCCTTCTTCTTCCTGCAGGCGAATCACCTTCAGAGCCACTAGCTTCCCATTCACCCTGAAAAAAAAAACACAAACTATAGTCATATGTTAAAAAAATAACTATTAAACCCAGTCAAGCTGCAGACTTTGTGTGTTTCTGTGTGTGTACCTATATTCCTATCTTTATGGGGACATTGATATGTTTACACAGTCACACCATGGGGACCAAAATTCAGGTCCCCACGAGGGTTAAATGTAATTTTAAAAATAACTATTAATTCAAAAATATGTTTTATTTATTTTAAATGGTTTTTTTTTTTATTTACTTAATTTATGGTTTTAAATTATTATTATTTATGTATTCATTTATTTTTTATTTATTTTTACCTCTGCCAAGGAGGTTATGTTTTCACTAGAGTTTGTTTGTTTGTTTGTCTGTCAACAACATTACTCAAAAAGTTATGGATGGATTTTGCTAAAACATTCCATACATTTTGATGGTGATCTGGAAGAGATCCTAGATTCTGGATCATCACCAGAATGTGATTTAAAAATATAATTTAATTTTGTAATTTTTCTCTCCATTTAATTTCATTTTATTTAATTAAAAAAAAAAGACAATGCATTTACACTCACTATCCAGTGGCTACTACTACATTACAAACTTGGTCCTCATGAGACATGGAAACCAGTGTGTGTGTGTGTGTGTGTGTGTGTGTGTGTGTCCATGAAACATAACGACGCCAGCGGAGTGAGACCCGGGTACAAGGCCTGGGGATTAAAATCTGAATGTGACTCACCAATCACTGCTGTTGTAGTGAAGAGAAACACAAAACACCATCATTATGGAGGAGATTGGAGTCTGTGGAGTCTCATATATTTACAGTGTGTGAAACTCATTTTACAGAATTTAATTATCAAAACTTGGGGCTCATAAAAAAAGTGGAACATAACCCGCTGAATAGAATCATTTATTTTATGATGATTGAAAAGAGGAGATTCACTGCTCTACAGACACCGCAAAAGAAAAAATATTTACATAATATTGCGGCTTGTAACTGTTATTGCGACTGTGTTTAATGCTTTCACTCGGCTACGGCCCTGCTCCTGTATAATTAAATGTAATATTCAATGCCTGCATGAGTGGCTGTTATGAACCATCAAGGCGAGAGGCAGGATTAGATGTCACATCTGCACGTACACTGTAAAAAGATTCATCTTAATCAGTGTATTTTTGTCATTTCTAGTTAACCCTTCTATTATGTTGAAAATTAATTACAGTACATTGATTATGTTGTGGGTCATTTTGACCCGTACTGTGTAAATCCACTCAATGCAGTAAAAAATTAATAAATAACAGGTTAAACCAATTACATCTTTATTTTAGATGACGTAAATATTTAGAAAAGACACATTTTGTTCATGTTTTTTTTCCCTTTCCTTAAACATTTTATAAAATTGTTCATTATTTTGCGTTTTATTTGACCTGTGTCCACTGGACCCTTCTCCAGGTAGCTTTTCAATTTAGACATGCTTGCAATGTACACATATTTGAAACTAAATGGAAGGAATTTCTATCCTTTTGAGGCTCGTGCAAGTGTCTTACATAAAATAATTGTCTTAATTAGAAACAATTTTTTCAGACACATATTCTTATTTCGAATATAATATAATTACTTTACTTCAAACTAATCCCACAATTGGGAAATTATTTATTTATTAAATATGATATAATAATAAATGATATATAAATATATTATTGATTTCTATTTCTTAAATAATTGTTTTAATTGGAAACCGCATGATGAAACCATATTTTTCCAGACATTTTTTAAAAAGTATTCTTATTTAGAATAGAATAGAAGTACATTATTGATCCCACAATTGGGAAATTATTCATTTATCTTATCTATTTTAATGCAATGTTATGGAAAGCATTTTTAATTAAAACATCCTCTACAGATGATAAATATGGATTGATGATGTCAGGAGGATATATTAAGAAAATTAAAGTGATATTTTATTATTTTCTTTTCATTAGAAATCAGAAAAATGCACTTGATAAAATACAATATAGATTTATTTTCCCCACTACACATAGTGTAATACTTATACTTACTTGCTTTTGCCTTTGTAAACTGTGGCATATGAACCTTCTCCCAGTTTCTCCAGCTTTTCATAGGAATCTGCTTTTCCAAACTTGGGGCTGGTTGGCTGAAGCAAAAAAAAAAAAAAAAAAAAAGAAAAGAAAAGAGACATGAAAGATAATATTAAAAGCAGGAAATCAGTAACCCAGAAAAAGAAGAATATAAACCTGTGCGTGTTTCACAGAGGACATTACAAAGTCTACAAGCCATATTAAAAACCCAGAGGCTCCCGAATGCATCATCTAGGAGGTGTAATGTCAGCGAGGAAGAGGAGGAGAAGTGAAGATTTCACAGAATGTTCACAGAGGAACTAAGACGACGACTTTTGCATTTAATCATGGGTTCATAACTCGACTTCACAGTTCACAGAGGAGGAGGTAATAACGACAGCTCGCAGGAAATTAAACCCAGAACCGAAGGCGTTCAGACCCTAACGGTGTGACATGGAACAGGAAACTAGAGCCACTTTAAAACTGAAACTGCACAGAAAAAGTTAGAACTGAAGTCATGTCACATTTATTAGTTTGGATGGTTTTAGTTGAGTGTGTTCACACATTAGACTGTTGACTTATTAACAGTCACTTTACTGAATGAAAGTTGGAAATTGTTGCATCACAACTATGAAAAAAATTAAGGAAAAAGCATTTAAGTACAAGTATCTGTTTATTTTTTCTGCACTATTTAGATTATTTTGCAAATGTTTCTTTGTTTTGTTGTTGCTCATTTTTGTTTTATAGATTATTTTCTTCATTTGTTGTTAATTTTGTTTATTTGTGTATTTTTGTGTGTTTTATTAGCCCTTTTGTGTGTTTGATTTGGTTTCGTTGTCATTTTAATTTAAAGAATTTGCTTTTAATTTAATTTCTTGATTTTTTTTATGATGTTTTGTCATATTGGGTGTTTTTTTTTTACTGCAACATTACAGTTATTATACTGTTTTGTTTGTTTTTAATCCATTCTCTATTTTTTTCCATAATTGGGTTCATTAGTTTGTGTATTTTATGCTTACTTTACTCATTTCTTTCCTGTCTGTGGTGCTTATTTTAGTTTTATTGGATTTTCTTTATTCAATAAAACTGAAATGTACTTTATTTATTTTCAGCTGCAGAAGAAAACAAAGTCATCTAAAGTGGATCTGAGGAGACAACTGCACTTCTGTTTTTGCTAAATGATTTTGTGTGAGTTTATTTAAAGTTTTTTTTTTTAAGTACTGGCCCACAGAGACTGCATATAATTGTGTTTGCATGTCTGTGAAAGCTTTAGTTAGTTTTATGTTGATGAGGATGTTTGCAATCCTTGACAAACTGTCTCTATCAAAACAATCATGGCTAGAAACGACTCATTATATAAAGGACGAGTCAGGAAACTACTCTGTATGTATATTAAATTTACTGCAGTTGCAACATTTAATACATAAATTAACATCTAAAGTAGAAACATGTAATTTAATAAAAGTTTAAACATGAACAGAAGAAGCTGTGTACATGTTTTAAAAATGGAGAACAGCTGTATACATGTATAAAAAACAGGTTTAAAAAAAACAAAACAAGACATTTTAATCAAATAAGATGCATTACATGAGGAACACAAGAAAAGAAAACATAAATAAAACACCACACTGACAGCGACAGGTGGTCATTCTGTTCTAAAGTAGATGTACAGCTACTGGTGGGAAAAAAATACTCTGGTAAAAGTAGAAAAACTGATTCAATTCCTTTAAAAACGTAAAAGTACAATTGCAATAAAGTACAAAATTAAAAATTTCCTTTTTTTTGTCATGAAGGCAATAATACTTATTTAACCAGGAAAAATCAGAAGAGTTTCAAAAGTATCTAAAATAAAGCATTTAAATGTGAGTTACTGTGTTGTGTTTGATAGGAGCACTGTACTCAATTTTGTGGGTAAGGGCAGGGAATTTAGGAAAAATGGGGTGAAAAAAGTCACAATTGAGATAAAAAGTCATCATGAGATTTAAAAAAAAATGACAAATGAAATTTAAAACATTCATAATTTTAAGAGAAAAGTCAAAATTGTAAAATAAAAAGTTAAAAATGTGAAATAATAATCCTATAACTATAATATATAAAGTCACAGTTTCTCTCCTCCGGTGACATATTTTTTATACTGTTCCATCTGTTTAGTTTGAAAAAGTAATGAGTAAATGTAAAAAGTTGCCAGAAAAATTATGTATGAGGAAGTACCGATAAACTCTCTTGTTCGACCTCAAGTCAATCCGGATGTTGTTTTTTTTTTAAATAGAACCAAAACACAATGTATTCAATAACAATGGAGAACATAATAATATTCATGAAATAACCATGGAATGATAGTTTTAAGCAGGGGTGTCCAAATCTAGTCCTCGAGGGACCACTGTCCTACATGTTTTTTTTATATTTCCTTCTTCCATATGATTCAGTTTAACCCTTTAACTCCTGAAACTTTTTCACTTCCACAGTAAAAACTATTAAAATAAGCAACATTAACAAAAATGGCCAAAGTCATCAATAAAATGAACAAAAATGAATAATAAACTGACAAAATAATTAGTAACATGAACAAAGTCAGACACAAAGTTTTTGTTCATTTTGTTGCTCATTGTTTATTTTTCTACATTCTACTTTTTATTTGATTTTTTTCTTTAATTTTGCTCCGTTCGTGTCTTACTTTCTTCATGTTACTCATTATTTTGTCAGTTTATTATTCATTTTTGTTCATGTTGTTGCTTAGTTTAATTATTTTTACTGTGGAACTGCTAAAATTTCAGGAGTTAAATGGTTAAACTGAATCATGTGGAAGAGGGAAATATCGAAAACATGTAGGACACCGGCCCTCGAGGACTGGATTTGGACACCCCTGCTTTTAAGAGTAGGTTGGTAATGGGGAAACCTGGTCTACGTTGGCGTAGGTCTGTGTTCTTAGTGCTTTTCCAACGGCGTCCTGGCTCTAAATCTGCTTTATCTTCTTTCTCTGCAGCTCTAATCAACTTTGCATTTCTGAGGACTTCTCTAAACACATCACACTCCCTCCTGGGATCAAACAGGAAGTCAGACTATCTGAGGTCAAACCCAGACAGACGCTGTCCTCCTGGTGGTCTCAGACGCTTTTCAGAAACACCAACTCCCATTTATCGATTTGGAGAATTAAAAGGTTCAATATTTATCAAGTTTCTCATGAACTGATGGTTTGTACCGAATACAGACCGTCAGGACCATATGAGTACGTCTTTGTTGTTTGTCATTTTCATTCTGTCGTGATTAGTTTGCAAAAATAAATGCACGCTGACCTTCTTAATCGTATTAAAATTCAAAAGTATTGATTTGTGTTCTGTCTTTTTCAATAGAGTAAAATGTACATGTAAGCATCTGAAAGGGAATGGGTTTGTTCTGAACAATGTTTTGTGGAAGAACGATTCTCATGTCATTTTACCCATTCACCAAGATCCAAAGGATATAATTAAAGAATGAACACAGGTCAGAACTAATCAATTACACCTCATTTGAATGGAAACAACCTCTAAATTCAGAAAAGGATTTTAACCTTTCATAGGGCACTTATAGAAATACTGGATCGGACCTTTATAAAACTACGGTTGTAGAAATTGCAATAATACTAATATATATATATATATATATATATATATATATATATATATATATATATATATATATATATACACACATACACACACAAAACACAGAAATGTTCAGACTTAAAAAAAAGAGCAATAAGGATTGTAACCAAAAGCACCTCTAGAGAACCATCAAACATCAAATTAAAGGCATTAAAATTTAAGGATTTTTTCGACCTCAAAATAATTCAAATGCACAAAGCAAATCCAAACCAGTTACCAAAAAGTGTCCAGGGTTTGTTTTAAGTGAGGGAAAACAAACAAGAATTGTCAGAAAATTTGTATTTAGTTTTAGACTCATGACAAAAATGTAGTTTTAGTCAATTTAGTCATCTAAATCATTTTAGTTTTGGTCTAGTTTCATTTGTCCAAAATTCATAAAATTTTAGTTGAGAAAATCAAAAATAATTTTAGTCGATGTGTGACAACACGAAAACAATGTGACAACCATTTGTTTTCGTGTTGTTTAAAATTACGTATAACTCAATGTGTTTTTTGTAATTTCTTAGTGTGTAATACACATAAGAATTCACCAATTCATTCGACTTGAATTAACTATGGTATTATTAAGAGACTATTCTGTTAAAGTAGCGGTGCATAATCAAAGCAGAACAAAAAAACTAGAGATACATCAAGGCGAATACCTTTATTATATTAACTGTTAAGATTCAAAATTGCAAAATAAAAATGCAACTTTAGTGCCTTGCTCAAGAGCACATCAGCAGAGCTTTGCTGATGAGCTGATAATTTGAATCAGGTGTGTTGGAGCAGGGTGACATCTAAAACATGCAGGACAGTGGACCCTAAGGACCAGGGCTGAAGACCACTGATCGAATGAACGTACATGTAAAAATACTCATAATGAAGTGAAGCTAAACTGAGTCAGGAATCTGTCCATAAAGAAGTCTCATGACGAAAACGTAATTTTAGTTTTAGTCACAATTTAGTCATCTAAATCATTTTAGTGTTAGTCCAGTTTCATTTGTCCAAAATTCATAAAATTTTAGTCGACAAAATCTAAAATAATTTTTATAATTAAATAATTTTTTCCCGTTTTGTTAAAAATTACGTATAACTCAATGACTTTATTGTAATGCTTTAGTGTGTAATACACAAGATTTCACCAATTCATTCCACTTGGATTAACAGCTATGGTATTATTACGAGACTATTCTGTTAAGATAGCGGTGCATAATCAAAGCAGATAGACGTCTGAGTAAAATTTGAGCCAAATTGGTGTTTGTATGTCTGAACTACAGGCATTTTAACAAAATTATATTACTCGGGGGCGCTACAGTACAAAAGCAGAATGTCTTTCGCTAAATAGATGTAACCTGGGAGATAGACGTCGTATGTCTGAGCTGAAGCAATTTATATAGTAGTGATTTTTCCCCGAAAACTTTGCAAACTTTGTGACAGCGTAGCACAAACGCGATGCAACTCTTCAAAAAAAAAATAAAAAATTGGTCATATTTGTATTTTTTGTAGTGTTTAGTGCAGTATTAGAGCTTCTGCAAACACCTGGAAAACCTGTACCTATCTAAATCCTTCTTTTTAAACCTAGAGTTGACTGTGTTTGTTTCACTAAAACAGAAATTATCATGAAAGGGATATTTATTATTTATTTATTTCCCCCCCCATTCTCATAATCATACTTGAAACAATTCATTAACATTGCACTGAGATGTTGGCAGGCAATCAGTCAGACCTCATAACACACTTATTAAATCTTATTTGTGCTCGCACCAATTAGGGGTTTTACATTTGGAGCTAAATTAAAAAAGAAAGCACAAACATATAAAAACCTGAAAATCGCATTTGCATGATTAAGAAAGCCGGGCTGTTTGTAAATAGACTTCAATTAACCGAGTGAAGAAATACAGGCTGAAGAAAAAGCAAAGCCAATGGAAAACACCTGAAAAACACACAAGGTAATGGAACATTTGATAACATATGAGACGCCATGTTCATATCGGAGCCAAAAAGAAGCAAACGTTCATTTCTGCCAGAGGAAAATGACTGGAATTTCTATATTATTGTTTGCTTTTATCATTGTGTTCTCTGGTGCACTTTAATTTTTGTATTATCATCTCTGAAATGCTTTACATACTTGTTATTTTCAGATAATTATCACAAAATGATCAAAAGGAAACAGGAGCAAAGCAGATTTATGTACAAATAATCACTACGTTTTTGTACATATAACACATGATTTTTAATAAATGTTGTAAATGGAAAAAGATTTTGAGGCTAAATTATCCCAAAATATCCTTTATTTGTGTAAATGTGATGCTTAAAGACAGTGCTGTAGTAGATTCTTTCCATCTAATACTCTGTACTAGAATGTGTTTGGCAGGAGGTGAGACATTTTGTTTGTTTGACTCATCAGTTCAGTTACAAAGTTGAGCAAAATAATGAGAAAAATACAAAGAGGCGAGATCAGAACCAACAGCGTTGCCATGGTAATGCATCTCATTCACTGTTTATCACAACAGGGGCAGAGGTGACTGACACCAAACAGTGCATCGTCTACAACACTGATACTGATGATCATACTGAGGATACTGGTACTAATGATACTGATAATGATGTTACCAATACTGATAATCAAGATAAAGTCATAATAAAAATTAGAATGAAATAATAATAATAATAATAGTAGTAGTAGTAATAATAATAACTTTATTTATATAGCACCTTCCATACAAAAACTGTATCCCAAAGTGCTTCACATTGGATAAAAATTTAAATATAATTTTAAGACAAGGGTGAAATAAGAAATACATTAAGATTTAATTACAGAAAATGATAAAAGTACAGATAAACTGATTATACATGCATTATAAAATGTCAATAAAAACCCAATGAAATGACACTGATGGAGACTGGATGGATCCAGATCTGGGTGAATTGCGTTTGTAAACCCTCAGGAACCAGCATCACACCTGCTCTTATTCTGGAGGTGTGGCTTCGGTGGGACGCCTGAAGAAAGGGGTTTGGACTTTTCAAAATGTGCCTTCACTATAAACCCTGATTTTGATTGTAATTAAACTTCTTAGTGCTAATTACTTATTCTAGGCTTAAAGCTGTCATTCCATGGTTATTTCATTAATATTTCTGTGTTCTCCATCGTTATTCAATACGTTGTGTGTTGGTTCTATTTAAAAAAACGTCAGGATTGTTTTGTTTCCAGCTGTTTTTTCACAGGAGAAAAATGACTTCCTCATACATGTCCATGATGTGGTCACGAGGCGTCTCTGATTGGCTCAGAATGCGTGAAGGAACACTCCCCCCTCCCTTCTCACTGTGTATGTATTTACCTTTACCCAAGTAACATCCAGCTAGGTTTTTGTGTCGTTGCTTGTTCTGAAAACGTGCAGGGAAAAAAAACGAGGCTTTATTTCCACAGAGAGCACATGAACCAGTTTGATCCGCCATTTTTTTTCCAGTTTGTGCTGCAGCTACTGTGGCGACGTCTTCTCTTGTAGATGCTAATGCTAATGCTACTTCAGATCCGCTGCCAGGGACAGGTTTAACCCCACGTGGGTGAAAGAGAGACTGACATCAGACTTTTGTAACTTTGAAATAATCCTTAAATTCTTTGTAACTAATTGGAAACTATATTTGTGACTCAAAGGTTAATTCTTACCAACCGCTAGTAGGCCATAGTATATAATGTTAAGTAAGATTTTAATTAATTATATATTTTTTCCTAAGACAGCTGTGTGTTTTATGCCTTTTATGTGTTTCCCCTCCTTTTGTAAAGCACCTTGTGACTTTTATGCTCTTGAAAGGTGCTCTATAAATAAGTTTTATTATTATTATTATTATTATTATTATTATTATTATTATTATTATTATTATTATTATTAGGAAAACAATATCATTAATAAATTAAATTAGTTGCTTAAATTAGAAAACTGAAAACATATAATACAATGGTCTTTTTTTTAGTTGACATTAAATATAAAGTTAAGGCTGTTCTGAAATCACTCCCTAACCACTATGTAGGGACCACGCCATTTTGTTCAAATCTTTAGTGAACTATTTATAACAACTATATATAGTGCGATAATGGATCAGGGCAAAGGTGGAGCTTTTGTGTGTGTAAAATCTGACACCATAATGGAAAAAAAAAAGAATGACAAAGAGTACGGATCCCACTCGGCTGCGACTCGGCTCCTGTCGTTCATTTTAAAGAGCCGTTGAAAAGAATCGGCTCCTTTGTTAACGTCACAACACGACTGTTTAGATGCTGTTGGTGATTTGATGTATCGAAGTGACATATAGCAAATGATTAGAAACAGTGGTCATTTGTTCAGGTTTATAATAATAATTAATAATAACATTATTTTTAGTTATTATTATTATTACTTCTGGTGCAAACGCAAATCAAAACTCATTTATCTCCTCGACCTTGGTTCATTTTCTTCACTGGGCTTTGAATCCAGACAATCAAGAATTCATTATCAGTTTCTAAATGAGTTTCCATCCACCTATTTTTATGCAAATCTGCAAGTTGCACATTATAAACCTCAGTGGAAACTTCCAAACAGGGTCAAAATATTATAATAGAAAAGAGATTTAAGCTGTGATGAGTTGGAAATATTCCAAGAAAAAGGATAAAACTGCAACATCCAGGGTTTAGAAACAAATTATGAAACAGAAAGTATGTGAATTAAATATAAACATGGATGAGTGAGGCCTTGTTTTTCCTTCCTTCTTTCCTTCCTTAAGTCTTTCCTAGTTTCCTTCTCTTTTTTTCCAGTGCATCCTTCCTTCTTTATATCATTCCTTTTTTCTTTCCTTGTTTTCTTATGTCTTTTATTTCTCATCCTTTCCTCTCTGTCATTCCTTGGTTTTCATCCTTCCTTCCCTCTTTCTTTCCTTCCCCTTTCCTTTCTTTGCTTCCCTCCATCTTTTATTTCTTTCTTTCTTCTTTCTGACTTTTTGGTTTCCTTCAATATTCCCTTATTCTTCCTTCCTTCCCATCTTTCTTTCCTTCTGTCTTTTATTTATTTCTCTTCCTTCCTTCTGACTTTTCTTGTTTCCTTTCATCCTTCCTTACTTCCTTCCTTTATCCCTCCCTCCATTTATTCCTTCCCTCTCTGTCCTTTATTTTCGTTTGTTTCCATCCTTCCTTCCCTCTATATTTCCCTTCTCCCTTTTTCCCATCATCCCATCCTCCTCTATCCTTCCTAGTTTATCTTTTATTTCCAACATTCCATCATCTATTCCTTCCTACTTTTCTATAAATAAATAAATAAATACTTGTTGCATGTCACGTCCCATTTCTCATCTCTATCTTGTCGACTCCATCTTAATATTCACTATCCTTGTTGGAAACATTTGTGCGTTTAGTTGGTTTTCACAGATTTTCTAAGAACTGTGCTAGATTTTGCACTTGACATGGACAGAAATGTGGCTCATGAATGGAATCAATAAAGCACCATGAGCGTAATTACACATTTCGAACAATAACGGACTGTGATTGCAGTGAGTAACTGCACGTGTCAAAGTTTGGACTTACAGAACTGGGGCTGGAGTGTCGGCGCAGTTTGGGCGACTCCTTGCCGGCGGAGGAGCTCTTGGCGTTGATGCAGGCATTGTTCTCAGAGTGGACCCTCTTTACCTGGCTGGCGGGCTTCTCGAAGGGGTCGAAGCCGCTCTGCGTGCGTTGAACTCTCACCTTCTTGTCCTCAGGGATGGTGTCCAGGGGCTTGATAACCGAGTCTGATCCCTGGCAGCTGCGTGTGGACATCTTTGTGACACATATCTGTCAAGCACAAAAAAGAAGGGAGGAGATAAAGGTGAGCATTAAAGAGGAAAAATCCATCTGCAACATCCAATCAAAACCTTCATCTTCCAGACCAGATCAGACCAGACCAGACCCTGCCTGTTCTTCATCTCAATCGTTCTGGATCTCTGTTCCCTCCCTGTAGAGCTTTGCTGCTACCTCTATCGCTTTTTTTATTTTTTATCTTCATCTCTCTTTTTCTCTGATCAAAACAGCTCCGGTCTGTGCTGCCTCTTCTTCTGCCGCTGCTGCTGCACAGTCTAACGGTTTATGCTTATCTCCAACACAGATCTACACATCCATACAATAGTCCAGACATCGCCTCCTACGTACAACCTATGCACATCCATTCTGTTTTGGGTTGTTTTTTTTGCCTTACCAGCCGCTCTTCCACCACGAACTGTGCACGTTGGACACAAAAGACGCAAACGGCATGACATGTTTTGCCACGACTGCCTGCAGATTAAATATTTAAGACCGGGCTCCCCTGCAGGAAGAACTTCTAATTACTCTAATACATAAGGAGGAGTCATCTTGCAGTTCGCTGGCTTGTCCTTTTTACCGTGGAGCCAGGTTTCAGTGGACACTCCGCAGCTTTTCCCACTACAGCCACAGCAAAAACAACATGAGAGCAGCAGCTGTTGGCTGGCTGCTGCTGCTGTAATTATAATTATGCCACTGTAATCATAGGATTTCTCACAGATAATGTCATCAAATATGCCCTGATAGAAAAAGCCTAAGTATGTTGAACTAGGCCCAGAACATAAACCAGGTTGATCAGAGGTGTCAAGCTCCAGGGGTCGCATATTAATCCTGATATTTTGTCAGTAAAGCTGCAAAAATCCAATTCTTACCAAGTGTATTTTTCTCATTTCTAGTCAGAATGTCTCATCACACTTATAATAGGATATAATTAGCTAAATAGATTAAGCAAAAAAAAAAAAAAAAAGGGAAGTTATCTTCTTGAAATATGATTTTTCCAGATCTCGTCTAAAAATGAGTTCATTATATCTCACTGAAAAGTTACTGTTTAGGTGATTATATCCTAATTTAAGTATATTTTGGCAAGAAATGAGAAAAATACACATTTGTGCAGTGTGCATGCAAATGGGATATGTAATCCTGCCTCTCGTGTTGATGGTTCAGAACAGCCACTCATGCAGTTGTTGAATATTACATTTAATTATAGAGGAGCAGGGGCGTAAAATATCTTGTATTATTATTTAAAACTTGCTTTTCAAGGGACATTTGTTGATCTGTAATGAATAAAGGTATCAAAAGTATTCACATTCTGTACTTAAGTAGAAGTCTGGTACTCTGGTAAAAGTAGAAATACTGATTCAACTCCTTTACTCAAGTAAAAAAAAAAAAAAGTACAACTTCTCAATTATAATAAATTAAATGTTACAAAAATGTGGGTTCACGGTTACATTTGAATTTGAAAAATGATGGTTAGAGTCACAAATACTGCATACCTTGCTTTTATTTTCAGTTAACGCAGGAAGACATATTGTTCAAGCATAGTCACACTGCATGGCATCCAAAATGACTGTTAGCCAGAGCATTATAAAGGCTAAGCCCCTCCCCTGGCCCAACTATTATTCAATTAACAAAACAAAATACATTTTTGACTTTTCCAAGTCATACCATAGGTTCCACATTAAACCCATTCCCACAGTGACGTACATAAATCATCAACAATGCTACATCATTTATTTTAGACTTCATCTTTACCTTAATTAATCCACACAGTTGACACCCCCCCCCCCCTTCACCCAGAGTACACATGGTATGGTTGGAGTTTATCTTTACCATAAAAGGGCAGCTGCTTCACCTGCTCTGGTTCAACCCCAAAGCTCAGAGGAGGAGGAGCCAAGATGGCAGCAGCACAGGTAGACAATGAATGAGCAGAACTATTAACATGCGTATTGCTATGACTGTTCCAATGTTTTCTGTAGGGGATGTGTGTATGTTGATAAATATACCAATGTGGTGCATGCACTCACCACAGAACCAGTGGGGAATTAGATGCAGTATTATTCAGAGATGTCTAAGAGAGTATGAGTGAAGTCGACCATGTGCCAATATTCAGCAGTGACCAGCCCTTCGTCACAGTAAAAACAGTAAAATGTTTAGTTTGTGAATGGTTTTTTTTGCCGTGGATGAAATTATACTTATTTAATCTAGAAAAATAATAAAATTTTCCATAAATAAAGCCCTTAAAAGTGAGTTATTTTATAGTTACTGTAGTTACCGTGTACTCAGTTGTATGGGCAAAAAAAAGTCATAATTGAGATAAAAACTTATCATTGTAAATAAAAAAAAAACCAAACAACCCCATCATAAGTATAAGACTAAAAAATGCATAATTATCAGATAAAAGTCCTAAATATGATATAATAAATGCATAAACATGAGATCAACAACCAAAATTATGAGATTAAATCATAAAAAGTCACAATTTCTCTCCTCCACTGATTTTCCCTCTGAAGTGACTTATATTAACATACTGTCATATGTTTAGTATGAAAAAATAATGGGTCTATTCTGAGAATGTAGTGTAAAGTACAAATACCTAAAAAATATAGTTAGTTAGTTATTTCGCACCTCTAATAATGAATCATTCGTTTCAGCTTGAATAACTGGGCTAAACTGAAACTGAAATAATGTTAAATTAATCTGTAAATTGGGGTTTCTTCTTATGTTTAAATGCTAATGCTAGTTACTAGCTAACTCAACAATGTACAGGTAGAACTTTCATGCTACGTTAGCCTCCATTGTGGTTCTGCTAACTTTAGTCTATCCAGTTATCCCATGAGCGAGAGTTTTAAAATTTAAAAGAACACGTAGGGTATTAATAAGTATACTTACATTTCCACTAAGATGTTCATTTTCTGTGTCCATATCAGCAAACAGGCTAAGCTACATTGATAAGCTAGCTAGAACATTCAAGATGTTTTGCATCTAGTTAAGCCCTGCCCCCAAAATACATCATATTGTTTAGAAACTATGAAAGGGTCTTTTTAGTATGTGGAACCTCATCTAAAATGATTTTCACGTATGTGGGTGTTAATTTTTATATTTCATAACTTCACCCTTATGATGGGTTGGGTTTGGTGTTTACTTTTACCTCTGTGAGGCATAATATGATTTATGTTAGCGCTAATATACTGATCAATACTATGAATTTGACTGTGTATGAAATTAATTACAGGCCTGTGTTCGATCCAGACGTATTATATGAGTCATTTATAGCTGGAATAACTGAATACACATTAACAATAAAAGTCTATAAATCAACTTCTATAGATCAATATTTGTAATGGAAATATATGATACAGACTAAAATGAACCTCACATGCAGGAAACGCAAACATGAATCCACTTTGGGTCTAAATTCAGATGTAATATTCATGAGTATTTTAGGCTGTTTCATTTTATATTCATTTTATAGCCTCAGACCTGGACATAAACGTTCAGATGTTTACTTCCTTCCTTCCTTCCTTCCTTCCTACTTTGTTTCCTTCATTCCATCCACCTGTTTTCTTTCCTTCCTTGTCTGGATCTATATTTTCTTTGTTTTTCCTAACATCCTTCCTCACACCTTTCATTGTTTCCTCATTTCCTTCCCTCCATCTTTCTTTATTCCCTTCTTTCATTCCTTGTTTAAAAACGTCATTTTGTCTTTCCTTTAGTATTTTTCCTTCCTTCCATCTTCCATCTTTCCTTGTTTCCTTCACCCAATCTCTCCTTCCTTCCATCCTAATTTCTTTCTTTATTCCCTCCATCTCTCCTATCTTTATTTCTGTTTTTTGTTTACCTGTTACTTTCTTTCCTCTCGGCATTATTTCCTTATCTGTAACTTTCCAGCATCCTCGTTTCCTTCTTTCCTTCCTTCTTTGTTCCTTTAATTCCTTCCACCTGTTTTCTTTCCTTCCTCACTCCATTCTTTCCTTGTCTGCATCTATATTTTCATTGTTTTTCCTTACATCCTTCCTCACATCCTTCATTGTTTCCTTATTTCCTTCATCCCTCCCATCTTTATTTCTGTAACTTTCTAACATCCTTTTGTCTTTCCTTTAATATTTTTCCTTCCCTCCTATCTTCCATCTTTCCTCATTTCCATATTTATTTCCTTCCTTCCATTATCCATTGTTTCCTTATTTCCTCCCCTCAATCTTTCCTCATTTCCTCCCTTCCTTTCTTTCAAAAATAACCTTTCACGTCTGTCTAACCTAATAACCCAGTGTTAATTAAATAAACTAAAATGGGCTCCAGTCGTCTTTATTATTAATTTCTCACTTGCTGTTAATTTGTGATTTCCATTGAACACATTTGTAAAGTCAGATGCCGTTGCTAACAGGTAAATAAAAACAGTCTGTTTTCATGCTGCTATGAATAAACACATGCCATGTTGCATGACTTTCTTAAAGCGCTCCAGTATCCAGCGCAGTTAATAAAAATAGAACTGTTTAAAAATGTATGAACAGTTTAATACTTTCATTGAGCTACATTTAAAGCCATATTAAGTACGTTTATATTTATCAACACAGGTAAGGTGGATAGTTAACGTGAAAAATAAGAGTTGTGCAAAATGAAATTAAGTTAAATATGGAACTGAAGAAAATGTTAAACACAAATGAGTCTGTAAAATAGGCCAGAAATGCACAAGTGACAGATGCCCACGGAACATAATGAGAAGCTTGGAATGGTACATGGTAATGAGGCGCTGAGGCTGTCATAAATATGAGTCGTGCATGTGCAAAGCCAGTAGTAAACTGGAACAGCACATAAACAAACACTGTCATTTCGGACATATTGCACTGCCAGGCATCAATACTTGATGAGGGAGTCTGGGTCGGATATGTTCAACAAGGCTGAGGCTGAAAGCGCTCTGCAGTCAGACCACGAGATGCAAAAGGACAGCACAGACCAGCGGTGTCAAACATGCGGTCTGTGGGCCAAAACTGGACAGAAAAAAAAGCTGCAATTCAGGATAGGATCCATGACGGTGTAGTTTTATGATGTATTTGGTTGAAAATGTGAATTTTACTTCTGTTTTTGATATAATAACTGAACTTTATCTGAACGTCTACATGATCAGTGAATAGAATATAGAAAAATACTAGCCTAGTGTCTCTACACTGAAAAAAGTAAAACATTGAATCAACTCAAAAAATCTTCCTCAATAGGTCACACATAAAAAAACCCATCTAGTTAAGAGAATCACATTAAATTAAAATAACCCTGACCCTATAATGTGGTTCATTCAACTAGATTTTTTAATGTTTGATCATAAAAAAATCCAAATTATGCGATAAAAAGTCAAAATTATGAGATAAAAAGTATAAATCATGGGATAAAAAGTCAAAATTATGAGATAAAAAGTATAAATCATGGGATAAAAAGTCCAAATTATGAGATAAACAGTCAAAATGATGAGAAACAGTCAAAATTATGAAATAGAAAGTCAACATCATGACTTTTCCTGACAAATGAACATAACAGGAGGGTTAAGATATGTTAGATATGGAGAAAAATCTATCTGGGAACTGATAGAAAAATAGCACAGGGTCTTAAAGGATTGTAATTGATTTATAAGGAGAAGGGGTGGGAGTTCATAAACTTTTTCTCACACCTTTTTGACTATGTATTATGTATCGTGTGTTTGTTTTTTGTATATTTCTTTTTATTTATTTTTTGTTTTTACATTCATATTCAAAATAAATCCATAAAAAAAGGGGTTAAATTGAGTTTGACACTCCTGGCATCAGATCTAAAAAGAACAAAAAGACTCACAAAAGGTCTTTTTTTTGTTTTTTTTTCTCCTAACACCAGCAGACAGACAGACAGACAGACAGACAGACAGACAGACAGACAGACAGACAGATGGACCCACGTTTGCAGCTGATTACAGAGGTGACGTGTTTCCAAACTCAGGTGTGATGCTGGTATTGACTGTCTAACCACACTTTAAAAATTAACCAATGACAATGGTTAAGCTCCAATATTTTGTTTCAAACAACGGCCATGATCACTTTCAGTTACGAGTTGACATGAAACGCACAACCAGGCGCAGGAGATAGGAAAGTACCCAGAAGCAATTACTGAATTACAGAATAATTTTAAGATGTGAGTTTTACTTTCAGGTGCAGTTACGGTACTACTTCACTGCAGTATTTTGAACAGGTCATACTGACAATAACACCTTGTATCTGCTTTGTAGCTCTATGCAGTTAAACTTCATATGAACACTTAGTTTTTCCTTCCAAATACTACTAAGAGTACAGTATGAGGTACTTGGATACTTCAGTTTTGTAAAAGAGCTATATTATCTAGGACCAGAGGTGGAAGTAACTAAGTAGAAGTACTTCCTTTACTGTACTTAGGTACTCCCTATATATTGTATAAATATATGTACTTTATACTCTTTACATTCTCATAATAGAGTCGTTATTTTTTCAAACTAGACAAATGTATGAAAGTATGAAAAACAGAATGAAAAATAAGTCGTAAATCAGAAATTGTGACTTGAATAATTTTGAATTTTTAATCTCTGAATTTGTCATCTAATAATTTAAACTTTTTGATATCATAATTTTGACATTTTATCTCATAATTCAGATTTTTTTTGTCATAATTTTTTACTTTTTATCTCATGATTTGGATTTTTTTTAAATCTCATAATTATTCTTTTTTAATCTTCTATTAATTACTTTTGCATGTTTCCTAAATGTCCTGTCCATACATGCAAAACTAAGTACCATGACCCAATAAAACACATCTATCTCACTTTTAAAAGCTTTATTTTGGGATATTTTTGATATCTTTCTGTTTTTTTCCCCTGCTTAAACAAGTATTATTTAATCCATAGCAAAATATATATGTATAATTTTACTTTTTACTTTATTACAATTAAGTTGTACTTTTTTTTACTTTTACTTCAGTAAATGAGTTGAATCAGTACATCGCTGTACTTCTATTTAAGTACAGAATGTGAGTACTTTAAACATCTCTATGACGATATACACACACACAATAAGAAAAAAACTCTTACATTTAAACCTATACTAAGTAAAAGTATTCAAGTAATATGAGCTAAATGTATTTAAATAATGAAGCTCAAGTTGTCACTGTGGAGTCAAATGAATGGATAATACATACATTTAATATTTCGCAATATTATTAGATTTATTTTGCTTCTGCATTTACCTTAATATTTAATTTTACTGCTGTAGATATTGAAGTCTGAGCTCATTCCATAAACAGGTTGCTGGGTTCATCTGCAACAGTATCATATTCTATAAGATTATTAAATGAACTTGATGAAAACTATAATTAAATGTCACTTCACTTCAACTAGGAAGGGTTTTGTATTTGAAACAGGAACAGTCTGGCACAAACCCGACGCAAAAAAGTACAGATAACTAAATAAATGGGTGTATAAATTCACATTTTGACATTTATTGTGACGCATTGTTTGTAGATTATGTATGTAATCATATGAGAGCAGTCTGGAAGCTAAATATAATCATGAGTAAATGGTTAAAAGTAACTGTAAACCAGCTTATCATTTCTATTTATGAGTTTTATTTGAATTGATCGGTGTCGTCTGAGCTCAGAGCAAGTGCATGTAGAGATCTGGAGGCTATAAGATAGTGATGGAGAAAAAAAAAAAACTGCAATCATTTTCTTTAGGCTACTTTCTTTTGCAGTCAATAATGATTTATGATATTAACTAGCACGAATGAATTGACCCGAGGGGAACCACAGGTGGTACTGTAGATGTGATAGTTTTTCTGCTGGTGAGAGCTGACATTTGGGAAAAAGATATGAGTTTATATTTTATAAATACTGACATAAAAATAGTTTGGTAAATCATTCTTTAAAATTTCAACAACAATGATAATATTAATAACAATATTATATAAGGATTGAAGTAAGTAAATGTGTAGTTCCTGTTTTAAACTTCATTTCCCATCATGCAGTGTGGTGCTGTACTATCATGGGTATAGGCTACATGACTGTAAGGTTATTGTATTTCAAAAGTACATGTCAGGTTCTTCATATAGGATAGTTCAGAAATGTACATGTTGAAATGGAGAGCGTGGGGTTGTATGAGACACTCGGATGTATCATATGGGTCATGGAATAAACAAATCACCTCACTGAAATCACACAAACATAAGCTAGCTTATTAGCGTATTAGCTTCAACAGCACACCGACGTTAAACCGCATTAACTCATGGACAGATAAACACACATCTAGTCGAACTATACTGTGGTATTCATTTCACCATGTGGCATTTACACACAAAAATAAATCAAGAATATATGAATAAAAAGAGAAAAAGAAGCCGAGATGGCGAACTTGGCACGGTGGCTAATTCTTAAACAGTCATAACATCACTGGTGCGTTCAAATAGCGTGGGATATTTGAAAACTTACAGAAAATGAGTTATTCCTGAATAAATATAATTAAACAATCAAACAAACAAACTGTGTGGGCTTTCTAACACATGTAATTGTACTTTCCACATTAAATGAAGGAGAACATTTAAATAAAATTAGGATTTTTTTCCAGTGTACCCAGAAGATCCTGATCAATTTTTCAGTTGTCACGTCATGCTCCTTGACAATAATGCATTTTCTGCCACTGAATAACACAGAATTGTCTATTACTGCAAAATGTATGCGGCAGAAAACTAGCAAACAAAAATTGTCTGGCTAAACTTCCAACATGAAACCCCACATTTGCTTATTTCCATTTTTTGTCTGTACATACAATATAAATAATGAAAAACTTTTTTAAAAAAATTTGTACATAACTAAAGAAGTCTTTTTCCCCCTCCATTTTCCAATCAACCAATTGTTTCTTAATTGAATGTGAAAAGAACAAATGATACACGCAGCCATTTTAATCATTAGAGCACTTTTACTTGATGTTAAATTCAACATTATACTGTACGATGGGATCTGAATCCTACTTCCATCTGCCAAACCCGCACATGATAGTCACACGTCAGCTGTAAATGATCCAACCTAATGGCGTTGATGGACAGTGCAGTGTACGGTTTCCGAGAAAGTGCAAAAGTATCTCTTAAAGGAGTGTTAATAGATACTCTGCCATACAGCAAAACAAAAAGCAGCCACCCCTCTCATTTTGGAGAATAAATGATGAATGTTATTTCATTACCTGAGTGACAGACTTATTTACAATGGTCTCGCACTTTGTTTTGCCATTGTGTAATGTGTTTCTTCTTCATTAACAGCCTCTGTGTGGGAATACGATCCCTCTGTTGTTGCTCGTCGTTAATGTTTTGACACAGCTGTGCTTGGTTACAGACGCCACTTTGCACGCTGCACTTAATAAATTATTTTATGCACGTGGATAACAATTGATTTTTATTAATGGTGCTCAAAGCGCTTTACATTAGCTTCACATTCACACTCATACACCAGTAGGTTTCTAAGGTTCTGTCAGTCCTACCTAAGTGTCTTGCCCAAGGACACTTTGACATGTTTTCAGCCAGAGCCAGGACACGAACCGCCAACCTCTCTGTCATTGGGCGCCCCACTCTACCAACTGAGACACAGTAGATTTTACTGTAGAGCCTCAGTAGACACAGTAAGTAGATGTTTAGGTATCTGTACTTCACTGGAGTATTTAATTTTCTGTAAACTTTTGACTTTTACTTCTTACATTTGTTCATAAATATCTGTACTTTATACTCCTTACTATATATCTATAATCTATCTATCTATAATTCAACAAATCTCTCTGTAGTGTGTCCTGTTTGTCTGTGGAACGCCTAACACTTGCACAACTCCACCAAATGATACAAAATTTGGAGGGTGACTTTCCAGTACTATGGGAGATTGCAGTGCAAACTTTCACACCATTACGACAACAAAGATATTAAACTCATTTAAATTGCTCTTTCTAACTTTGCCGCTTTAATTCTTTGGAGAACAAGTTTTTATTCACGTGGATACTGGAGACATGCGTCATTAGAAGTGTTGTGTGAGTTACTTCCAAATTCTCTCTCTCTCATTATCTGAACCCACTTTATCCTCACTAGGGTCACAGGGGTCACTGGGGGCCTAATCCAGCTACAATGGGTGAAGGCGGGGTACACCCTCTATGAGTCTCCAGTTCATCTCAGGGCTGAACATATATAGACGAACAATCACTGTCACATTCACACCTATGGGTAATTTAGATTAACCAATTAACCTATCAGTGCATGTGTTTGGATGGTGGGGGGAAACCAAGGGGGTCACAGCCATTTAAAATGTGGGGGTGTTCTAGGTTGTGGCACATGAGCAAAATTTTCTGAGTCTATCATTGGAAAATTAACAATTATCCATTAATGATTACATTTTTATATTATAAAAGTAATATATGGCCGAAAATAACAAAAATGTGTTTTTCCTCAAACATTTATTCAATTCATAAATCAAAATTATGAGATGAAAAGTAAAATGCCCATGGAGGAAACTGGAGAAAACCCACGCAGACACAGGGAGAACCTGCAAACTCCACACAGAAAGGTCTGGTGTGGGAATTGAACCAGGGTCCTTCTGGCTATGAGGCACAAGTATTAACCACTGCACCATGTAAAGTGTTACCTAAAAGTGTAATATAATTAAAACCTGCGATGTGACTATCGTACACATGTACATTATGATGTCAATGCCCAAACAATATATTGTGCAGCTCTACATCATATTATGATCCTAGTATTGTAATTTGCATCATATCACCAGATTTCTGACCAATACACACCCCTAGTAACAAACCCAGTGGGACATTTCATTTACACAGACGTCATTCTGAAATAAAGCTGAAATATTCCCATGACAGAAGACAGTGGCGCCTGTAATGTATTACTTTTGTAACACATTACTCCAAACAATCCTTATAGAGCCGCATTTTGTAATAATGGTGCATTTTGTAATAAACATCCAAAATGTAAGAACTTTTTAATTTAATTTTGTAATAAAGCCGCATTTTGTAATAAATTTTGCTGCATTATCTAATCATTTATTACATTTTGCAGCAGCAGGGCACTTTGGTGGTGTGGCATTAAAACTGAAGGAGCTGTTTGGGAAACATTCCAAATGGTTTATGTCTTGGCTGGTAATTAGACATATTAGACATGGACAATTTGAAATTATGGAAATATTTTGGAAACAGCAGAAAACACTTACGTTGTTTAACCTCTTAAGCCCCAAATGGGGGTTTTCTGGCAAATTCAGCCTAAAATGCATTCCCATATTAAAGTAAAATACAATTAAAAAATAAACTATACTTTAGAATTGTTATTACGTAATACACCATGTTATTAAATTTTCTCTAGAATAAAAAAAGTTGCAAGTGGTTTTTGTAATAATCTTAAAATGTACTAACTTATTACATAATGTGGCAAAATTTATTACAAAATGTGTTGGGACAGTTTATTACAACATGCGGCTCAACAATCCTATACTAATCCTTTGAACCCGCAGCGGTCCTTAGCTCTGTACGAGTCCGAATCGTTAACCGGGGAGCTGTTGGAGACCCCCCCCATGAGGACGAGGAAGATCCCAGAGGAGGAAAAAAAAAAAAAGGTCACAATTGACGCTTTGATGCTTTGTTGTCAACGTGACCCTGACTGGGACAATCAAGCTGAAGTAGAGTGAAGTATTGACGGATTGGAAGATGGGGGACGGGTAGTAATGTCAGATAGAAGCAGCAGAGTGACGCCCCGAAGACAAATAAAGAGATTCAGACGACGTCGCACATAATTAATCCAGACAAAACAAAATGAAAACTTTACAGGCTGGTATTACTGATGTCCTGTGAGAATGAAGCAGATGGGAAACACCTCATGAATTTTACACAGATATAACCTTGGAGACTCATGGGCTCTGAACGCACAGGCCTCAGCGTAGATACTAGAAAGCCAAGGCCATTTACATAATTTCTGAGCTGGAAAATACCTTGATCATTGATGCTTGAACCTTAGACTTCCATGGAATTTTAGAAGATGATGCACATAGGATTAAACCTCCAGACTGAATTCACACATGGTGCTGACCTTCACGAAATTATCGACGTTTCTAAACAGTGTTGTAATTATTTTACCAAAGCAACCATTGCATGTGATTGGTATAAAACAGAACATTCTGATATACATTAAAGGAGATTATATACAGATGATCCTCAGCTCCAAATGATCATGTCAATCTATAGATGGATAGACACATGGAGAGGAAAAAAAAAAAAAAAAAAAGACAGTCGACACTATAATCTACACACGGCATGTGCTGTCTCTGATGACTGGAAATAGAAGCTCTACCAGGGCTGTAATCAACACACTGTTCTATTTTCACTCCTTTAATTGCTGTTTCTGAAAATGCAGACAGATTTATCAAGGCATCGATTCATCTGTTATTTAGTTTTATATTACGATCCCCGAAAAGAGTAGGAGAGGGTATTGTTTTTGCTTCAGTTATTTTTGTTAGTTTGTCCGTCTGTCTATATTTTTATTTATTTGTCAGCAAAAACTACTGGACCCAAGAGTAACTTCAATAAGGCAAAAAAAAAAAAAAAAGAAAGAAATTAAATAAATGTTGAATTAAGGAAGAACACATCTTGAATTGAGCAAAAAACAGAAACAAAATAAAAAAAAATTAATTCAGTAAAAAAAAAAAGAAAAAACTTGAATTAAGCCAAAAAAAAGAACTTGAATTAAGAAAAAAAAATTGTATTAAGCAAAAAAAATTTTAATTGAGCTAAAAAAAAAATTAATTTAGCAGAAAAAAAAAATTATTGGTAAGATTTATTGAAAGAAGATTTTCCAGGTCTATTGTCTAAAAGTAAGTTCTTTAATTGTCATTAAAAATTGTATAGTTTAAGTGATTAGCCTAATTAATTAATTAATTTTATTAATGCACTTACATATTTTATTACTTATTACCTCCGCCAACGAGGTTATGTTTTTGTCTGTCTGTCTGTCTGTTAGCAAGATTTCAGGTTAGGTTGGTAATGGGGAGATCTGAAAATGATCAGATTTTGCTGGTGATTGGGGGTGGGGGGGTTATCTACCTTGGCTTAGGCCTTTTAGTTTCTTAATATTATTTAGTTTAGTAATTACTGTTTTTATTTTGGACTGACTGAAAGTAAATGCTGAAATATTACATTGCTGCATTATGACCGTAAAGTCTGTCCTTCCGTCCATCCATCTGTCCATCCATCCGTCCGTCCATCCATCCATCCAGTCAAATGGGAGCTGAGGGTATTGTTTTTGGTTCTTTTTGTTTGTGTGTTTGTTCATTTTCAGTAACTTTAAACATAGCCTGCTGGATCAATATCCATTAAATTTTCAGCAATAGTATGAGGCGGTCCAGAATAGATCTGATTATATTTTGGTAGATGTAGGTCAAAGGACAAGGTCAAGCTCATCAAAAAATTATAAGAGATAGGGCAAATCAGGTGGGGTTTCATTTTAAATGATCTCAAAAACAATTTCTTTCTGAATTTTTTTCTGAATTTGCATTTCCTCTTTCACAAACTTTGTTTTTTAATATAGAAACTTACTCCAAAATGTTATAAATATACAGTACTGATTAAATGTTTTAATCAGAGAACCATAGTTTTTTTTTAATATAGTTATTTTATCTCCTATATTCTATAATATTATAAGTATGTATGTATTATCCCATATATATATATACAGTAGTACCCATTTGTATTTATAGCTGCTGCCCACTGAGCCAACAGCATCAAAGTTACATTTTTGATGTAAAATCATAAATGACAAATAAAGTCTAAGCCTAAATGTTCAGAAAAGCTGTTGACCTTCAGATCATATTGAATGTAGCACATGCACAGGCTTTAGTCTGTCACTGAGATGAGCGACAATGACAAGTTAAGCTTGTGTTAACTTCAAAGTGTTGGTTCACTTGGCACTTTTTCTTTATATTATATCCTCCTAAGATCCAGCAATGCATTTCTGTCTGTGAGGGGACAAGAGTTTCACAGCTTTATTGAAGGAAGGAAAGGAAGAAAGGAAGAAAGGAAGGAAGGGAGAGAGAGTGAATGAGATTTTTTTTAAATGTGTGACCATAAAAAGTCCAAATTATGAGATAAAAAGTCCAAATGATGACATAAATGGTCAAAATTATTAGATAAATGATAAAAATTGTGAGATAAAAAGTCTAAATAATGAGATAAAAATTCAAAATGATGGGATAAAAAGTCAAAATGAGATAAAAAGTCAAAACAATGAGATAAAAAGTCCAAATGATGAGATAAATGGTCACAATTATTAGATAAATGGTCAAAATTGTGAGATAAAAAGTCTAAATAATGAGATAAAAATTCAAAATGATGGGATAAAAAGTCAAAATGAGATAAAAAGTCAAAACAATGAGATAAATGGTCAAACTTATGAGATAAAAAGTCAAAATAGTGAGACAAAAAGTCCAAATAATGAGAAAAAAAGTCACAATTATGAGATAAATTGTCAAAACTGAAGAAGAATTTTTAAGCTGATTCAATGTTTTACTTTTTTCAGTGTACAGTTCATACACTGCCTCATATTCCTGATATTTTAGATGCATGATCAATAAACAAGGATAAACATGCACCAATTAGGGTCTGACGCCATTGTTTTCCAATTCTTTCCTTTTCCACACAGTTGAACACAAACCAGAGTATTGAAAAATCTTCAGTCTGGAGGCAATTTAGAGAAATCTCCATTTAAGTGACATAAAACAGTGTTTACATGTGGACCAGAGGCACAGATACAGAGAAAATTGTTCCTTGCGGACAGGGCATCCTGGTTCGCTCATAGTACTGCATCTTTTTTAATAGCCTCTGAATTCTATGTCTTTGGCACTGACTTCAAAGCTCGCTGGATTCTAGTAAAAGATAAAAACTTGCAAGACGGAGTGTGTGTGTGAAAGTAAATGACAGTTTGTGTGTTTGCGGTAATGAGAGGACATACCACCCGGTGCAACAGCATGGCTCTCCGACAACTCCACTGGGCTCTATGGAACAGAGCTGTAGCATGCGTCGGGCTGTGATACACATGTTAGTCAGATCAGTGCACCGTAGGTCGTACAAGTAAGAACGATCTGTGATGTGAACACAACGCGATTCATAAATTATTTTTTAAAAATATATACCGTAACTTCGATTAAAATGTTCCAATAGAAACAAGGTCATTATTAACGGGCTTTTTTCTGGGCACCCCTGATAAGAATGCTAACTTCACTTGTAGGTTTATAGCAACTGGTCGCCTTACTACATCTGGATTTTCTGTTTCCAGGACAGAAACGCCCCACCAAGACAGGGAAAACCCGCCACGGATGCAATTACACCATATTGATTCTGCTGAAGGACAACCTATTTAATCACTATTCTCATCTACAACCCCGCCTCGTTTCTATTATACCCACACTCACATGCACAAACAGAAACCAACTGTGATAAACTGCGCTGTTTTCCTACGTGTCATTTATTGTGTCCTGCTGCACTGACCCCATTAACCTACAGGGATTGCATAGGATTCATCTTATCTGGGAGCTGTCATACAATAATGCAATGGGTAGGCACTAACGCTGTAGGCAGGCGCAGGATAATGCAACTATCTCCAGAGGAGTAGCTACTGATGACATTAGCCTGAACGATGACAAGATCCACAGAGGCCATAAAAGACCAATCAGCTATAAAAGCCTACTTTTGTGCTCTGCTAACTCAAGGCTATCAGCCATGTTAACTTGGCCACATTCAGGGCTTACCCACTGTGTGAATGCATTTGTTTTTCACTGAGACAAAGCAAGGGCTATCGTCTTGCCTGGGCTCATCATTCTGGGCTCAAGATGATAGCAAGACGATACACCAGAGGGGAGGCTGGAAAAAAACACCTCATCCTCCTCCTAACCGTGGTGTCGCGAGTGCACAAGCCTTTTGTTAGAGAGTTTTTGAAAGGCAGATGGTGTGTGTGTGTGTGTGTGTGTGTGCGCTAAATTTAGCTTCTTTTGGTAGCGTCTCCTCAAACAGAGCAGTGTTTTGTGTGATGTCTCGGTCAGTGACTGCTGAAAGATTTCGACGGAAGATGGGCGGATAGAAAGACAAGACGAGCTGATCAGATAATGACTGAGTGAGTTTATCAGGAAGGAGAGCTGATGGAGAGTTAAGACATTTCACTGTGATGACATTTCAGTATCGGAATCAGACTTGGTTGATCTTTGATCATGCATCAGGATACGTCCCATCTGTGATAGGTGAGCAGCTGGAGTTGTGCATCAGATTTAAAAGCAAAGTATCGCTGGGTTCCATTTCAGACTCCTTTCATTTCATGTCAGTTCATTTATTTGGATCTCCATTAGCTTGGGTTTAAAACCATCGCTATTCTTCCTGGAGTCCACACCCACACTTTACACTACAATACACCAATCTGCCTCTTACGTAGACTTGAACACTTTAATGTAAACAAGGATATTTGTTGAAAGCATCCTATCATTTAATATGATCATGTGGTATGAATCCGTGTATCATTCGTTCATTCATTTTTCAAAATAAAACAAAAAAATAAGACAATGAAAAAAACCCATCATTTTTGTGTTCAAATGAATAATGAAAAAATAGATAACGTCCATTTCCTGTTTTATCCAATTTTGACCTGAAGAGGATAAAAAAAAAAAGTTAGAGAGAATAATGAATATGGCCAGAAAGATAATAGGACAGAATATGGGACAGCCCCAAAAGCATTTAAGTGGCATGTATGAAGAACTGATTTTAAACAAAACTAAGAAAATCATAGAGGACCCATCCCACCCACTATACAGTCAATTTGACCTCCGACCCTGTATGAGGCGTCTCAGAGTGTCTACTGAAAATAAGAAAATTTTTAAAACCTCCTTTGTCCCCATGGTAATTAGGACAATAAATAATATCAGAATCCCCACCTGGTCACCCCAGTCTTTATGGGTCTGATTATATTTATTGTACTTATTTATGATATTTACTACTCCTTACAGTAGCTATCCTATTCTTCTAAACACCTATGAGTGGTAATGTATATGTATTTTTAATTTAATAGGCCAAAATTACAGTGCACACATTTTCTTTTTAATAATGATTTACCTTGCTGCTGTTTTGCTTTGGGGGAGATGCAGTGTCTGAATGAGTTTTACATGGTGTTTTTTTAAGGTTTGATGTTGTGTTTTCAGAATCACAATCAGAATCCTTTTATTGTCATTGTCCTATTTGAGAACAATGAAATTTAAAATAGAGCAACTCTCGTTAAAACAGTGCAACATTCAGATAAGAAAATAAATTCATGTGGGAAGCATAGTTAAAAAACAACAAAAAACAATACAGAAAAATAAAAACTGTACAGTACAAGATAAAAAATATTTCATCAAAATCCATAAATAAGTGTTTGAGTTATCGATACCCCCCCCACCCACCCCCCGATCACCAAAAAAAATCAAATAATTTCCAGATCTCCCCATTACCAACCTACCCTGTAAATTCCATCAAGATTCGTCCATAACTTTTTGAGTTATCTTGCTAACTAACAGACAGACAAACAAACAAACAAACTGGCAAAAACATAACCTCCTTGGCAGAAGTAAATATGAAATGTGTTCCATAACATCCTCAAACATCTTCTACATTGTACCCACAACTTCAGCTGTGTTTTTTCTTTAAACTCTACTACTGCACGTTGACTTAATAACCACTGACAGGGGAAGTGGTAATAATAATATTTCATCACAGTGGAACCTTTTACAGAGTTGGATATACTTGGTCACAATTGAACTTCAATGAGATGGAAGCAGCAAAATGAGCAATGTAAGGAAGTGAATGGCTTTGACACGGGTCATAACATAACAGTTATGAATGGGTCAGAGCATCTCTACAACTGCACGTCTTGTTACTAGACCTTTTATTGAACCAGATAGAATCCCACTGAGATCAAGATCAGGTTTACAAGGGTGACCTGACCTAGAGGTCAACAGCATTATTGGGTGTTCCTGGTCCGCACTGGAGAACTACAGCTGAATACACTGCAACAATCTGAACCTTACTGAGTATATTTTTCTCATTACTAGTCAAAATATCACATCAGCATAAGCACATAAAGAGTAACTTTTCAGTGACATATAAAGAACTGTTTTTAGACAATAGATCTTGAAAAGCTTAGTTCAAGAAAAGATGCTACTTTCGGTACGTCCTGATCATTTCTTCCATTGGAAATGAACAACAAACTCTAGAGATGCTCTGACACATTGATTTATCCATCACAATATCTCATTTATCAAACTTGCTCAGATCACAACTATTGCCAATTTTCCAACACATCAACTCCAATGCTTTCATGTTCACTTGTATCCTACTCACTAACGGCACCCACTGGTATAAAATAATCAACATTAATACTACAGCACTTTGTCCGTCAGCATTCAGAAAGTTATGGCTGATCACTGTATGCTGCTGAAGGATTAGCATCTTTATCTTTACAACTGAGCAGGATTAATCCAGGTTCTGTTTCATGGTTTGTTGTGGGAAAAAAAAACAACCTTGATTTGAACTTTCCCTTTCACTTTGGTTTTCTAGAACTTATACATGCGATCCTATATCAGTAGCAGCTTGGCAGTGACTTGCGCAACATATTAGTGAAGCCATTAACCTTGATGAACATTTTTGTCCCCATACAGGCTTGCTTGAATGTGATTTATTCATCCAGGACTTTTAATAGAAGTTATTTTAGGTTGAAATATTGCAACTTCCATTTTGGCACAGGGCTAGTGACAGCTCGTTTCCCATATCCTTGAGTTCTGCTGGCGTCTAGTCAAAGCCAATGTGACTTCTCTCTGCAAGTCACTCTCATTAAGTGCAGCAGCTAAATAAAATATGTAAATGTCTTTTTTGTTATTTTTTTATGCAGTGGCTCCAGACTTCCTCTTCTTTAGGCATTTTTAACACTAGCCTTAAGATATTGTGGATGCAACTCTTAATTAACATACAGTACGAGCATGGTGGAATAAAACTGATGCCCCAGATAGAAGATCCTTCAGTACCAACACACAAGCGACTGAAGAGATAAAAGCTTCTGTAAGTCCAATTCAGCATTTATGAACAGTGTACGATATCTTTAACCTGACATATGTCATCTGGCTGGATTATGCTATGCTCACACAACCATCTGAGTAGCACGGAGATCAAATCTACTTCAAAATTAAGCAGCCAATCAGTGTCACAGGGTGGGACGATCCAGCAGCTTTGTGGCTGGTGTGACGTAAAGCAGAAGAGACGGCAGTGTAGTCTTTTCAGATACACAACAATGACAGTGTGCATTAGGTATCCCAGATATCTATCTATCTATCTAGATGTCCTCGTAAGTGGACACTAGGCCCTTGTAGAACAAAATGTGGTATTGTGGTCTAGACCACTGGTCTCCAACTACTGGTCCACGGACCGGTACTGGTTCGTGGACAAATTTGTACCGGGCCGCAGGCTGCCTAATAACAAATTAATTATTTCTCTTGTATTCATTATCTGAGTTTGAACAAGCTTTTATTTTGGAAAATTACCAGATTCTCTTGGTTGCGTCTCTGTCACTTGAACGCCCAAAATGTAACCTACGTGTTAGCAAAATAAGTAAAAAACAGATGTCTTTGGGAAGCTTCTTTCGAAAATGAAAAGGCCACTGAAGAGACAGAAGAGCCTCCAACTTCCAAGAAAAGGAAAGTTTTTAACAGACAATCCCAGGAGTTGTATTTGAAAGGTGATTGCCACAAACCAAGACACCCCACACCCCCCACCCCACCAACACACACACACCAGTACGTGCTAAAATTGCCAAGCGTTGACCAGTCCGTGGTTATAAAAAGGTTGGGGACCACTGGTCTAGACAACAGAAAATGATAACCTCATGGATGCTGGATTGAACCAAGGATTCTGTGATTTGAAGTTTGTAGTGAAGTTAGAGTTTGAACATTTAATAACCAGATAGATTTCGTCTCACACTCAGCATTTATTCAAGGGGCCTGTAGCTTCTTAAATCAATAATATCCAATCTTTAAGGGGTATCGACCGATCCACAAGGCTCCAGTATCAGTATCAGAAATGAAAAAGGTCCATCTCCAGTGTAAATCCATTAAGGAAACATTCCTAAAATCAAAACATTAAGGTTTTCTCAGCATGGAACAGACAAACTTTAGACTACTAATATTGCTAACAAGGTAAAAGTGAAGTCAAAGCAATTGATTCAGTTAAATTATTGATAGAAAAATAAATAAAATTATGCTGGGAGCGTCTGTTGGATCAGACGTGATGCCAATAGTGTTTACTCACGAAAATAACACACTCCGTGAAGGACCTCCAAGACTTTAAAAAGTTCTGCTTCTTTCGTTCATAAATAATCCTTGGCTGAGCGCACATGAATCACCCCAAAGCAAAGTTTCATTTTGGCCTGTAACTGAGGTGGTAGTTGGAGAGATAATATAACACTAAAGAAAGACATACTGTAAGAAAAGAAAAGCTGACTTCTGTATTAGGTGAACATGCCGAGTATGTGGCAAAGTCAGTAAGTTGCTCAATAGCCCCGTTTACATTCCTGCTTTTATTCTGAATAAAAGTCAATTCCACTTTAAGATGAACATTGTAAACATCTAATTCCAAAACATGTTAATTCTGAATTAAACTTAATTCCAAATAAAGGTACTGGTTTATTCTGAAGTTAATTCCAAATAAGATAATTCCTGTCACATGTAAACAGTTAATTCCACTTTAACATTATTCCCAGATGGCTGTGTTGGAGTCACGGTGAAGTTAAGTATTTGATTGGAGAATTGGAAGAATTAAATATTATGGAAAGAGTGCTCAACAAAACAGGAAGTGGACGTGAATTTTTTTCTTCTGGTAGATGTCATCACGATGTCACGTGGGCATTGTGTCCAATCAGAACCCTCTGTACCCCCAGCTCTTAAAGCCAAGTTAACTAGAGCAGAATAAACCTGTTTCCTGTGTAAACGCTTATTCAGAATTAACACACGAAGGAAATAAACTTTAGTTCTGAAATACTTTATTGAAAATAAATATTTCAGAATTGAAAAAAACACCATGTAAACATACGAAATGTCTTAAACTCACTTCATTATCCCCATAGGAAAATTCTGAATGCATAGAGCACATAGCATTAGCATTAGCAGTTAGCGGCCGGTTAATGAAGACAGGGACCAAATATAGATGTTCAGGCCAACAGTAGCTACACATGCCTGTTGTTGATGGTGGGAGAAATAAGATAAAACAGGACAATTCAACACCAAAACCTTCTAGCTGTGAGCTACAAGTGCTAACCACAACACCACAACCACACCTAAAGGATGGTTTCATGGACCAGGTCATTTTACTCATCCATTTCTGGGAGACAAAAAGACTGGAGCCTGATGAACATTTTGGCTTTGGGCTTAATATTGCATCATTACATATTTCTGACTCAAAATCATGAGGTGTTGTGATCTGGTTTAGGTCAGTAGGAGAATAAGCCGCTGTAATATGATATATGTTAAGTGAATTATATCAGTTTCAGGTTCATTATATTGAAACTGTACCAGGCCAGTCCTAACCCTATATGCAAGAAAATATGCTTTTGTGATGTTTGAGGTCAGTGTTTCTCAAATGGGGTATGTGTACCCCATTGGAAGCAACCCAGGGGGTACTTGGAATTTTGTAGAAAGATGCATTGAATAAGTGATCATGTATTGAAGACAAAATAAATACATGTATTTTTAAATCATATCTAGTTTTATTTAATGATTATATTCATTAATTTTAGTCTGTTTTTTTCATATTTTTAATCCATAATCAATGACCTGCTGGAGGTACTTGTCCGTGCTGTTCTTAAATGTCCACATATAAGTCCTGTGGTTTTAATATTATATTGTCTAATGTTTGTGATGCCCCTTTCCAAACTACAACACAAATCTACCTTTGAGTATTAACAAACTCACCTTGAACTTTAAATAATGAGAATTAATGCTGAAATAAATTCATTCATATAATAGAACTGACATTCCTGACCTTATTTCATTTCAATACTTAAAAAAAAAACAAAACTTGGAGCACCCTCAGCTTTGGCAATATTTTAAATATATAATACAAATGACAACATTTTTGTGGTAATTGGTGGGGGTATGTCTGGGGAGATGATTCATAGCAAGATAATTCAAAATGTCAAAACGTTATGGATGGATTTGGCTGAAATTTACATGTAATGTTGATACTGGCACAAGGAAGAAGTGATAAAAGTTTGGTGAGGGGCGGCACACATGTATCTTTCATTCAGTAGGGTTAGTGTGGACTGACATTTGTGGAAGGGAAAGTGAAACCTAGAGGTTTTTCGGTCATTCAAGGCGGTTGGCCTGCCTTGGCGGAGTCTGCGCTCTCCAAGTGCTGTTCTAGTTCCTGATTGGTTTATAATAATAATAATAATAATAATAATAATAATAATAATAATAATAGCACTTTTCTATGTACACACACTCAAAGCACACAGTGGATCCATTATTCATTCACTCTCACATGCTCACTCTGGCGGTGATGAACTACATATGTATCTAAAGTAACCCTGGGGCAGATTAACAGAAAAGTTGCCACCATTTTACACCTACCTCTGACCACCACCAAACATTCATACACATCCATACACCACTGGAGGCAAGGAGGGTGAAGTGTCTTGCCCAAGGACACAACAGCTCAACTAGGAAAGAGCAAGATTCAAACCAACAACCCATCAGTTATTAGATGAGCGCTTTATTAACTCATTAACTGCCAGCTATGTTCAGAATACCTTTCGAAAAGACTTTGGCAGTCAATGAGTTAACTGAGTCATGGTTTACTGGGTTATTTGGATTCAAGCCGCACAATTCCAGAGTCATTTCTTATTGAGAAGATGAATGTCTGGCCCAGTGAGGGATATTTGGCTAAAAAGATAAATATTTCAGGGGGTAGTCAACTGTAAAAAGTCTGAGACCCACTGTTTTCCATAATCAAACTATCTACTGTTTTATGGATTCACTTGACTGCTTCTTCAAAGACTAAATGGGGTCCAGCCGACGTCTTGAAGGGGAAAACGTTCTGGCCGGCCCGTGACTCATCCAGGCCTTCAGCCTCCTGATTAGCACAGCCGGCCATTGGCTTTGATTAGAATGCTGGAGAACAGAAAGCACAGACATATAAATGACTAAATTGGCTGGCGTCCCAGTGGTTCCAGCTTTAGAAAGTGCATATAATCATGGGAAGAATGGCTCTGATGTAGCCAGCTCCTTACCTCCACCTCCACCCCCACCCCACTGACTCCTCTCTTTTTCATCCGTGACACTTTCAACTTGTTCATCTTTAGAAAAACTGTCATAGAAGGCAGTGGAACCTGAGCATAATAATGAAAACACTTCACTAACCAGAGCAACTTTTGACTTTCTTGTAATGCACAAGTGCTGCTGGCAATTTTCTTTATTCATTCACCTGCAAGTCAAGTGCTACTCTGGTGTCAGTACAGTTTCTGGAAACAAAAACAAAAAAAATGGCTGAAAAAGCAAGTAAATTATCTCACGTCACTCAAGTCTAATGTTCTCTCTCTTTTTTTTTTTAACACAGAAAATGAGAACATCGCTCCTGGTAGGTCACATGTCCAGTCAGAGTGCATCCAATTTACCATTCTAATAGTGGAAGTACAAGACAAAAAGGGGGTTCCACATGCTCCAGGTTGACGGCTGAAGACATTTCTTGTTTGGTAAGATATGTGACCCACCTATAATGACATCAGAAAACAGAGTTCTACTTTAAAATGAGGGATTATTAAAATTAAAATGAACAGCGATTTTGTTTTGTTTACTGCCAACAATGAAGCAGACTTTATAATAATCTGGCTCGTTTTTGATAATGGCCAGTCCGAGCCAAATCAGCATCACAATAGGGCATTAACTGGATGTGGATTTCAGGTCTAATTTGGCATTTGCTGTTGACTCATTATTGTGAGTGCCACTTGAGCAAACACCTTCATTTTGTAGCTACTTGATATGAATCACTCAGTGCACAATTGACTCTATCTGTGGGGAGAGCATGTGATTCAAAGCACTGTGTGTGTGTGTGTGTGTGTGTGTGTTGTCATAAGTGTGTGTGTGTGTATGTGTGCTGTCATAAGTGTGTGTGTGTTGTCATAAGTGTGTGTGTGTGTGTGTGTCTGTGTCTGTGTGTTGTCATAAGTGTGTGTGTGTGTGTGTGTGTTGTCATAAGTGTCTGTCTGTGTGTGTGTGTGTCATCATAAGTGTGGGTGTGTGTGTGTGTGTATCTGTGTGTGTTGTCATAAGTGTGTCTGTCTGTCTGTCTGTCTGTGTGTGTGTGTGTGTGTCTCTGTTGTCATAAGTGTGTGTGTGTGTGTGTGTGTGCGCGCGTGTGTGTTTGTGTGTGCGTGTGTGTGTGTTTGTGTGTGTGTGTGTGTGTCTGTGTCTCTGTGTTTCTGTGTGTGTGCGTGCATGCGTGCGTGCGTGCGTGCGTGCGTGCGTGCATGCGTGCGTGCGTGTCACTGGAAGCCATGCTCTCTGTCCTGACCTTTCTTTCCCGCCGGCAGCACAGCCAGCACATGAAGCTCAGAGTTTATTGACTTGCAGGTAGTAAACTCAACACAAGACGAGTAAAACATGTCTTCGAGTTTATACTACAGTGAGGACAAGCTAAAAACAAAAATGTGTGCTGTCAATCCAGAGGAAGATAACCTTTGCTTTCAACCACCTCTTGTATTTCCATGGCGGTGCAGAACCAGCCCACATGCCTGAGATCACTTTTGTTAATATGATGACATCCAACAAATATCCTTTAGATTTTGGAAGTGGATTTGGCAGCTTGAAACTGAATCAGTTTTTAGATCAATGGTGGATAAACTGTTTAGAGCTCATACTCCAGGTATCTAATGTAATAAAGAAGTTAACAAGTCTAATCTCATTGGAACATTTTTAAATCTTACCAAGTGTATTTTTCTGTCTCACTGCACTTAAAATAAAATAAAATCACCTAAAGATTAACTTTTCAGTGAAATATAACAACAGATTTTTACACCATATATCTGATTTCTAAATTAATTTAACTCCACAGGTCTATATTTATCTATTTCTGACTAATGACATCACAAAGGTGGTGTTAAGCACTGGCCCTTTAAATGCACATGACTCCGCCCCCTTCTAGTTTTTTGACTAACTTCTGCCACTTTTTAATGCAACCAAAAATTTAACATTATAGCTAACTTTTAATTATATTTTCAATTCATACACTAGAAATAATATCTAAATCTTACCAAGTGTACTTTTTTTTTTTTCTCATTTGCAGTCCAACTGTCTCACTGCACTTAAAATAAGACCTAATCACCTATAGAGGAACTTTACAGTGAGATATAAGAACTGATTTTTAGTCAATAAATCTATAAAATCATATTTTGAGATATCTTAAAATAATTGTAAAAATAAATAAATATCTGACATATTGAAAGTTTAGCTTTTCCTGAAAACAAAGGTGAAAAAAAAAAAAACCACTTTCTGAGACTTTTATTGTACAAAAATCATGAACACCCCCAGATGACTTTAACATAAAGCATTAGTATAATGAACCACTGACCATTCTACTCATAAAATAAAATTACATCCTTCAGTTCAATGCTACTTTTTTTTCCACCAAAATGACATTCAACCACAAAGTAAAGACATTTGCATCAGTTCCAAAACAACTGTTATGTCTTTTTGATTAATAATTAGCTGCAGCAATCGATCATCCACATCTCAGCGGGTGCTAAAAGTTTCTGTCCATGACTGAGTGAAGTTCTGAGAATGTTTCTGAGCTTGGTAGACTCTTTGACACCTACTTTTAATGTGAAGAGTTTGGAGACAATACCAGTTGAAAGTAGTGAATGAAACATTGACGGCTGTCCAAAGTGTACAGGACACAACTTTATCCACTTTATATAATTCACAGCAAAAAGAGTTCATAAAAAATAACAGGGAGGGGGGGGCGGGGTCTAGAGAGAATCATTAACATTATACTCAGTTTTCTAAGACATAATGAATCTTTTCTACACTGTAAATTATTACCAACAAAATAAATAAAGAAATAAATACATTTAGAAGTTTTTAAAGAGTGATATTTTTTATTTCAAGTGTTTATCCTCCTGGGATACAGTAATGCATTTTTGTCTTTTATAGTTTCACTGTTTACCTTAAAAACATTATATGTTGCAAATAGAATGAAATATTAATATATTATAGTATATAATATATTATAGTATAGTATATTATTATTGAAATTAAATTAGACAATTAGACCACAACTTTGTCATACATGGAACAGGTTAAAAGTTAAAGAGAAAAAGGTATATATATATATATATATATATATATATACACACACACAATATAAAAAAACCTGACAACCAAAAAGACAGTGGTAGAGATAAATAGATAAATAAATAAATATAAATATATTGCATTCAGCCCTGACTGAATACAAGGACTGAAGGACATTCCTTTAAATAACAATAAATAAATAAATAAAACCAAATTCAAAACTCTATCTGAACACCTGCTGCATTACTCCATTTCCAGTCAAGAGTCAATTATTAAATGTGAAAATAAATAAATCAACCTTTAACTTTCCTGGGTCTCAGAAGGTTATACCCCTGTAGACAAGTTAATTTCTTGATTTAACAATTTTAATTCAAGAAAAGTTATCAAATTAAATTATCTTGCTGCATGGACAGATAATTCACTTATTTTTTTATTTATTTTTTTTTTTTTTATATGCCCTTTTTTACAGTGTACTTCACTCATTAGCTTCAACAGACTTTCTGGCCTTTTAAATTTAATCCGAAAGAAAACTGCAGGTGTGAAGCGTTAGATTCTGGATGATTCTAAGTTTCAGGAGCAGGCTATTGTCAGCCATTAAACAGAAGAAGTGTTTGAAGTAGATCTGACAACAATATTTCCTTTGGACGAAAACATATCCTCTTGTTAATTCAAACAATTTCACATTTTGACCCAAGGAAAACTTGAATTTAAGCCAACCAGCATTTAAGACTTTAGTTTTCTTTCTATCATTTTCTCCAATTTTGCTCCTTAATGCAAATACATGAACAGGTCCACATTTTATTCAATTTATTCTTTTGTTGTCATTTCCTTTTTTCTATTAGGAAGGTTCAGTTTTAAAATGTATGGTCAAGATGGACATTGAAATGAGTGATGCAAATGAAATGCATAAGATTGTTTTTGTATTGTATAATTGTTAAATGAGGGGGAGGTAACTTCAACCTACTCCTTATTTTGTCCTTTGCTCTTTGTTCTGTATTTTATTTCTTTTTTTAATGTTTTTTTTTTTTATTATTATTATTATTTATTTATTTATTATTTTTTTACGATGAACTGCTCAAATAAAAATAACTGAACTGAACTGAACTATTATGTTTGTGTCTGTAATAAACTAAACTAAATATAAAAACCAAAAAATCCATATAACACAACACAATTCAGTGTTTGTATCTAAAATATTCACCACCAAAATATTAACCACTGACCAAAGCCATATACTGATCTGGTAAAACTGAGACCAATATTCCTTTGGACTAAAACATATTCTCTTGTTAATTCCAAAAAAAAAAATCACATTTTGACCCAAGACTTATCTTGGAAACTTGAGCCAACCATCATTTAAGACTTTAGTTTTCTTTATCAGTATACACATATGGTAACATTTCATTAGTTTTATCCCAGAAGCATTTTACTTGTAGACGAAGTTTATAGCTCCATCATTTTCTCCAATTTTGCTCCTTAATGCAAATACATGAACAGGTCAAAATTGTATAAAATTTGTTCTTTTGTTGTTATTTCTGTTTTTTTCTATTACATTTGTCTCTGTAATAAACTATACACACACACACACACACACATGTATATATATATATATATATATATATATATATATATATATATATATATATATGTGTGTGTGTGTGTGTGTGTGTGTGTAAAAATATCCATATAACACAACACAATTCAGTGTTTTTATCTAAAATATTAACCACCATATCCATCTACTGATATTCCTTTGGACTAAAACATATTCTCTTGTTAATTCCAAATAATTCACATTTTGACCCAACACTTATCTTGGAAACTTAAGCCAAGCCGCATTTAAGACTTTAGTTTTCTTTATTACTAACACACATACGGTAACATTTCATTTGTTTTATTCCGGAAGCATTTGACTTGTATTCCAGTGTAATTATTGGGATCAAACCAAACAACTTTACACAGACTCATTTCCTTCCACTGTAGCTTTAGATTTGAAGCTGTGTCAAAAAGAGCTTTTGTTACCCATCCATCCAGAGACACTACACTTTAGCTTTGGCCCAGTATTCTGACAACACTTATCCTCTCTCAAACACATGACACCCCTATACTCTGCTCACTCCTCTGGTTTCAGTCCTCCTTTATTCACTCTGTCTCTTTCTGCTTTCCTAAGGAGCTGCATATGGCCCTGCAGAAAAGCTCGCTGCGCCTTCATGAGACGCTGCCACAGATGGTAAGTGGCCTGTCCTCATCTCTCCTCCTCTTCCTCCCACCATTCCCACATTCCATCCCTCTGGGCTCGGCATGAGGAGAGTGTTGCAAATGTGCCCGAAGTGGGACGACATGTTGGTACGGGGAGGACAAAAAAAAATGCTGCAGCATCCCATCCCATCCCATCCCAGCTTATCCCGTCCATTAGGGCAGTAAACATTAGCACCCATTCCACTACCACAACGGAAATGCTACCTATTAGCACAGGAGGGATGGTGGAAGTGGGGAGTGTGGAGTAAAAAAAAAAAAAAAAGGGGGGGGGGGGGTGCTGACGTTATTTAAGAGGAAAAAAAAAACCCAACACTGACACTTTCTTACAAAAACTGCAGACTACATACACACACACACACACACACACACACCTCCTTTCTGTCTTTTTCCTGCTACTTCCTCTTCATCCCTTGGGGTGTCTCGTCACATCCTCCCCACTGATGAGACACACCAACACTCAGGTGGGCCATCCAGTTTCAAGCTGTCATGCTAGCATCATACCCAGCATCCTTTAAGACACACACACACACACACACACACACACCGTACGTACTGTAAACTGCAACTCCAAAGCCCGATCTGCTGTAAATGCACACACACACACACACACACACTGACATGCCTGCACATCTGCCCTGTCGCCTGCTACACTATTACATGTTGGGAATACTATTCACGCTCAACCACACATGCATCCTAACAGAAGCGACGGATCTGAAGCAAGAGAAGAGGGAGGTGGGTAAGAAGAGGAGGGAGGGAGGTAGGTGTGTGTGTGTGTGTGGCGGGGGGGGGGATAATGACAAGGGATGCAGGACAAAATAAGCACCAATCTCAGTCTTGCCCTTACCTTCCAGGAGGAAACAGCTCACCTGGATGCCTCTGAAGAGCAGACAGAACGCATTCAGGCCAACCTCTCTTCCTGCAAACCAGCTGAAAACATCTCCCTCCCTCCCTCTTTCTCTCTCTCTCTCTCTCTCTCCCTTCTCTCTCTTCCGCTCCCGTTGCAAGCTTGGAAATGATGAGATTGTACTATAAGCAGAGAAGTGGGGGGGGGTGGTGGTGGTGAGTGAAATCCGAGGTGGTGGAGGAGTGGGTATTAGGAGGTTGCGTTGTTTCTGGATGACGAGAGCACGCTACTTTGAAATGGGGACGCCGTGGTGGGAGAAGGGAGGGGGAGGGGGGAGGAAGGGAGTGAGGTGTTTAGGACTGGGCGTGATGCAGCAGATGGGAGAGAAAAGAGACGGCTCGGCGGACATGCTGAAACCCTAGAGGACCCCTGTTCAGTTGAGATGGTACAGCCCATGAGGAGTTTAAGGAAGCAAACAGTGTCTGCAGCAGCCGCTAGCAGCTGAAGCTACAGTGATGCAGCCACAGCGGGTACATGCAAGAGAACAGCAGCCAAAGTAGGACAAGCTGACCTGTGCTCTGCTGCTTTAACTCTACACTGTAAAACTATTAGTCATTTGAACTAATGCATTTTTCTTATTTCGAGTCTAAACACAGTTGAAATAAGGTAGCATCACCTAAAAAGTAGTGGTGTGTTCTAGAATATGGTGAAAGGATACAAGTCATGATATATGTTGTAATATATCACGATATTATTATTATTATTTTTTATTTAAAGTACTCACATTATGTACTTAGGTATTAGTACAGCTACTTGTGTGGAAAAAAAAATATATATTCTGGTAAATATTGTGTATCATTATTATTATTCTGTAAAGAATAAAGGTATTAAAAGTACTCACATTCTGTCTGGTACTCTGGTAAAAGTAGAAGTACTGATTCAGCTCCTTTACTGAAGTAAAAGTAAAAAAAAAAAGTACAACTTCTCAATTATAATAAAGTAAAAAGTAAAAGTGCATTTTTGTTTTTGCTATGGATGAAATACATATTTAAGCAGGAAAAAAACTTAATTTTTTCAAAAATATTCCAAAATAAAGCCTGTATAAATGAGTTTCTGTGTAGATTGTGTGTTTTATTGGGTCATGGTACTCAGTTTAGTGAGTATGGATATGGAAAATTCAAAAGTCACAAATGCATTTAAAGAAAAAAAGCGTAATTATGACATTTAAAAAAAATCTAAATTATGAGATAAAAAGTCAAAATTAAAAGAAAAAAGTCATTTTTATTATTTTTAAATGTGTCAGAATGGAGGATTAACTACCTTTACTTTGCAGATCTTTTTCAGTAGCTTGACCTTGATCATTAATTAAGACTCTAGGTAGCAGAGAGGGTGAGCCGAGTGGAAAACACTCAACATTTTATCATGATTAAATGCCTCATTTCAGTCAACAGATAATTATTGATCACATTTATGACCTCTTTCTAATGAAGACCAGGAGGGATGGAGGAAAAAAAAACATGAAAAACTTAAAACACTTAATTTGTCAAAGCACACAGATGATTAAAGTTCTACATAAAAACATAAAAAAAAAAATATATCAATAGTACCTTATGTCATGGGATCACTTACAATCACATTAATTCACTCAAATTTCCCACTCTTACACTGAACTGTGAATGCAGCATCACATTGACAGGCTGCTGTGTTTAGTTCTACAGGTGTTTGGGCTAAAAATGGCTCACATCATGCTGTTTTTTATTTTTTTCTCTTTGGTATTACAGTATATTTTTACAGATGTTGCAGTTTCACCAGCTTATGTCACCTGCAAACGCTAAGCTGTGTTACTATAACTTACCAAGTCCTGCAAATCGCCTCCAGGGAAGATTACGTAGACTGCTACTGTGTGCAAGTCACACATGGTTTAACACTTATGTTTCACTTCAACATATTACTTTTTAAAAAATAAATAGTTGGGTTTTTTTGTGTCATTTCTACCTAAGTAGAAGTACAGCTACTTATGTGAAAAAATATTGTGGTAAAAGTACAAGTATTGAATCAACTCCTGGACTTAAGTAAAAGTTTAAAAAAAAAAAGTATAATTTCATAATTGTAATAAAGTACAAAATTAAAAAGTAAAACAATTAATTTTTTTGTCATGAACACAATAATACTTATTTAACCAGGAAAAATCAGAAAAGTTTAAACAGTATCAACATTAAACCCTTTAAAATTGAGTCACTGTGTTGAAATTATGTGTAA
>CM035798.1:46159720-46171732 GCA_020466265.1 Siphamia tubifer | reverse complement strand
TTGGCCCCAAAACATTCATATCCTCCTCAGACCCAGCCATGTCTTTTTTTTTAGGAATAAATACAAATATTTTTTAAAATGTAAATGACAAAACTGCTGAATTGAGCTTTTTACAATCATGACAATTGATTAAAGATAAAATCTTACATACTTTAATAAGATGAATCAGAAAACGAATTACTTTAGTGCTGGTTATTTCATGTTTTTAATATATATGATGGTGTGTTATTCCACATATATGCTGGTTTATATACATGTATACAATTGATTAGTAAATATTCCACTAGAAAGAACCTGTAAAGTGAATGGATCATAATGTGCAGACAGTGTTTTGAAGTAGATCTGAGACCAATATTTCTTTGGACTAAAACCTATTCTCTTGTTCATTCTAAGAATTTCACATTTTGACCCAAGACTTATTTTGGAAACTTGAGCCAACCATCATTTAAGACTTGAGTTTTGTTTATCAGTAACACACATGTGGGAACATTTAATCAGTTTTATTCTGGAAGCATTTTACTTGTAGATCTGTATCTGAAATGAAGAGTCTTAGTGGCTTGTTTTTCATGAGTTTTTATTCCTGTTTAATTCAGATTCAAGATTAATTCTGCTTGATAACCATGCTAACATGTAATTCCAGTTGAAAATGACTTTATTCTGAATTAAACTTAATTCAGGGGTAAAGGGTAATAGAGAAAGTGCTCCTAAACAACAGGTTTTGAGGTTGTATCTGAACAGGGGGAGTGAGCTCTAATAGTAGGGAGTTCCAGAATTGTTATTCCCATCATTCTGCACATGCTCGTTGTGTTGTCCCGCCGTCCGCTGTCGGGATTGTTATAGGAACATATTCCAAGATGGCTGCCCGCCGTCATTTGTTCTCAAACATCCTTTTCTTTTTCAGATGATCAAAATGAATGAGGATGTTGATTTTGTCCAGCTGCTGCTTCATAATTATTACAAAAGTAAATGTAGAAATCATACGTACTATCTGGTGTTCCATGTTGCTGGTTGAAATGAAAAAAAAAAAAACTACTGGAATTTTAATTTTCATCAGCACCCTTTGTAACCCTAACTCTTATGCATAAACCTGTATTCTGCATGAACATTTCTATGACAACACAAAGGAAAAGCTGCTTTAATTCTGAATAATTTTATTTAGAATAGATAATTCTGAATCACAAAACATTATGAAAACGTAGCCAGTCATGATGGTCAGCGTGAGGCCCTGTCCTGGAGCACACAGGCGTGGATAGCATCTCATTATACATTTTGAGAGGTCTAATCGCATCTTTAATTAACCTTCCGCTAATCGGCCCTGGAGGAAACTTAATGGATTAAATATTGCTGAGGTATTAAAATGCAAATGCGAGCGAGGAGCCGTCCTGGTGGGCTTCTGTCATGAAGCGTGCGGCGATGATGGCGTCGGATGTGATGTCAGATCCATCATGTTGAAGGCAGTGGAGCTCCCCCATATGCTCCCAGGTTTAGTGTTGTTGGTGCGGTGCAGGCAGGAAATGGGCCCTGACTGTGCACCAGAAGCCCTGATAGACCAAGGTGATTCTGGGAAATGAGACATTAAAAGGGTAATGGAATGGGATGTAGCGGTGAGTCGAGTAGCTTAGTCCGTCATGAAGAATGCTCATTTCATGTTGAGGTTTTTAATGGAGTTGGACTGAGAACTGGAGCGGCTGTTTTATTCCTACGGAGCAGAATTAACTTAAGTTTTACGTCGGCCAACGAGGTTATGTTTTTACAGGTGTTCGTTGGTTGGCTTTGTTTCTGTACAAGATAAGTTTGATGAAGTTTGCAGGTTAGGTTGGTAACGGGGTGATCTGGAAATGATTAGATTTTGGTGGTGATCCGGGGGGGGGATAAGGGCGTCACAGACATTCCATGTTTTATATTAAAAGCCTAATATGTTATTTTTTTCTCATTAAATATTCATTCAATACATAAGTCAAAATTATGAGATAAAAAGGAATGAAAAAATCAGACACTGATTTTACAGACACTGTTTTTTTTTTTTCTTACAAAAATGTTTTGTCTTTATTGGATTTGTTGAGGTAATACTCTTATGTTGAAGGTTAAAATTTATGTAACCAATTGTTTAATAATAAATGGGTCAGTTTTTCCTATACCTACTGTTGCTGACTATTGTTTTCTGTTATATCACTACAACATCAGTAACAATAACATCACTTTATCAAGCCTTTACTAACATTCCACACAACAAAATAAGGAATAAATATATGTATGATTCGTGCCTATATCGTATCGTATTGATATCAATATCGGCCAATACTCAAGGTTACAATATCGGTATCGTATAGGAAGTGAAAAAGTCGTATTGGGACATCCCTAATAAATATAAAACAAAAAATGTAAAAATATCTCTCTCTTCCATCACACTTTGAAGCCATTACATCATTATCAGGCTTCTGAAGAGCTGATCAATAATTGAACTAGGTGTGATAAAAGAAAGAAATAACTCAAACATGCAGGACAGTGGGCCACGAGGACCGGATTTGAGAACTACTGATCTATAGGAAGAGTCGTCATTAGACAAAGCACAGCGTCTGTCCTTTGTGTAAACATCTCACACCACTTATGTTTACTTTCTCCTGACAAGGACGTCTTGTGGCTGTGCTGGAACTATTAAGGAGGATGTGAGTTTGAAGGGTTCAGTCAACAAAGTGTTTGACTTTGACACAGGACACGTTTGTTTGCATCTCCTTTCCTTTTAGAATCAATTATATTCAAGTAGTTTTTCCTTTGAAACATGAGCTGAACTTTACTGAGCTCCTCTAGTGTCTAAAGGTGTCTGTGCTTTTTAAGGAAAAGGCTGAGCTTGTTCTCATATATACATGTGATTTAAAATGTTTAATCAGATTAATTGTAGGATTGCTTTGGATTCATTTAGATTAATCATGATTGCCAAATCTGCGACAAAATACACTAAAACACACTAAGAAACAAAAAATGCAGAGAAATAAATGTGCAAAACATGCCAAAATCCACTAAAATTAAACAAAAAAGTAAACTCCTAACACACAGTAAGTGATGAAAAATCCAAAACCTATTGGAAAAAAAATCGTAGAAAATACAGAAAAAAAACCATGCAATGTCAAAGGTCAAGGTGACCAAAAAAGAGACTAAGTAAAACAGGTCAAATGCTTGTGAAGGGGTGGGGTTTGTTGTACCTGGAACCACTATTGGACAGTGGGAGGTTTAGTGTAAAGCAGTTTGTGTGACATGGACAAAATATTTTATACAAAGTTTGATTGTCTTGAACTTAACCTAACCTAAAATAGATTAGAAGAGTCCGTGGTGTCCAGTATTACTGAATTTAATGGATGTGCATATCTGGAAATGTTTCCAGGACTTACTATTTTTTCACTTGTATCTTATTCTGTCAAATATTCAATCAGGAAAGAAAAAAATCACCAACAATGGAAAAATATAAAACAATTTCCAATGTTTTAATTCTGAGAATTGACTTGTGTTGAGATTTGGGATCATTCTTGTTTGTAAAATCGATTCCGATGTCTTCCAGGGACACCCAAAATATTTATGGACCACCTATTTTTATTTTTTTCCTGATATCCAAACAATAACTCAAAAGTGTAACCTTTATGTCTGGAGAAGTCCATGAAATACAAAAGATGCATAAGATCAGTATCAATCAGTTTGTGTCTGTAGTGTTCGATGGACGACTTTGAACCTTTATCTACGAGCAGAAATCAGTCTGTTTTTGTGTTTCTGTCACTGCACTAGACCTAAAGAATGGATGCCAGCCTCAAATGTCAAGGTAAATATTAACTTTAATGAATGGCCTGTGTGTGGGAGGAAGGAGGGGAAAATAAAATAATATGTTCTGACCTTTGGAGGAAAATATCAACTCTTCTCTTAGACTGAATATTCTTCTTTTCTGTGTCTAACTGTTCTCGCTGCTGGAATTATAAAATGGGTTCATGGTTTGGTCACAGTGTGGGTGAGGGGGTGGGGGGTGGGGGTGTATTGTGCAAGGTCGTTTACCTACGTATGTGAGTGTGTTTGTGCTTTAGCATTTCACCCCCAAATCCATGAACCGTGGAAGCCTTTAGAGGCAGCTTGACATTTTTCGGGAGGCCAGAAATGGAAGGCGGGTTTTATCTTTGGTGGAGCAATGTGGGGTTTAGGTTAAATTTAGACTGTTGAATAATATTTGTAATATTCATGTATGCCACATTTTGTGATTTCAAAGCGTTTGATTCTAAAGGCCACTTGGTTGGATCACATTGAATATGTCGATGTGTTAAAGCAGCGGTTGATCAAGAACAGGGGTCTCAAACTCATTTTTTTCAGGGGCCAAATTCAGGATGATTTGATCTCCAGTAAAATAAACACATAATAACCTATAAATAATGACAACTCCAAATTTTTTGTCATTGTTTTAGTGCAAAAAACAACAACAAAAAATCATTAAATTATGAAAATTAAATTAAATGATAGAATATAAATTAGCCAAATGCAACAATTGTTAAAAGGTGTTAAATTTCTTAAGGAAAATAAGGACAATTTTAACAATAATCTGCCTCAATTTATCATTTGTCCATGTGTTTTTAATATGGATCAATTCTAGAAAGACACTAAACTCTGAGTAACAGAAGAAGGAAACGGTTAAAATTTCAGGTTAGTCACATCTTATTGTTACAGGATAAATGTAAATATTTTCATAATTTAGATGTTTTTTGTTTTTTTTTGCAGTTAAACAATCTGGAGTTCTCATTGTCCAACTTAGAAGAAAATATGGGGTTATTTAATAAGTTATTATGCTCTTCATCCCACGGACCACATGTTTGAGACCCCTGATTTTGAAGGAGTTTTTCCACTTCAGGTCATCATAATTATGTCCTAAAAATCCTACGTAAGGTTGATTTTTACCAATTAAATCACACAGGGGCTTCTGTGTCTCCTGGTAACACAGACACTTTAACTAGAGTATATGACCAGCAGACTATTATCAGAAGAATTGATAAAAACTTGCCGACTGTTCTACAGAACATGGGTCTGCTACGTCGGTCAGATCCAGTATCCGACAGCTAAGCTAAGAGCTAACCTGTTCCGACCGCCGCCTCCATCAGTCCTGCTCGCCAACGTACCTGAACTGGGAAACAAACTGGACTACCTGAAGCTGGATTTAAATGGTAAATGGTAAATGGACTGCATTTATATAGCGCTTTTCCACCTTCATGGTGCTCAAAGCGCTTTACATTAGCCTCTCATTCACCCATTCACACACACACTCATACACCAGTAGGTTTCTAAGGTCTACAGTAAGTCCTACTGGGGGCCTAAGTCAGGGTTCAGTGTCTTGCCCAAGGACACTTCGACATGTGGACAGCCAGAGCTGGGACGCGAACCGCCAACCTCTCGGTCATTGGGCGACCCACTCTACCAACTGAACCACAGCCGCCCAGTTTAAACCATGTTTAAACACCAAACATGATCCACCAGACTGCTGCATCCTCATTCTCACCCAGACGTGAATCAACTCTTCTGTCCCGGACGCAGCCATTAGCCTGGACGGGCTAAAATCTAAATCTACATTTTCTTTCAACACATATGTCATACAAAATTGGTAATTATGAGGGGTGGTATTGGGGGGGGCTTGGAATGAATTAGGCCTTTTCTGTGAAAAATGTGACTATGAAAAAAATCACAGTATGAAAACACTTTTGGAACAAATTAATTTTATAAGTAGAAGTACTACTGTATTTAAAAAAAATAGCATAATAATGTAGAATTGTCATGATTTATAGATGATTATACTTTTATTTTACTAGTCTGGTCCAGTTTAAATTAAATTTGGCTGAATGTGGCCCCTGAAAGAAAATTGAGTTTGACACCCCTTGCCCTAAATCTCCACATAATACTATCATCGTAATAAAAAAGTAGTCGCAGTTTGTCGCTTTATCATGAAAAATGAGAAAATTAATTCTGTATTTACTGTACCTTTAGCACAGTTTCATACAAAACCCTCTAAAGTGGTCTGTCAATTTGTGCAGAAAACGTACATTTACCCAGTAATGTTTAAGGCAGGCAGAGTTTGTTTGTGATGTAAACACACAATATGATGACAGGAGGATTTGCAGTGGATGCAGGGAGACTCCTGTAGGTGGCAGGTAACTGTACAGACCTGGAGGCGCTCAGCTCTCATGTTGATACTGGTGATTAAATGGTGTGCAGCAGCTGGTGCCTATATTAAAGCATCTAATCACCCTTGAATGATGGCGACGGCACGGTCTGTCTCCCCATTCAGACTTCATTTAAATCAAAGCAACAAGCATAAACATGGATGATATGTGTTGGTATCCCCGGACCACTGCACACCCGAAAAGTGCCAAAACACATAACAGAAAAATGTCAAAGTTATGAATATTTAATCAGTGCCGCAACACACGCTGACATGGCTGCATGAATGCTGAATAAATGGAGCGCTAATTAAGCAGCAAGTTAAATCAAACATGATGTATGTGAAAAAGGCTGCATATAGGCACACCACAGTGGGTTATAAAGGTGCAGTCAGAACCATTTTAAGTAGGATAAATCACAGCTGCATTACATTTAAATAACCATAAAACTAAGGAAGAAACTGGCAGCTTCAGAGCTACGCAGGGAAAACTGAAGGTTATAAGGAAGTTAGGTCAATCAACCTTTTGGAAATAGTATCTTTGTTTGACATATTTGTTAGAAAATAAGATGGATGGACAGCTTTATTGTCTGTTCCACATAAAAAAAACATAAATTCTTCTTTGTCACAGCTTCTTACAACACTAAACACACTTTACCACAATTAATAGACATGAATAAAATTAAATTAAATCACATAAGGTAATAAAAAAAACAAAAACAAAACACAGCCACAATTTAATAGACATCAATGAAAATGAAATAAAATGACATGAAATAGTTAAAAACCCTAAAAAAAATAAGACAGGAACCCTGATATTGTTGCTTTTGGGTGGAAACCTCATAAGTAAAAACAAAATGTTAGGTTATAAAAATGATTCTTGTGATGGATTTAGAAATATTTAACCACTGAAAAACACTGAAAATGGTTTGTGACTGCATCTCTGAACTGTTAGATTATTTCGAATATATATTGTTTTTCCAGTTTCTTCCAAAGAATAAGTTTCTATGTAATAATAATATAGTAATTGTAATAATAATCGAGTGCAAGTGGAGGTTTAAAGGAAGGTGAAAATGAACACTGCATCTGGTGCAACTTTCAGTTTAGTTTTCTCACTTTGTCTTCCTCACCTTCACTTTTTGTAAAAGGCTGTCATGAATAAAATTAAATGATTGTACTTGGTTGGAAATTGTGTTAATTTGACTTTTTTAAAGTGAAGTGAGAAGAGTGATATCAGTCTTATTTTGGTACAAGAGCTGTCATCATCATCCATTACCATAACTTAGTCTCCAACATTTATATTATGTCATCATTTACACATAATATTTCATTAACTTCAGTGTCCTGAGTTGCACTAAAAATAAATAAGGTTGAAAAGACGTTGAATTAAAGCTTTTTTCTTTTTTTTTTTTTAAATTTCAGTCATTTCACACTCTGCAGATGCTAATTATATGACAGTGCTACTTCAGTGTATGTAAATTAATTCGTGTTTGACTAAATTATAATGTAACTTAAACATTATGACACTGCAGACCTTTACATATGAGGAAATGTTATTTATCTTGATCCTTAAATCTAAATTAATCAACCCCGGAACATGAATAATCCACAACGCTCTATAATGAATTACTGTTTTTTCTCATGATTATCCGAAAAATACCTAAATTCCCCAATAATATGAACAGTATAAACTATCTAATGATATGCAGCATGCCTGTATTTGTACAAAAAAGGTGTTTATATGACTTAATGAATATTATGGCAGGGGTCGATGATCATTCTTGGAAGGGTCACCAGTGATTTGGTGGACATCAAATAAATTTATGTCTGCTAAATCACAATTTGTTCAAACAAATGACTGAAAATATGCAAATTGAGAGACAGAAGTGATGTCTTTGTAACTTTCTCCAGTTGCTGAAGGTGTTTGTACAGCTTCAACATGAATAGACTGGTAGATTTTATTTAATTTTAATACATTTTATCCTCATTTTCAATTCACATCACATTCGATTGAGGTAAAAAAAAACCCGCTGTAACTGCTGTATTAGTGATTGAGTGATTGTCAATGCTTAAAATAACATTTCAAATAGACAAACCTAAGTTTTATCATTTATGACTGAACGATCCTCTATTGCCATTGACTGCAGTTCATATGTTTTGTGAAGTTTGGTCCCCTGGGGCCCAGTGGGAGCGGCATGACTTCACCTAATGGATGTTTCTAGACTTATCAGAGCATTGGGACTGCTAATGAAGTGTGGAATCAGGTCTGGTTTTGTGAGACTAGCTTAGCTTTGCATAATGTCTGGAGGTAATAAAAGCCCATTAGCTTGGCTCTAAAATGTGCTTATCAGCGTCTGAAAAACTAAGGCATCTAACTTTTAAAATGTTTTGACTGTAGTATTATTTGACTGGCTCAGTCCATTTAACACACTGGAAATAATCCAGATCTTACTAAGTGTATTTTTTTCATTTCGAGTCCAAATATCTCATCACATTTATCATGTCCATTTTCCGCCAGTGTCTCAGTTCCCTGTCTGTCACATGCTTTGGTCAAAATACCACATTGATGCAGAGATACAACAGCCTCTTTAACCTGGAGAAAGAGACATTTTTAAAACCCTCTGTTTTAGTGTCTCATACTTTCATGCAAATGAGCCACAGCTGACTCCGCCCCCTTTTTTGTATTTTACTGAGAAAAAGAGAAAGAAATGGAACCTAAAAAAAGTTGAGGGAGAGAAAAAGTTAACTTTCATTTGTTTCACTGGCAAAATGTTGGCTTTTTTTTTTTATAAATTCAAGCAGCAAAATGTGCCAATAGAAAAAGTCAAAATGATCTTGGTCATTTTTCGTGAAATAAGATTTTCCAGATCTCTTGTCCCAAAAATCTGTTCATTATTTCTCAATGAAAAGTTACTCACCCATCTTATTTGATAAGATATTTGAAACAGAAATGGTAAAATTTCGATTTTTTTTTTTTTTACATTCATTGTCATTTTAACAAACATTACCTCGGGTAATTTTAATTTGTTCCATTGACTTTTTTTTGTTTTGTTTTGCTTGATTCAAACAAAATTAATTCATGTATTAAATTATTTATCTGTTTTTAGAGACACTTATTGAACTGCATTATGTAATAATCGTGCATTTTGTAATAATGGTGCATTTTGTAATTAATATCCAAAATGTAATCACATTGATATTTCATTTTGTAATAAACTGCCTCAACGCATTGAACATCTTCATTAAAACATACAAACAAAACAAACAAAAAAAATTTAATTTACAGAATATTCTCAGTTAATGCAACCTTACAATAGTGAACACACGTTAAAGTACTGCTCCTAAGCTAATACAGTGATACTAATAACAGTCGTAGCTTTGTACAAATACTTGAAAGTAAAATAAATACAATTAATAACCAAATAAAATATGCTTTAGAATATTTTTTTTCCCCAAGAAAAATAAAAAAGTTGCAGTTGCATTTTGTTTTAATCTTCTCAAAATGTAATAACTTCATAATGTGGTAAAGTTTATGACAAAATACATGAGGACAGTGTATGACAAAATACATGAGGACAGTTTATGACAAAATACATGAGGACAGTTTATGACAAAATACATGAGGACAGTTTATGACAAAATACATGAGGACAGTTTATGACAAAATACATGAGGACAGTTTATGACAAAATACATGAGGACAGTTTATTACATAATACATGAGGACAGTTTATGACAAAATACATGAGGACAGTTTATGACAAAATACATGAGGACAGTTTATTTCAAAATACATGAGGACAGTTTATTTCAAAATACATGAGGACAGTTTATGACAAAATACATGAGGATAGTTTATTACTAAATACATGAGGACAGTTTATGACAAAATACATGAGGACAGTTTATTTCAAAATACATGAGGACAGTTTATTACAAAATACATGAGGACAGTTTATTTCAAAATACATGAGGACAGTTTATGACAAAATACATGAGGATAGTTTATTACTAAATACATGAGGACAGTTTATGACAAAATACATGAGGACAGTTTATTTCAAAATACATGAGGACAGTTTATTTCAAAATACATGAGGACAGTTTATTTCAAAATACATGAGGATAGTTTATTACTAAATACATGAGGACAGTTTATGACAAAATACATGAGGACAGTTTATTTCAAAATACATGAGGACAGTTTATTACAAAATACATGAGGACAGTTTATGACAAAATACATGAGGACAGTTTATTACAAAATACATGAGGACAGTTTATTTCAAAATACATGAGGACAGTTTATTTCAAAATACATGAGGACAGTTTATTACTAAATACATGAGGATAGTTTATTACTAAATACATGAGGACAGTTTATGACAAAATACATGAGGACAGTTTATTATAAAATACAGCTTCATCATAAACTGAAATGAAAAAGCTGTTACATTTTGGATGTCTATGACAAAATGCACCGTCATTTACAAAATGTGTCTCAACAAGGCTTTTTTTTTCCCAGTGTAGACTTGTAATAAAATTCCAAAATAACAGTTGGTAAAACCTCGGATCAGGACCCAGAGCTGAATAAAGACAGTGTGTAATAGTCAAATACACACTATGTGAGACATGATACACTTGTGTTTTAGTTTCACACATCAACAAACTCTGTGTATCAGTGTACTTAACTCACTGTGAATATTAAATACTTCTCTAAACCCAATGAAATCAACTTCTGCACATCACAGAAGAGCACAATAAGCCCACAGAAGAGTGAGGCGACCATATGACAATCTTTTTTTTTTTTTTTTTTTTTTTTTTTTCCCGCTGTAGAAAGCTAGCAAAAAGCTGCTTTGTTGACAGGCTCCCTTGCTGAATCTGGGCTGGCAACAAAGGATGTCTTTCATCCTCAGTGGCAGCGCTGCTATCTGCAGGAGGCTGCAACCTTCCCTTATCTAGCTCCAGATAAAGCACTTTGTCATTCAACAGTTTACCACTACCAAAGCCAGAGGATTCAGGGCTCCTTCTCGGCTCTGCTCCTTCTCAAATGGAGGACTGTTTAAGATGCAGCGCTTCACTTTTGAGGCAGCACAGAAGTGAGCACAATTCCAATCCATATAATTTTGAGTGTGACCACTTCTTTCGTCTTTATCCTTCCTCTGTCATTGAAAATAAAAATATGTTTTTTTTATTATTCATCCATGCTGGTAAATATGGATGTTTTCCCACTTCCACTGTGTAGCTGTTGTACTGGGAGAGTATTTATTTTTCCATGGGAATGACTCCGCTGTGGTTGATTCTGTTTTTAATGAGGTCACTGAGCTCCTCGACCTCTAGTTTGTCATGTTAGGAAAGTGGAGATACTAAGGAATGTGTTTTTTTTTTTTTTTTTTTCTCAAATACAGAAATAATTCCTCTAACAATGGTTTTTAGCCCGAAAGAAATATACATGCATTTACCGAAATTGGATACAATCTTTTTTTCTTTCTTTTTTTTTTCCCCGACTTGTCAGGAAATTAAGTTATGCCCATTCAGGTCAGGCTGCAGAAATTGACACCATATCATGCCACGGTTTTAGTTCTATACTGGAAAAACCGAGTGTGTTTTTCTCATTTCTCATCCAAATATCTGTCAAGTTCAAATCACCTGGACTCAGCGAAAAACACACAGAACACACATGAGGTCGATATAGTTTTCTTGTGAGTAGAGGAATGAGCAGACACCGTCTCAATCACAATGTCTTTAACTCACTCTAAAGGTGCTCTGACTACCTCTCCTACTTCTATTGCGTTTAGGATTCTCTAGTTACATGGGGGGGGGGGGGGGGGGGGGGGGGG
>CM035798.1:46129720-46157220 GCA_020466265.1 Siphamia tubifer | reverse complement strand
CATTTAGTTTTTCCCTCGTTTCAAGGTTACTTTATTAGTACCCGTGGATAGATTTAAAAAAAAAAAATTGCAGTCAGGGTGAAGATTTGACACTAACCTACAACACACAAGACATATAATTAAGGTACATTGGTCGAGTATATGAAAAGTACAAAAAACAGAACAAAATGCTCAGTGTTCCACCAATCATCAATATAGCAGCATGGTTTGATAAAAGAATAAAATAATTAAAATCTAATTAATAAAAGACAAATATAATAAAAACAATAAAAACCCAGAAAAGATTAAAGTCAAGAGTAAAAATAAATACATAGAAATCAAGAGTTTAGTGTCACAATAATAATGTTAATAAAAAAAAAAACAGAGCCAGGCCATGAAATAAATAACTAAAATAAGTGAATAAAGTGCAAAGATGATTCTCATATTTTTTTGACACTACTTTGTACCATTGTTGGATTTCACGGTGTATTTATATCTAGCGGAAGCAACGGTCACATCTATTAAATCCTCTATCGAAGCTTCCTCTTGCTTTTCCATTTTGTCAGCTTGGTTTCAGAAACATTAAGACGTGTCCCTCTTTCCACACATTTCTGGTTGAATGGCCTTGGCCTCTGTGAAAATCAAAGTTCTCTGCTCTCACGCTGCAGGATCTTGTCATCTATAAATGGGTTCTAGATAGTTTGAAGTCGTTGCTAAAAGTCGGGTAGACATTGGTGATATCATCTCTGGTGTATTTGTGCTTACTCCCTCCCTCATCTGAACGGTCAGAGGACAAAAATGTTGTGTAAGATAGAGGATCACCAGTGTCTGCTTCATCACATTTGTCATCATTAAGTCTTGTATCATAGTGAATGGATAGCCTGTGTGTTGTATATACTGCTATTAGCCCTAATGCTGAAAAATGGAGGAGCTGCACATTGAAGTCAAAGTCACTAGTAGCTCTTTTTATTACCACTGCTGATGCTACTGCATTAACTATGACTCAATGTGTAGCTTCTATGTCACAGGTGTCAAACATAAGGCCCGGGGGCCAAATCCGGCCCGCCAGAGGGTCTAGTCGGGCCTTTTGGATGAATTTGTGAAATGCAACAATAGATATTAAAGGTGTCATTCCATGATTATTTCATTAATATTATTGTGTTTTCTATTGTTATTGAATACATTGTGTGTTGGTTCTATTTTTAAAAAACAAACAAACATCCGGATTGTTTTGTTTCCAGTTGTTTTTTCACGGTAGAAAAATGACTTGAGGTTGAACAGTAGAGTTTACCGGTACTTCCTCATGACGCAGTGATGAGGCGTCTCTGATTGGCTCAGAATGCATGAAGGAACACTAACCCACTCCCTTCTAGCTCTCTCTATGTGTTTACCTTTACCAGAGTAGCATCCAGCTAGGTTTGGTGCCGGAAAAAATTAGGCTTTATTTCCACAGAGAGCACATGAACCAGTTTGAGCCGCCATTTTTTTCCAGTTTGTGCAGCAGCTACTGTGGCGCAGTCTTCTCTTGTAGATGCTAATGCTAATGCTACTTCAGATTGGCTGCGATGGAGGACGGGTTTAACCCCACGTGGGTGATGCTAAAGTCCATCTGACGTCAGATGGACCGGCTTTTTCTGGGTCCCTCGTTCCTCTTGTTGTTTTCTGTGAATGCAGTATGCAGCCAGTGGAGGTGACAAACCACTGTCAAAGGCAGCATGTGTTGGTAACTCAGGGTGACCCATTAGATTCCAAAAGGAGTGTGGAAAAGTGGTTTTAAACGGAATGACACCTTTAAGTTAATAATAATCCTTTTAGTTCAAATTCTACAGTCAGATCAATTCAATCTAAAGTGGGTCAGATTATTATGATAGATTATCATAATAATCTATAAATAATCACAATTCAAATTTTTTTTCTTTGTAAATGTAAATATTTTCACATATTTACAAACAAACAAGTATGATTTGAAAAAATATTTGAATAATTTTGAACAAATATGTCATCCTGAAGTATTTCAGGAGAAGTTTTATGAATAATCTTCCTGATATTAAATATTTTTTGTATTTGTAGTTGATCCACTACGATCTGCAAGTTAGAACGAACATGTAGAAATGATAAACAGAAGCATAATATTGTTAAAATTCTGCTTATTCTTTCATTTGTTTCATGCAATTCACATTATTTGTATATTATACTACTGGATGATTGTTGAATTTCCTTCGATATCTGTCTGTCTGTCTGTAACATTTGTTGACTTGAGTTAAAAGTGAGAGCTTTCGCAGTTGTTGTTGTTGTGAATTTTATGTTAGAGGGTTTTTTTTTTTATTATTGCTAAACATATACTGGGGGCTCATCCGGGATTCAAACCAGACACCTCTTGCATCAGAAGCGGAAATCATTTCCAAGGTTATTACATCCAGGTTGCAACATGTGGCTGAAAATAAACTGAGAAGACATTTAAAATCACACACCCTTTAGGAGTTATAACCTGAAGTGTTATTTGTCTAAACGAAGCAAACAGTTGCCACCATTCTGTAGAAACAACCTGTTAATAATGTGTAAGAAAACATAAGGCCTGGGGTCCAAATCTGGGCCGTAAAATTAATTGCACTGAAGATATTAACAATCAATAGTGTAACAATAATTTTAATTCAAATTCCACATAGAAAACAATTGTAACTACAGTGGGTCAGAGTAGTAAAATATGAACATAATAACCTATAAATAATGACAACTGCTGATTTTTTAAAATTTTTATTTTAGTTGTAAAAAATTACATTAAAAATATTTCTATTAACAAACTACACCCCCCCCCCCCCCAAAAAAAAAAATTAATTAATAACATGAACAATGTTATTTTATCAATATTCTGCCTGTTAGAACTTTCATTAAAATTACAAATGCTCAAAACATTTACTAACTGAGGGAAAATATTGTTAAAATTCCACTTGTTTTTCTTAAGATATTTCAAGTTGTTCAAGTTATGAAGATTTTTGAGGAAACATTGTAGATGCAAACATTATCATAATTCAATTGCACTTTTTTTTACAGTTATCACATCGTCGGGATGCGGAGCGTTGGGGTTTTTCATCCGACTCCGTGTTCGTTGGCGCATAAGGTCTTTCGCTTTAATGCAATAAGTGTTGGATTTGTCCGGAATTCGGTGTGCTAATGCTCTAGTATAGGTACATAAACTGATTAGATTTTGGAGGTCAAAATTTTCAAGATGGCCGACTTTCAAGATGGCCGAATTTTGTCTGGCCCATAACTTTTGAACGGGTGGACGGACTGCCACCAAATTCTGTGTGCTCATACCCTAGGACAGGCACATGCACTCCCTGCTTGTTGGAGGCTGACAATGTCAAGATGGCTGATTTTCAAGATAGCCAAATTTTGTCTGGACTTTTAACCAGGTGAATGGATTTCCACCAAATTCATGTAGGTCAGGCACATGAACTCATTCTTTTATATTTTGTATTTAATATACATGAATGGGTGAATGGTGGGTGACTGGAAGCCTTGTGTTTCAGGGATATACCTTTAGCAGTCGGAGATGTTAATTTTGTTATTTTATAGTTATTTTATTTTATTGGTTTGTCCCATTTGAGGTCCTATTGAGCTAAATGTAGCCCGAGTTTGACACCCTTGGCATATAAAGACTGGATATATTGATAAAAACACAAAACAACAACAAACCTGTATATTGTCCATGAACCATTTAATTTAGGGATATTTTCAAAACATTAACTCGACTTGAAACAGTGCGGCTGCCATCACGTCTCCTCTAAAATGTAACGTCTGGAAGGGAGGGTTGACACACTGCACAACAAACGTCAATTTCAGCTTTAAAGGAAGCTTTCATCCAATTTAACGTCTTTATTACTGGATATAATTTGTGCTGTTTGTCCAGGAAATGGCTGAGTTTCCATCGCATAGTTTCCCCCTCATTATGCACCTCAGATCACATGGTATCTACTGGCTTCTGCTCGACCTTTGACCTCTTTCCTGTCCATAATGCAAGTGTAGTTGCTTCCGTGGTTACAGTCAGCACATTTTGATCAGTCTCCTCTTCAGGTATCTTTGTGTTTTACTGATGTATTTGCTAAGTGTGTTTGACAAGAACCACATCTTGTTCATGTTCATCCTATAAATATCCTGCTGCACTTTCCTCTTTCTGTCGTCCTATTCTTCATGTCGGAAAGACTAATGTTGCAGGAAAGCGTTGCTCACTGATGTGTTTTTATAAAAATGTACCTTAAATTACTGTTTTCATGCTTGTTACATAAAGTTTATTTTAATGACATCACATGACCAGAGGTTAGTGAGGGGCATAATTATGGGTCAAAACCAATATGCATGTAAAGTCAAGGCACGCAACCCAAAATAACCTTATTGTGCATATAATTATTCTGTCTTTGCTTATGTTTGTGTATAATACAGTTGTTTATTTTCCTTTACAACAATCTGATATGAATTTTTTGTAGGTATTTTTAACATTGAAGAACGTTTTAAATTTAGGTGTGTGAATTATAAGGCTTATTGTTAGGACTGTCAAAATGAATGCATTAATATAGATTAAACTAACATCATGGTTAATCTGATTAAAAATGTGAAGGCATTTAACCCATTTGCAGCAGAATGATTCTGAACTTCTCTGCCAATGGCATTTCAGATGCTTTTATCCCAGTAAAAAGACACAACAGTCAACCGGAAGAAAAGTATTATACTTTTTTCCAATATGTTTCCATCTTTAAATACTATACTAACGCAAAGTGTGCGTTAGTCATGGATTCTTCTAGCACTCTAGGTAATGTGTTGCCGACCTTGCATATATATATATATATATATATATATATATATATATATATATATATATATATATATATATATATATATATATATATATATATCCCCTGTTTGCTCATGAAAAATAAAATGCAGAATTAATTTCTTTTTAAATTGCATTAGATTTTTAGTTTTTAATTAAAAAGGAATGGTATTTAAAAGCAATTAATTAAAATTAATTCACAAGAACCCTGCGATTAATCTGATTAAAAATATTAATCATTTGACAGGACTAATTTATTAGTATAGATCATGAGTCTGCAATTTTTCTATCTAAAGTAAAAAAAAACAAAAAAACAAGTGTTATAAGGCACAACAAGCCCTAAAAAGAAAACAAAACTTAAATATAGAGGAAAAAAACACATGTTGGAATTGACACAAAAGTAACACTGGGTCTTTAATGGTTAAGTTTGATATATATATAAGATATTTTGATGAGAAGTACTGTAAGAAAAAGATTTAGATTTTTTCCAATGCCACCTTGAATTCAGTTTTTAAATACATAAATTTTTTTTACATCATGTAAAAAAAAAAAAAAAAAAAAAAAAAAAAAAAAAAAAAAACAAAACCTGTGTGATATGTCAGTATGATGTCATCAGACCAGTAGCTTCATGGTTAATGACCTTTCCCTGAACCTCCGTCCTCCTCGTCTGTAACCTAAATCAGCCTTTTAGCATCATTAAAACGCTGTTCTACTTTCCTCCATTATAAAATCCACTAAAAGAGGAAGGACACAAAAGAATCCAGCTGAGTCAGAAGTGTGCCAGTGAAGTACACTGATGCATGAGTGGCTCTGAACTCTGAAAGGCTCCCTCGTACCCACATGTAGGAGACTCATTGCCATCTGCTGGCCGAGCTCAGCCTTCATCTCCTCTGTTCTGTTAATGTTTTCTGGACCCACCTGGACCCACCTGGACCCACATCCTGCCTGTACGTGTATCTGCACAGAAACTCCAAACACATGTATCTGATCCAGAGCTGCTCATATTATCTGGGCTGCAGACTCCACCAGCCTCCAGCGATGCCGATATAAAACAACCTGCTGGAGTGATCGTCTCAGTCACAACTGCCCCCCCCCCCCCCCTCCTCCACACACACACCCGCCCCTATCGCCCCCTCCAAACAACCATTCTCCTTTTGCGTAACTGCTGAAAGCTGCAAGTAAAGTCAAGAGTCAAGTCAAGGTCAATCCATGCTCGGAGACTTTGACACTTTGTGCAGGTTATATCCTCAGTAAAATGGAAGTGTTAATCTGAGGGGGTGGGTTGGGGAGGGGGGCTGCAGCAGTGTTCTCAGCCATGAATGGGGATTATGTGGCTTCTTTAAATTCAGCTGCAGCCATGTCTGTTTCATGTGCTCCTGTCGTATCATCCCTCCGATTTTGCATTCCGATGCGAGTCAAGCAACACAAAGCTGCGGTTTATCCCTCACGGCGGCGAAAAAAACAGCAGACCGATGAACTGTCTGACCACTGCTAAGAAGTCAAAAAAAAAAAGGCTCACCCTCCCCCCCTTAGGCCCAACAATTGTTCTGTGAATTATTTCTAAATTAATTGCAAGGCTGTGCTCAGGAGACCAAATGTTTTCCAATAAAGTATTTTATTTCTAATTCGCTGTGTGTTTGTGATTTGGTGTGTTCGTCTATTGATCTGTGAGGCCCAGAGGTGGCGGGCAATGAGGAGCACACTGCAGAATAACAATGACGGAGTAATAGAGAGGGGTGGGAGGGTGGAGGTGGTGGGAGGGGGGGGGGGGCGCACAACACTCAGGCTCTGTTTCTTCTGGAGAGAAGCCAGAAGCATCAGCAGGATTTAAAATCCTTCTACAGACAGTAGGTGGGAGGGACGGCGCACAGATGTGCTATCTGAGTTCAAGGGGAATTTAGGCCAACCAGGGTGTGAATATCACTGAGCATTGGTCCACATGCACAAACGCACACGTGTACACAAACGCACACACAGACACAGAAACCCATATAAACAGCTGGAGCGTCAGTGCGGCAGCTGGGCGCTCCATCCTCTCTAGGTCATTCACTTCTCCGTCATGGCTGGTGTTAAGTGGATATGGTGCTTCTGCGGCGTTATTCGCTTCTGTCCTTGTCAATCGATTGTCACTGTCCTCCGAGAGGTAGGTGCACGTTTGTTGTCTAGGCGGTGTTCTTTTATTAACTCATAATAAAGACCCACTGCTACTTCTGTGGATAGTCTCAAATGAAACTTTCCCTGGATTGAACGTCAGTGATGCATCACCATTACCTCTGGATTTTGTTTTTTTTCACCCCCACTAAAAATCTTTTTGATTGATTAATCATGTAAATCTTCATTAAAATTGATTGTTATATCAGAAATGGACAAAACTGATGAAAAAGTGACTTTTTTTTTTTAAATTAAACTGGTAACACTTTATAATACATACACACAATTCACTATGTATTAACAGTTTATTACCCATTTATAAATGGGTTGTTCATTATGTATTAACCATGTGTTACCTATTTGTTAATGTCTTGTAAAGGTTCATACTTGTGTCTTCCAAAGATAAATGTAAAATTTGATTATTTTTAACCAACAGGTGCAGTGTTTGTATATCTGCTTTACAGATAAACAAAGAAACAGTTGTAAACACTGCACCTGTTGGTTAAAAATAAATGAAATTTTCCATTTACACTAGTAAATTAACCATTAACAACCATTAACAAATGGTTAATACATAATAAACAACATTTATAAATGGTTAATAAATAGTGAATTGTGTGTATGTATGATAAAGTGTTACCATTTAACCTTTATTTAACCAGGCAAGTCATTATGAACAGATTGTTATTTACAATGACGGTCACTTTGGGGGAAAGGGTAGGGGGCTACAAACTAAAAACTGATTTAAAAATAATAATAATAATTACAAAATCTATCATTAACTATAACAAGTGTCCATTCACTGTCATTGATCCAACTCCATGGGTTTCACTGCTGAATCCATGTTGTAGAACACAGGTGTGAAACATGTGGCCCGGGGGCCAAAACCAGCCCACCAAAGTGTCCAATGAATTTGTGAAATACAAAAGTTACACTGAAGATATTAATAACAACTCTGGATGTTCAAAACATTTTAGGGTAATTCAATCTAAAGTAAGTCAGACCAATAAAATGCTGCGATAATAACCTATAAATAATGAAAACTGCAAATTATTCTATTTGTTTCAGTGTCAAAAAAAAAAAATCCACAAAAATGTTCACATTTATAGATATTCTTTATAGAAAAAATATGAATAATCTGAACAAATATGAACAAGCTCAAATGCCTTAAGAGAAGTAACTAGAATTTTAATAATATTGTGTCTATTTCGTCTACATTTATAGATCTACTGTGATCTGTACATGTTAAACTAAGGCAGAATATTGTTAGAAGTTTTTTCATTCTTCTTGATAACTTTATCAGGTTGTTTAAACTTATTCTAGTAGAGTTTATAGATGTAAAAACTTCAAAGCTTCTCTACATTGGACAGACATCCTCACTGTCTGGTTGTTGATTTTATTTGTACGAATATTTTATCTGGGGTGGGCAGTCTATTTAGCTATTTATTTTTTATGTTTAATTGTGTATTTATCTTAGTATTTAAGCTTTATATTATGTTTATTTTATTATGGAACCCTTATGGTTGTTTAAAGTTGTGCTCTATAAATAAAATGGATGGAATTGTTAAATATTTTCACTATGACATATTACTTTTTTTTTTTCACATATATTTTTGTAAGTTTGTATCATACTTTATACTTTACTTTACTGTTATTCCAAAATGATATAATTATAATAATGAACTCCTCCTTCTTTGTCTCATTCTGTTTTTGAAGAAACAGACAATTTTTTTTTTTTTTTTTTTTTAAACATGGCATGTTTGCGCCCATGCAGAGTCTACAGCCAATTATATGGTGCAGGCAGCGTGAGGTATGGAGCAGCTCCGAGTGCCTGTACAGTGGACTCATTTTAATAGCCACCTGAGGCACTGGCGTCTCTCTGATCTCACTCTAGACTCAACTCTGCTGTACTTTCTGTCAGAATACGCAGCTTCACGGCCTGTTTGGGTCTCCTTTGACCCTATCGATGGTGTGGAAGGCTGACTTCCTGTCTTACTGCTAATGTGAATATATGGATGTGGCGTCTCAGAACATATGCGACATGACCCGAGTTCCACTGAAGTGTGTTCTGATCCCATTTGACACTTTTTCTACGTACCTTCTGAAGGAGCTGTGAAGAACTGTACAGCTTTTCACTATTTCACTTAAAGCTGTGAGACATGGCAATGTACACAGCAAAAGATTGCCTTGTATTGAAAGGATCATCGGTATTTATTTATTAAGTCATTGACTGCTAAAGATATGTATGTATATATATATATATATATATATATATATATACGTCTTTTTGAAAAGTAACGTTGACTGCCAAAGACAAAGACGCACTGGCACATTAAGTGAAGTCAAACTTATGACATAAAAAGTCAAAACCATGACATAAAAAGTCAAATTCATGACATAAAAAGTCAAACTCATGAGATAAAAAAGTCAAAAACATGATAAAAACTCAAAACCATGAGATAAAAAGTCAAAATCATGAGATAAAAAGTCAAAACTCATGACATAAAAAGTCAAAACCATGAGATAAAAAGTCAAAACCACGAGATAAAAAGTCAAAATCATGATAAAAAGTCAAACTCATGACATAAAAAGTCAAAACATGAGATAAAAAATCAAAACCACGAGATAAAAACTCAAAATCATGATAAAAAGTCAAACTCATGACAATAAAAAGTCAAAACATGAGATAAAAACTCAAAATTATTAAATAAAAAGTCAAAATAACAATATAAAAAACCCTATTCTGAACATAGCTGGCAGTCAATGAGTTAAGTGGGGACTGGATAAAAATGTGATTAGATTGCATGAGTTTCTAATTCTTCCTACTCCTTTTCGTGTAAATTTTGAGGCTTAAGACGTAGTAGTTTTATGTTACTATTTCATTTTGTTTTCATTCCTTTGACTGTTTTTAAAATGGTCTTAGCACTGATGCTAACACCGACATATTTACATGTTGATACTAATATTAATTTGTTCATTAATGTGCCTGCCTTGATAATCATAATAATAATTAACAATAAATAAATACATAATATATATGTACATTTATTTTTTATGTATATGTCATGACACTTTACATATAGAGGTAGTCGAAGACAGACTCTTATTTAGCTTTTTTACGTAGTATTTATTTTAAGTACTATTTTATGTAGATAACTTTTAATTAGAAGTTTGCACACATTCAGAGTATATGTAGTATAGTATATTCTTAAAAGGTGGAAGGTTCCATGTGACCACATTATATCAACTATTTATTGACCAAAATGATAGAAAATGATGTGGTTTTATAACAACATGTGGATATAAAGTGACCTCTAATGTGAAATGACATTTTATTCATGCCTGGTGGTCAGCTTTATTTCACACACAGGGTATTTTCTCAGATTAAAAACTGCACCACATGCAGTTTTTAGGATGAACTTTTCACATTTTCATTGGTGGAATCGGATTTATTTAACTTAAGCCCTATTCATTTATTATTTAGAAATGAGGCCATTCATTTGTGTCTGGTCACTTTATTTTCATCAGTAGATGAATTTGTCCTGTAAACTTCATAAACATCCTGTTTCTCGCCAAGTTTTATGTGAATTTAAACAAAGCTTTAGGTTTCTATGGAGACTGAGGCATCTCCTTAAGAGAGAACAGGAGAGAAGTGTTAGTCCATGCCTGCTTTTATTCTATATTTAATGTTTTTGTGCACTAAAAAGACTTGTTAAAAAGCCTGTTTGTGAAGCAGCCAATTGTTTCTTAGGAGTCAGAAAGAAGTGACATACATTTACTGAACTGCTGAGCCAGAAAAAAACTAAAAAGTGAAGTAGAAATTGTAAGTTATTTTAGTTTATTAATATTTTTCTGGCTGTGGAACCAGAGAAATTAAATGAAACTATGTGTAACAAGTGTTTTTTTGGAGGCCACTATAATAATGGTAGTTAAACATGGACTAATAACACGTGAATATTTCTGATAATACTAGAAATAAGTTAAATATTGAGCAGAACATTTTATTTAAATAAACTAAAATCACCAAACACTTAACTCCTAGTATTAATAAAGTGTCCCAAAAGAAAATACAAGCAGTATTATCTTTTTCTTTTACTATTTACTTCAGATTTTGCATTTTATATGTCTTTCTCTTTATTTAATGGTTGAATTACACTGCATCGTGATAGGAGTCTATTAAATAGTCTTGTTGGTGATGCTATGACATGTGTTGCATTGGCCTCTTTTTGATTTAAATTATTTTTTATCATGGTTTTATCAGTTCTATCGAAGCTGCATGACCTGAAAACTTACCTTGATTCACAAATACTTTTTTCTTTACAAAAACTAAAGGCTATACACGACTGTAGAAGCAAATTCACATTTGATATGTGACAATAAACTAAGACTTATGTTTTGAATTTTGGTTGAAGAAGAAAAATCTCCGGCTCAATAACCTTGACTTTGGCATTTTCACATTTTTCCAGCAGCAAAACCAAAATTAATTGACTTATTGCGATACACAGCCTTGGTGCTAATGTCTCATCGAAAATCTACATCATCATTAAGGTGTGAAGGTTCAAGTTGAGCAATTTTCACCTATAATGAATTCATTTTTTATGTGCATTATGGCATTAATATGTTTCATGTTTCATTACTAATGGGTAATGCAATGTTGTTTTTTGCTCTAAAAACAAAATACAGTTAAGTATCACTTTCATAAACAGATGCTGCTGGTTGTTGAATGGAATTCCATTTTAAGAATAAATATAGCACTTATAATCGTAGTTATAATAATAATAATAAAAATAATGTAAATAATGATAGTAGGTTAGTTATAGTGTTTTTTTCTTTTGTTGGAAAGTGCCTATTTAATGCATATTTTAATTAAAACGTTACAGTAGTATTCCTACTTGTTGTTAATAATGATAATTATTAACAATTATGAATATTTTTGATATAAATAGATGTTGTTGTTCAATGTTCATGTTCAAATTCCTCAGTAATTCTCTTCCAACCATGTTTGACTGACTTCCCAATTTAAATTCACAATTTCAGAATTACCAAATTAGACAAAGTGTCCATTTCCATATTGTGTGTCCCTTGGTCAGAGACACTCCTGATGGCTGGGTGTTTATGGGGGGTTGTCGTCCACTTCCTCTGCATGTCACCTCTGTATCTGTATATAAATGTCATCACCTTCACAGAGTCAACTTAAACTCCAAAGACGACATTTATACTAATTATTCTACGGTCTTCTAGAACGTTGCGACAGCTCCCGTTCACTTTGAATTGACGTTCCCAGCCTTCAGCGGGTGGATTTTTTTTCCGATAACATCCCGCTGCCAATGGCAACAGGTTTCGTCACTTCAGATTCACGTTACCGTATCACTCCGCAGGTAGTTCGGCCACTTTTAAAGTAAATATTTACTACGTTGTAACAGCTACTTTATCCAATCTGTTAGAGTAGTGACAGTAATAAGATGTAATAACCTGTAGAATAAGTGGGATAATGTATAGTACATGCATGACTATCAGAAAAATATTTCCCAAAGGGGAGGAACAACGCCTTTGGGAGGGGTGTTGTTACATTATCTCTGGCTTAAAACATTTATATCTAATATTATTGTAAATTCTACAACTATATATATATATATATATATATATATATATATATATACAGTATATATATATAACCTTCTGTATACTGTTTACATGTGCAAACAAACAATAATAATAATAATAATAATAATAATAATAATAATAATAATAATGATGATAATGATAATATATAGTGCTGCTTCTTTTTTTGGTAGGTATTTATTTTGTCAGTCTTTCACTTACAGTACTACAGTACAATAGCAGCCCAAGTTGGATGATTAATTATTACAAAGAGTATTAGGTGTTAAATAACAAGTGTATTCACTTACATAAACCACTTCCACTCAGGTGTTCTCACGTGTGGCTAATTTAACCTCAGCTGAGGTTGGAAGTGGGCGGAGCTACGTATCTATCTGCATGATGCCACCGTGTCCTCGGTCTAATGCACTAATATGATCGTCCTCCACTGTTGAGTTGAGCACAAATGTCAAAACTCATAAGAGGTGTGACTAATAACACACATAATAATGATTGCATGTCATTGACAGGAGCTGCTTCTTTATTATTCATGCTCTCACACTGCTGTGGATCTTAATAGGACCCTGGAACTCAACCATTATTAATGTGATTAGTTACACCTGCACTTTCCCCACAGTGACATGTCAAAGTATCTGCCGTGAAACAGGTTACCACTGTGCCGTAAACCACAGAAATGTAAATCAGATACACCCACATGGTCCAGGTAATAATGGAATAATTTAAAACGAAACTGTTTCACCCATTGTAGCCGTTCCAAAATACTCTGTATATGGAGCTTTCTGTGATTTATCATCATTTATTACTGTGCCAAGAAACAATGGAGTTATGGTTAGACCAATGTTTATTTTTATTAAATTTTTTTTGAATGTCTGTCATTGCTATTATTATGGTTATTTGTTATTTATTATGTTTGTCTTGTTTTTTATGTATCTATTATTCGTAGTGCAGAGTGGCTCCACTAGTGCAATTTTGTTGTAATTAAGTTAGTATTTTCTTTTATCTCAGACATATGTGTAGGTATTTCTCACCTGACATGTTTGGGCGTTTTACTTCCGCCTTCGTTAGAGGGTCACCTGAATGTTGCAGTGACGTGCTTTTAAAAAACAGCTGATGTGGGGGTGTGTGTGTGTGTGTGGGGGGGGTGATCTGCCTTGGCGGAGTCTGAGCTCTGTGTGCTTTTCTACTTCTTATTACTACCCTTTGATTTTTGGGGGTTTTTTTTCAATTGAATTTGCTCATCGTGTAAATGTTCATTAAAGATCAGATTAAAGTTGAGGGTTATTATATTAGAAACAAAGAAAACTGTGAAGAAATGAACTTTTTCAACAATATATCATTAACTTTAAGGTAAATTGTCGGTCACATCCATTCAAGTTAATACAGGTTTCCAGTTTTTATTCATAAATTTTTAATATTAATTTAAAATCATTAATTTAATTGAAATATTAATTATTTAAAATATTACTTTAATATACTTAGTTTTTCATGCTCATTTTTTTTTTCACCTTACTAATTATTTTGTCAGTTTTATCAACACATTTTTGTTAATTTTATCCACTTGTTATTGATCCAAATCCATGGTTTTTACAAGTTAAATGTTTCCAGTTTTTATTCATTTTAATTTTTACTATTCATTTAATTTTTTTTAAATATAACTTTGATATATTTAGGTAGTTTTTCTTGCTCATTTTTACAATTATTTTGTCAGTTTTATCAAAAACATTTTGTTAATTTTATCCACTGTTATTGATCCAAATCCATGAAAAGACAACAACTTATTTAGAAGGTTTGAATTTATTCTATATAAAACAGTTTAAATCAGTAGATGCTTTTTGTTACCACTGGATGTTTGGCTCTTTATGGGTTAATACTTCATAAAAAATGTTCCCCTCAATATTGTTTCCATCTTAATTCCCTTAATTACCTTCATGCTTTACTCAAATTTTATCTTTTTTTTTGCATCTAAATCCTTGTGTCTAAAGACCTGATGGAAGATAAAAGAAAAGAGGAATTAGGAAAAGCATGAAGGCTGATTTTTCAACAATATTTAAGCTATTAATATCTTCATTTATTTGGTTGGGAATGTGTACAGCTACATATATTTAAGTTAACATTGAACTTAACTCTCTGATATGAAGCTATACAGATGTTATGATGTGGGTTCAGATCTACTCATAGATTTCTTGTGTTGGTCCAATAAAGACTCCCACGAAGGATGGTCTCGTGAGAACGTTCCTCCTCGCTTCTCAATCTTCATTAATCAGAGCAGAAATAAGAGCTCGGGGACGTTCTTTGCTGCAGAGCGGTTTGTGATTTCAATGATTTTTAGGTCAAGTCAGATTCAATGGAATGAGTGAATCAGGCTCCAAATCTGTTACCGTGATATGAGTTGTTTTTTTTCTTACTGAACATAAATTCACACATTGTAAACTGAAGCCTATACAATATAGGCCCTACCTATAGATAACTGATATTAATGATAATATACCTGTAGATAACTGATATTAATGATAATATACCTGTAGATAACTGATGTTAATGACAATATACCTGTAGATAACTGATGTTAATTACAATATACCTATAGATAACTGATATTAATGACAATATACCTGTAGATAACTGATATTAATGATAATATACCTGTAGATAACTGATGTTAATGACAATATACCTGTAGATAACTGATGTTAATGACAATATATCTGTAGATAACTGATATTAATGATAATATACCTATAGATAACTGATGTTAATGACAATATACCTGTAGATAACTGATGTTAATTACAATATACCTATAGATAACTGATATTAATGACAATATACCTGTAGATAACTGATATTAATGATAATATACCTGTAGATAACTGATATTAATGACAATATACCTATAGATAACTGATATTAATGACAATATACCTGTAGATAACTGATGTTAATTACAATATACCTGTAGATAACTGATATTAATGATAATATACCTATAGATAACTGATATTAATGACAATATACCTATAGATAACTGATATTAATGACAATATACCTGTAGATAACTGATATTAATGATAATATACCCTTAGATAACTGATGTTAATGATAATATACCTGTAGATAACTGATATTAATGATAATATACCTGTAGATAACTGATGTTAATGATAATATACCTGTAGATAACTGATATTAATGATAATATACCCTTAGATAACTGATGTTAATGATAATATACCTGTAGATAACTGATATTAATGACAATATACCTATAGATAACTGATATTAATGACAATATACCTGTAGATAACTGATATTAATGATAATATACCCTTAGATAACTGATGTTAATGATAATATACCTGTAGATAACTGATATTAATGATAATATACCCTTAGATAACTGATATTAATGACAATATACCTATAGATAACTGATATTAATGACAATATACCTGTAGATAACTGATATTAATGATAATATACCCTTAGATAACTGATATTAATGACAATATACCTATAGATAACTGATGTTAATGATAATATACCTGTAGATAACTGATATTAATGACAATATACCTATAGATAACTGATATTAATGATAATATACCTATAGATAACTGATGTTAATGACAATATACCTGTAGATAACTGATGTTAATTACAATATACCTATAGATAACTGATATTAATGACAATATACCTGTAGATAACTGATATTAATGATAATATACCTGTAGATAACTGATATTAATGACAATATACCTATAGATAACTGATATTAATGACAATATACCTGTAGATAACTGATGTTAATTACAATATACCTGTAGATAACTGATATTAATGATAATATACCTATAGATAACTGATATTAATGACAATATACCTATAGATAACTGATATTAATGACAATATACCTGTAGATAACTGATATTAATGATAATATACCCTTAGATAACTGATGTTAATGATAATATACCTGTAGATAACTGATATTAATGATAATATACCTGTAGATAACTGATGTTAATGATAATATACCTGTAGATAACTGATATTAATGATAATATACCCTTAGATAACTGATGTTAATGATAATATACCTGTAGATAACTGATATTAATGACAATATACCTATAGATAACTGATATTAATGACAATATACCTGTAGATAACTGATATTAATGATAATATACCCTTAGATAACTGATGTTAATGATAATATACCTGTAGATAACTGATATTAATGATAATATACCCTTAGATAACTGATATTAATGACAATATACCTATAGATAACTGATATTAATGACAATATACCTGTAGATAACTGATATTAATGATAATATACCCTTAGATAACTGATATTAATGACAATATACCTATAGATAACTGATGTTAATGATAATATACCTGTAGATAACTGATATTAATGACAATATACCTATAGATAACTGATATTAATGATAATATACCTGTAGATAACTGATATTAATGATAATATACCCTTAGATAACTGATGTTAATGATAATATACCTGTAGATAACTGATATTAATGACAATATACCTGTAGATAACTGATATTAATGACAATATACCTATAGATAACTGATATTAATGATAATATACCTGTAGATAACTGATATTAATGACAATATACCTGTAGATAACTGATATTAATGACAATATACCTGTAGATAACTGATATTAATGACAATATACCTATAGATAACTGATATTAATGATAATATACCTGTAGATAACTGATATTAATGACAATATACCTGTAGATAACTGATATTAATGACAATATACCTGTAGATAACTGATATTAATGACAATATACCTATAGATAACTGATATTAATGATAATATACCCTTAGATAACTGATGTTAATGATAATATACCTGTAGATAACTGATATTAATGACAATATACCTATAGATAACTGATATTAATGACAATATACCTGTAGATAACTGATATTAATGATAATATACCCTTAGATAACTGATGTTAATGATAATATACCTGTAGATAACTGATATTAATGATAATATACCCTTAGATAACTGATATTAATGACAATATACCTATAGATAACTGATATTAATGACAATATACCTGTAGATAACTGATATTAATGATAATATACCCTTAGATAACTGATATTAATGACAATATACCTATAGATAACTGATGTTAATGATAATATACCTGTAGATAACTGATATTAATGACAATATACCTATAGATAACTGATATTAATGATAATATACCTGTAGATAACTGATATTAATGATAATATACCCTTAGATAACTGATGTTAATGATAATATACCTGTAGATAACTGATATTAATGACAATATACCTGTAGATAACTGATATTAATGACAATATACCTATAGATAACTGATATTAATGATAATATACCTGTAGATAACTGATATTAATGACAATATACCTGTAGATAACTGATATTAATGACAATATACCTGTAGATAACTGATATTAATGACAATATACCTGTAGATAACTCCTATTAATGATAATATATCTGTAGATAACTGATATTCATGACAATATAAAATAAATAATGAAATATAATCCGATAATCTGATGTGACTAATTTAACAGATTTGCAAAACTCTGCTCATATTTAAAATACAAAACTTACTTTCCCTCAAGAAAGACAAAATAGAAGATAAAAATGTCACAAAATTGAATTATTCCTACAAATGTGAGAATACACTGAGCATAACCCTGAGGTTAGACATAAAATACAGTGGGTTTTTTTTTACTCTACTTGAGTAAAATCAACTGATAATCTTGTCTAAGAACATTAATGTCACTGAAACAATATCCCCTGATTTGATAAAAAACACTGGTGTCTGGTTTACGGAGGTATTTTTAAACAGATAACAATAGTAGGAGATTCACCGGGGAGAAAAATGTCAATTGTTTCACTGTTGAAGGTTGCACTCATTATTCAGTAGTAATAAGGTGAATACAATACATAAATATATGCATGTATCTAAATAGTAGAAACAAAGAAAATGCTGATTCTAACATTAAATTATGTAAATATTAGATGTGCCAACAGTCCCATGGGTATGTAAAACAATTTCACATTCACTGGCCACTTTATTAGGTACACCTCTTCATTTGTATGTTAACACAAATACCTAATGGAACAATTACATGATGGAAACATTAATATATTTGTTAATGTAGACATGCTCATAATGATGTGTTGAAATTAAAACTGAAGAGGAAAGGCAATGTATTTAGGTGCCGCAGGTTTTATAGTTTGAGGAGAATGGAGAAGAAACCAAAACTCCAATAATAATAATAGATAATAAATAAATAATAGTAATAATAATAATAACACTTTATAACACCTACACACAATTGACTATGTATTAACCATTTATTACCCATTTATAAATGGGTTGTTTATTATTTATTAACCATTTGTTAATGTCTTGTAAAGGTTCATACTAGTGTAAATGTAAAAATAGATTATTTTTAACCAACAGGTGCAGTGTTTACAAGTATTTCTATGTTTACCTGTAAAGCAGGTATACAAACACTGCACCTGTTAAAAAGAATTATAGGGACCAAATTGTTAATACATAATGAACAACCCATTTATAAATGGATAATAAATGGTTAATACATAGTCAATTGTCTGTAGGTATTATAAAGGGTTACCTAATAATAATAATAATAATAATAATAATAATAATAATAATAATAATAATAATATATCTATGGATGCAGAACAATACAATCAGTGGCCACTTTATTAGGTACACCTGGTACTAATAATATGTATGTATTAAAGTGGCAGTTGAGTTTAAAAAGATAAATGTCCTGAATATGGGGTATTATAATAATTGTATAAGTCAGTATAGATATTTGGAAAGTATTCCAATATTAAATTAAACCTCCATCAAGTATTTTGAGGAAGAATCTTCTAGAATCTAGTTGATGTAAAGGTGTTGGAGGCATGTGGGATGACGTGCAGATATTGAGGTCAGTGTTTCATCAGTTAACTGAGGTCATGGATACGGATCAGGACTCAACATCTGTGATTATGTGACTCAGCAGTGAATCCTATTATGAGGCCAAAGTAGGTCTGTTTGTTTGTTTGTTTGTTTGTTTACTCAGAATGAATGGTTTACAGAGGCAGTGGTCTGTTTGGCTTTCAGATGACCTTATACTACTTCAGCAAACATAGGAGAAAGTTATTTATTTTCTGTTTAATGTTCCACATTTACAACTTTAATGAGAAAATATTTTACATAATAATGTGTACAGGGCAAAAGAACCCTAAAAAAAAACTAGCTAAGTTATAATGTGTATTACATAAAACATGGAAGACGAAATTATTGGAGGAAAAAGATGTTGGAGATCATCTGACTGGAGAGGAAACATCTAAAAATAAAGTTAAAGAACAGATGGAAGCAGTTTGACACAGTAAGAAATGAACAAAGGTCACAATAAATACTGATGTTTTCTTCAAGAAGTCATTTAGTCCATAACACTTTTAGCTTTGCTGCATTCAAATGAGAAAATGTATGAATTAATCATCACTTATAACATAGTAGTAAAACACAAAAACAATGTGAACACAAGCCTTTTAGTGCTTATTAGAAAATCTTAATGTATTTCTTATTTATTTTATTGAAATTTTAAAATGTATGTATAATCAGTTTATTTTGTACTTTTGTAATTTTATAATTTTTTGCATCAACTCTTAATGTATTTCTTATTTCACCCTTGTCTTAAAATTGTATTTGAATTTTTAATCAATGTGAAGCACTTTGGGATACAGTTTTTATATGAATGATGCTATATAAATAAAGTTGTTTATTATTATTATTATTAGTAGTAGTAGTAGTAGTAGTAGTATTTTATTATCATCATTATTATCAGTTTATCTTGATTATCGGTATTGGTAACATCATTATCATTATCAGTATCCTATTATTATATTATTATTATTATTATTGTTATTGTTGTTATTGTTGTTATTATAAGTCTCTAAGTTGAATAGTTTAAAAGTTATATCCAAAATTAAATTTTGATCTTTAGCGTGACCTTTGACCTGGAGTCTGATGTCAATGCACATCAACAGTGCCAGTAAAAAAAATATATCTATCTGTAAAACTGAGATGATGAAAAGTAAGGAGCCTGAACATAAATAATATGAAACCCAATAAAAAAATAAATGGTAAAAAAAAAACACCACATTTTAATTAATTAATTATTATTTTTTAATTCTAATTAAGTTTCCATCACAAACCAGTTTCATTCACTTCAGAACATCCTGTATTAATGTATAGGAAGGTTAGTTAATTATTAATGTGTTTTGAGAACGCTCTGTGAGGGTCCATGTTATACCTTAGTGTTTAACCTTGGACAATAACTTTAACAGTATCACATTCCATAAAGTCGCATCAGTTAAGTCGGTCTGCATTAAAGTCCCTGAGGGTCAGCGCAGACAAAAGAACAAAAACGCCGTCTCTTCAATCAGATGCATCTGCGTTAGCGACCATCAAGGGCTGAGTTCTACTGAAATGACTCTTTGATGGATAAATCAATATGGGTACCCCACCACGCTAGCCACTGTTTAATGAGACACCATTTGAGGAGTGGGATGATGTGCAGTGTGTGGCCTGTTTGCACATGTAGACATCACATTTTTAACTCATATCATTAGTTTTGTCAAATGAACAGCTCTGCCTGAGAAATACAATTAATTAACCCAGCGAAACAAGCGCTATATATATATATATATATGAACTTGATTTATTTGAACTAGAGCAGGAATGACGCTGTTTCAGTGTGTATGCTAGGAACCGCATCATGTTAGAAAAGAAACTGACAATGATATTTTTTTTACATTTTTGAATTGATTTGTTTTTCATTAAATAAAATACACATCCTAATAATTAAATTAAAATTTCATCCAATATATCAACTGGACACCGTCTTGTGCCCTATGGGCCCCCGACAAATGCTGGGCCCTGTGAATTCACCATGTTTACACTATTTACACTATGTACACTATTTACACTATATACACTATTTACACTATATACACTATTTACACTATATACACTATTTACACTTTATACACTATTTACACTATATACACTATTTACACTTTATACACTATTTACACTATATACACTATTTACACTATATAACTATATACACTATTTACACTTTATACACTATTTACACTATATACACGTTATACACTATTTACACTATATACACTATTTACACTGTGTACACTATATACACTATTTACACTATATACACTATTTACACTTTATACACTATTTACACTATATACACTATTTACACTTTATACACTATTTACACTATATACACTATTTACACTTTATACACTATTTACACTATATACACGTTATACACTATTTACACTATATACACTATTTACACTGTGTACACTATATACACTATTTACACTATATACACTATTTACACTTTATACACTATTTACACTATATACACTTTATACACTATTTACACTATATACACTATTTACACTGTGTACACTATGTACACTATTTACACTATATACATGATATACACTATTTACACTATATACACTATTTACACTATATACACTACTTACACTATTTACACTATATACACTATGTACACTATGTACACTATATACACTATTTACACTATATACACTATTTACACTATTTACACTATATACAATATATACACTATTTACACTATGTACACTATATACACTATATACACTTTTACACTATTTACACTTTATACACTATATACACTTTTACACTATTTACACTATGTACACTATATACACTATTTACACTATATACACTATTTACACTGTGTACACTATGTACACTATTTACACTATATACATGATATACACTATTTACACTATATACACTATTTACACTATATACACTACTTACACTATTTACACTATATACACTATGTACACTATGTACACTATATACACTATTTACACTATATACACTATTTACACTATTTACACTATATACAATATATACATTATTTACACTATGTACACTATATACACTATATACACTTTTACACTATTTACACTTTATACACTATATACACTTTTACACTATTTACACTATGTACACTATATACACTATTTACACTATATACACTATTTACACTATATACACTATTTACACTATATACACTATATACACTATATACACTTTTACACTATTTACACTATATACACTATTTACACTATTTACACTATGTACACTATATACACTATTTACACTATATACACTATTTACACTATTTACACTATATACACTATATACACTATTTACACTATGTACACTATATACACTATATACACTTTTACACTATTTACACTTTATACACTATATACACTATATACACTTTTACACTATTTACACTATGTACACTATATACACTATTTACACTATATACACTATTTACACTATATACACTATTTACACTATATACACTATTTACACTATATACACTATTTACACTATATACACTATTTACACTATATACACTATATACACTTTATAATGGGATTTCCTCCTGAAGAATCCCAACAATTTCAGTTTCCTTCACAGTGTTGACATGCTTATTTCAATCCCATCTATCCTGAGAAATGCCAATATTTCTCAGTGCCTCATGCCAAGAAGTAAATAAAAACAAATTCTACGAGAAACGTCCATTATTGTTTTGAAAACTGTAGTAGAACTAGTGCTGAGTGAGTTGGTCAGGAATAGACATAATATCATGCAGATAATTATCTCATAATTATCTCAAATGTAAACACAACAGATATAGCTTTAATACCAAATGATTTTATTCCGAATAAATAATTTGGAATAAAAAACAAAAATAAAAATAATAATGTAAACGTAACATACATGCGTTCCTTCAATACATCTCTGTGGAATTTTTGACAGATTTAAACTTCGGCATCAAAACATTTTTTATTCTTTTTCCTTTTTTCTATTGTTTTTCTTTCTAGAACTGAAACACAGAACGGCTCCAGCTGTTTTTTTTTTTTTTTTTTTTTTTTTTTACACTTGTCTTGGCCTTTGTGTTTTTCTTCACACTCCTTCCATCGTTCATCTCCAGTCGCAAATTCTTCCATTTTGCAAATCAGTAAAGCAATAGCGTCTCATTATTTTATTCTTTGACTGACGTGTGCACCCGCCGCCTCATAGTAATTGGTTGTGACTTTGGTTGATGCGTTTCAGGTGCATTAATTGAACAATCACGGAGCTATTTCATGTTCTGGGACACTTTCATTACGTTGGTTCGTTCAGTTTTTGTGTATATTTGTATTGTGTATCTTTCCTCCGGTTCATGGGTGGATCTGTTCATTGTCTTTGTGCCTTGTCTAACCTCTTACCCCCTGATGAACCCCACCCCCACCCCCACCCCCGCTCCTGCTCACCCAGTCAGTGGGTTGGCTACAGTATATACGAGTGTTGCATCTGCTTCCGGACCAGAGCTGTGGAGCCCAATGTGTGCATCACTGAATAATGAATGACCTCCAGGCTTTTCCCTCCACATTTCTTCCGCACTTTTAAACCCTTTGTGTGTCTTTTATTTTTTTTTTGTGGTGTGTATTTTAAGGGTTAAATCCTATCCTATACAACAAAATATACACAGAGATATTACTCCAAGAATGGTCGTTAATGTTTATTATATGATAAAAACAAACATCTGTAAACCTATAAAACTGTTTTTTTTGTGTCTATTTTTGTTTGGATTTTTCCCTCTACTTGTCTCCCACACTTTAAAACCATTTTATGTGTTGTTTTTTTTGTGTGTAAGCGTTAAATCATGCTTAACGACAAAATATAGCGAGAGAAATGACTCCAAGAATTGTCATAAATGTTTTATTTTATGAAAATTATGCATACCTACTAACACATAAAGCAGTTTTTGTTTACATTTTGGGTTAGATTTTTCCATCCATGTGTGTGTGTGTGTGTGTGTGTGTGTGTGTGTGTGTGTGTTAAGGGTTAAATCCGCTTGACCAACAAAATTTACAGAGATAAATTAATAAATTACTCTAAGAATGGTCATACATGTTTATTATAGGACATAAAAAATAACATCTATGAACCCTTAAAGTAGTTTTTGTGTAAATATTAGTTTATAATTTTCATTCTATGTGTTTAAGGGTTAATCCTCCTCCAACAACAAAATATTTATAGAGAAATTTGTTTAAGAATGGTCATAAATGTTCATTATATGAAAAAAAAACACAACGCCGACACAAAACACAAAGCACAAAGCAATTTTTGTGTAAATTTTGGCTCACACTTTTCTTCCAGATTTTTTAACCCTTTGTGTGTGTGTGTGTGTGTGTTTTTTGTATGTTTAATGGTTAAATTCTATTGAAAAACAAAATATATATAGCAAAATAACTCTGAGAATAGTCATAAATAAAAACAAACAAACATCTACAAACCCATAAAGCAGTTTTTGTGTAAATTTTGATGTAAAATTTTCCGCTACAGATAATTTATTCTACATTTGTGACGAATCCCAAACCATTTTCCTTCCATATCATCTTTTCTGCTGTTTTTTTTTTTATGGCTTTAACTGATGGCTGTCTGAAAATCGACTTGTGTTTATATCCAATCTGAGCTTTCTTATTGTAGATTTCACACCTTCCTGCCTCGCAGCAACACAATAGACATGGTGTGGTTCCTGTAGCAACAAGCCTGTCAGTCAAGGTCATCCATGACGGAGAGAAAGATGGAGCGAGGAAAGAAACAGGGGGAGAGTCAGAATTCAAACAAAGGAAAAGTCCTGGCTATCTGATGATTTGGGTTTTGTAGCATGACGGAGCGTGACATGATTTGGGAGGTTGTTTGTCCTCTGAGTGGACTGATATTGATTTAGAAAACAGGATGTGTGGTTCACTTGTAGGAAAATGAAGTGTAGAACTAATTTAAAAAGGGGGGGGGGGTCTGTGGAATAATCTGGATCAGAAATGTAAAAAAAAAAAAAATCGTCTTTAATTTGTGTATTCAAAAGGATGAATAAAACTAGTATAAATATAATATAAATAAATATATAAATAAATAAATATATAATATATATAAATATGGACCTATAATACAAATATATATAAATATAGAATATTATCTGAATAAGTGAATATTTAATTATGAAGTAGAAGAAAAGGTGAATATTGTAATAAAACTATGATGTTTAGGAGATAGTATCATATCTATTAATTGTATTTGTAGTTAATTTATAATGAAAATGAATGTATTTATAGTTGATCATATCAGATTGTATGAGGTGACTTATAAATAATGTGAATATAAATAGTTATGGATGCTTTGTGGTAATGATAAATGGACATAAAATAAGTAAATAGTGTGTTAATGCAGTATCTATTTGGATTTTAGTTTGTAAAAGGAGGTGGGAGTTTATAAGTTTCACTTCTTCTCACTCCTGTTCGAGTACAAAAATAAATTGTTGACCATTTTCAATGATGTTTTGATGATTATTGTGTACTGGAAATAAAACTGAACTGAACTTAGAATACACAAAGCAAAGCACTACTCCCCTTTGGCCAAACCACTACTCTAAATGATCATATTTAATTAAAATTATCGTGTTTTTTTTTTTTTTTTTTGTACCTGTCATGTAAATGTCCTTGCACATAATTTACTCTTAATTTGACTCGCTTTATCTTTAAGCGGTGGTAAATGTCTTTCTCATTGAGCGGATGTGGAAATGTCACAGCAAAAAAAAAAAAAAAAAAACAGCAAAAAAAACAAAACAAAACTACATCCAACAAGCGTTGAATTTGCATTTACAGCAAACACTGACATGGCCAACAAATGTGCTATAAATATGTAAATAAATGCGAACAGGTAAGAAAACAAAATGTTATAGAAATGACAAATCATGCAGAACTGTTAATGTCTCAACAGGGAATCAGTCTGCAACAAAATGACTGACAAGGGTGACTTTGTGGATGCAGTTCATTTTACAACCAGCCAGTAAATACACCTGGGAATAGAATAAATATAGCATTTTTTTATGTGATGTTTTCAGATAATGAACGACTGATATTCTCCTGACACCCAAGAAGTGAAAGACAGAGGGGGTCAAAGTATTTAAGTAGAAGTACAGCAACTTATGTGTAAAAAAAATACTCTGGTAAAAGTAGAAGTACTGTTTCAACTGTTTAACTGAAGTAAAAGTACAAAAATTACAACTTCTCAATTCTAATAAAGTAAAAACTAAAATTATGTTTCTTTGCCATGGATGAAATAATACTTATTTAACCAGGAAAAATAGGACAATTTCAAAAGTATCTAAAAATAAAGCCTTTAAAAGTGAGTTAGTGTGTAGATGATGTGTTAGATCAGGTCATGGTACTATGGGTATGGGTAGGAAATTTGGGAAAAATGGAAAAAAGTCACAATTTAGATGAAATGTCGTCATTTATGACATAAAAAAGTTTATATGCGAGATTAAAAAAAAGCATAATTATGAGGTAAAAAAGTCAAAATGATGAGATACAGTCGTACATATGAGATAAGAAATTAATAATTCTGAGGAAAATGAGTTGAAATTACGAGGTAAAAAATGTCTTAATTATAACAAGTCAGAATTTATCACAAGCACTGATTGTTCCTCTGAAGCCACTTATTTTTCACATCTGTTTAGTTTGAAAAAGTAACGAGTCTATTCTGAGAATGTAAAGAATATAAAGTACAAAAATGTAGGGAGTAAAAGTAAAAAGTTGCCATAAAAATACCTAAAAAAAACTAATTAAGTACAATAATGAAGTATTTATACTTATTTAATTCCAACTTCTGGT
>CM035798.1:46096994-46129620 GCA_020466265.1 Siphamia tubifer | reverse complement strand
AACAGTCCAGCACATCACAGCAGGGTGTAAGATGCTGGCAGGCAAGGCATACATGGAGAGGCATAACCAGGTAGCGGGCATACTGTACAGGAACATCTGTAAAGAGTATGGACTGGAGGTCCCAGGGTCAAGATGGGAGAACCCCCCCAAAGGTGACAGAGAACAAAACAGGCCAAGATCCTGTGGGACTTCCAGATCCAGACTGACAAGATGGTGATGGCCAATCAGCCTGACATCGTGGTGGTGGATAAACATGAGAAGACAGTGGTGGTGATAGATGTAGCAGTCCCCCAGTGATAGCAACATCAGAAAGAAAGAACATGAGAAGCTTGAGAAATACCAAGGGCTGAAAGAGGAGTTAGAGAAAATGTGGAGTGTGAAGGCAACAGTGGTACCAGTAGTGATCGGAGCATTAGGGGCAGTGACCCCCAAGCTGGGAGAATGGCTCCAGCAGATACCAGGAACAACATCAGAGATCTCTGTACAAAAGAGCGCATTGCTAGGAACAGCTAAGATCCTGCGCAGAACCCTCAGGCTCCCAGGCCTCTGGTAGAGGACCCGAGTCTGAAGGAGACACCGCCCAGGTGGGGCGAGAGGAACATTTATATATATATATATATATATATTATATATATTATATAATATATATATATATATATATATATATATATATATATATATATATGCATGCAATATATTTATATTTATTTATTTATCTCTACCACTGTCTTTTTGGTTGTCAGGTTTTTTTATATTGTGTGTATATATATATATATATATATATATATATATATTCCCTTCTGTCTTTGCTAATGAAAAATAATTTTATTTCTGAAATTAGATTTTTTTTTAGATTAAAAAGGAATAGTATTTCATTGTGATTAATCAAAATGAATCCATAGGAACCCTGTATTTAATCTGATTAAAAAATATGAATCATTTGACAGCACCATTTACAGGATGATGGCTGGAACATTGGAACACTCTTGACAGATAATATTGAACTCATGATGCATTCTTTGGCACATTATAAATCCATCTGAAGACAGCTACAGTGTCCAGGCTCTATCTGGGACCAATAATTTTATATTTATGATGAAAACATGAACAGCAAATGATCTATTGACCTCAGACATGGCTCATTGCTTTCACAGGCTGTCACCATGGTAACCCAACCAAACCAAACCAACCCAGGTTGGTTGTTGTGGGTCAGATCTGATGCTTAGCCAGCAGGAACGCACAAACTTCCAATTACAATGAGCTAATGTGGGTAATTCTGGAAAATCTTATCAACATTATTTACACAGGCCTGACAAACAGCACCGGAATGACCTAGATTTGAAGATTTACGCTTTTTGCACACATCATTAAAAAAAAAAAGTGACAGTAAAATGTGGGTTTGAATGAATTTAAAGCTATGGTTGAATGAAATGAAAACTGTTTCACTATAAAAAAGGTGAGAAATAATAATAAAAAGAGAGCAAATATAAATAAATAAACCTTGGGTTGGAGGCAGGTTATAAGACTTCACAATATATATGTAATCTATAATGAACAGTAGAAGATGCTGAGCTGCAAAAATGCAGTGTATAAAGGTGCAGGTGATAGGCTGTGTGGACTTTTTAAGTGTTTATCATCTGTATGGCCTCGAGGAAGAAGGTCTTTCTCAGCTTCTCAATCCAAACCCGAAAGGAAGTGAGCTGCTTGTAAGAGAGAGACCACTGAAATGTAGTTTGTATCCTTAATAATCCGCTTTACTCTGAACCTGCAAAGGTCTGATATGAGGTAAAGTATTACTCTGATGATACATATACCTCTGAAATATACCGCACCTAAATGGAACCAACTAAGCTAATATCATATCCCTGCACATACGCCACTAAAGGGGGCCGAATATGCACATTTCATGCAACACTACATTATTTAGAAGCAAGACTGACTCTATATATGCAATGTTCTCTATGTAATATTCATGTGTGTTAAATATAGTTTGTTAATGGATCATTTCTTGACATTAGTTAACTTCATTTCAAAGCCAAAGGCTGACTATGTTGGAAAATAATGTTTCTCACCGTGGGCGTTTAGGGGGGCATTTGGAACAAGAAAGCTGAGAAGGGGGTGATGAGACTGAAATAGAGGTGTTAGTTTGTACACAGTAATACCAATTTCATGCACCACTTTATGTCAATGGAGAATTTTCAAGTTCAAAAGGTAATGTTGATGTGGACAGGGGTCTGGATCAGCACATATGTTGGTGTACTCTTCTAAAATACATGTTCCTTACATATTCCAGGTGTTTTTATTGTATTTTTTTTCCATATACTTTGTGGATATTTTATTTTATTGTCATTTAAGGGTAAGGAACCAAATATGGTACCCTCATTGACCTTGATTTTCTACATGACAATATATACGTTTTCTATTACATCCATTAATATATATATATATATATATATATATATAAACATTCATATTGTCATGAGACCCAGCATGCCGTTTTGTCCTCTGTAAGGGGACAACAATTTCACAGTTTTTTACTTCTGCCATTGCAAATGACATTTTTGAAAAATGCATTTGACAAAACTGTTGAATTGTTCATTTTAAAATCAAGATAATTAACTCATCTACAAAAATCTAAACCTTTCACCAGAAGTTGGAATTAAATAAGTATAAATACTTCATTATTGTACTTAATTAGTTTTTTGTTTTTAGGTATTTTTATGGGCAACTTTTTACTTTTACTCCCTACATTTTTGTACTTTATATTCTTTACATTCTCAGAATAGACTCGTTACTTTTTCAAACTAAACAGATGTGAAAAATAAGTGGCTTCAGAGGAACAATCAGTGCTTGTGATAAATTCTGACTTGTTATAATTAAGACATTTTTTACCTCGTAATTTCAACTCATTTTCCTCAGAATTATTAATTTTCTTATCTTTCATATGTACGACTGTATCTCATCATTTTGACTTTTTTACCTCATAATTATGCTTTTTTTTTAATCTCGCATATAAACTTTTTTATGTCATAAATGACGACATTTCATCTAAATTGTGACTTTTTTCCATTTTTTCCCAAATTTCCTACCCATACCCACAGTACCATGACCTGATCTAACACATCATCTACACACTAACTCACTTTTAAAGGCTTTATTTTTTAGATACTTTTGAAATTGTCCTATTTTTCCTGGTTAAATAAGTATTATTTCATCCATGGCAAAGAAACATAATTTTAGTTTTTACTTTATTAGAATTGAGAAGTTGTAATTTTTGTACTTTTACTTCAGTTAAACAGTTGAAACAGTACTTCTACTTTTACCAGAGTATTTTTTTTACACATAAGTTGCTGTACTTCTACTTAAATACTTTGACCCCCCTCTGTCTTTCACTTCTTGGGTGTCAGGAGAATATCAGTCGTTCATTATCTGAAAACATCACATAAAAAAATGCTATATTTATTCTATTCCCAGGTGTATTTACTGGCTGGTTGTAAAATGAACTGCATCCACAAAGTCACCCTTGTCAGTCATTTTGTTGCAGACTGATTCCCTGTTGAGACATTAACAGTTCTGCATGATTTGTCATTTCTATCACATTTTGTTTTCTTACCTGTTCGCATTTATTTACATATTTATAGCACATTTGTATGGCCATGTCAGTGTTTGCTGTAAATGCAAATTCAACGCTTGTTGGATGTAGTTTTGTTTTTTTTTTTTTACTGTTTTTTTTTTTTTTTTTTGCTGTGACATTTCCACATCCGCTCAATGAGAAAGACATTTACCACCGCTTAAAGATAAAGCGAGTCAAATTAAGAGTAAATTATGTGCAAGGACATTTACATGACAGGTACAAAAAAAAAAAAAAAACACGATAATTTTAATTAAATATGATCATTTAGAGTAGTGGTTTGGCCAAAGGGGAGTAGTGCTTTGCTTTGTGTATTCTAAGTTCAGTTCAGTTTTATTTCCAGTACACAATAATCATCAAAAACATCATTGAAAATGGTCAACAATTTATTTTTGTACTCGAACAGGAGTGAGAAGAAGTGAAACTTATAAACTCCCACCTCCTTTTACAAACTAAAATCCAAATAGATACTGCATTAACACACTATTTACTTATTTTATGTCCATTTATCATTACCACAAAGCATCCATAACTATTTATATTCACATTATTTATAAGTCACCTCATACAATCTGATATGATCAACTATAAATACATTCATTTTCATTATAAATTAACTACAAATACAATAATAGATATGATACTATCTCCTAAACATCATAGTTTTATTACAATATTCACCTTTTCTTCTACTTCATAATTAAATATTCACTTATTCAGATAATATTCTATATTTATATATATTTGTATTATAGGTCCATATTTATATATATTATATATTTATTTATTTATATATTTATTTATATTATATTTATACTATGTTTATTCATCCTTTTGAATACACAAATTAAAGACGATTTTTTTTTTTTTTTTTACAATTCTGATCCAGATTATTCCACAGACCCCCCCCCTTTTTAAATTAGTTCTACACTTCATTTTCCTACAAGTGAACCACACATCCTGTTTTCTAAATCAATATCAGTCCACTCAGAGGACAAACAACCTCCCAAATCATGTCACGCTCCGTCATGCTACAAAACCCAAATCATCAGATAGCCAGGACTTTTCCTTTGTTTGAATTCTGACTCTCCCCCTGTTTCTTTCCTCGCTCCATCTTTCTCTCCGTCATGGATGACCTTGACTGACAGGCTTGTTGCTACAGGAACCACACCATGTCTATTGTGTTGCTGCGAGGCAGGAAGGTGTGAAATCTACAATAAGAAAGCTCAGATTGGATATAAACACAAGTCGATTTTCAGACAGCCATCAGTTAAAGCCATAAAAAAAAACAGCAGAAAAGATGATATGGAAGGAAAATGGTTTGGGATTCGTCACAAATGTAGAATAAATTATCTGTAGCAGAAAATTTTACATCAAAATTTACACAAAACTGTTTTATGGGTTTGTAGATGTTTGTTTGTTTTATTTATGACTATTCTCAGAGTTATTTTGCTATATATATTTTGTTGTTCAATAGAATTTAACCATTAAACATACAAAAAAACACACACACACACACACACACAAAGGGTTTAAAAAATCTGGAAGAAAAGTGTAAGGGAAAATATAAACCAAAATTTACACAAAAATTGCTTTGTGTTTTGTGTTGGCGTTGTGTTTTTTTTCATATAATGAACATTTATGACCATTCTTAGACAAATTTCTCTATAAATATTTTGTTGTTGGAGGAGGATTAACCCTTAAAACACATAGAATGAAAATTATAAAACTAATATTTACACAAAAACTACTTTAAGGGGTTCATAGATGTTATTTTTTATGTCCTATAATAAACATTTATGACCATTCTTAGAGTAATTCATTAATTTATCTCTGTAAATTTTGTTGGTCAAGAGGATTTAACCCTTAAACACACACACACACCACACACACACACACACACACACACACACACACACACATATAAATGTTTTAAAAGTGCATAAGAAATGTGGATGGAAAAATCTCACCCAAAATGTAAACAAAAACTGCTTTATGTGTTAGTAGGTATGCATAATTTTCATAAAATAAAACATTTATGACAATTCTTGGAGTCATTTCTCTCGCTATATTTTGTCGTTAAGCATGATTTAACGCTTACACACAAAAAAAAAAAAACACATAAAATGGTTTTAAAGTGTGGGAGACAAGTAGAGTGAAAAAATCCAAACAAAAATAGACACAAAAAAAACAGTTTTATAGGTTTACAGATGTTTGTTTTTATCATATAATAAACATTAACGACCATTCTTGGAATAATATCTCTGTGTATATTTTGTTGTATAGGATAGGATTTAACCCTTAAAATACACACCACAAAAAAAAAAATAAAAGACACACAAAGGGTTTAAAAGTGCGGAAGAAATGTGGAGGGGAAAAGCCTGGAGGTCATTCATTATTCAGTGATGCACACATTGGGCTCCACAGCTCTGGTCCGGAAGCAGATGCAACACTCATATATACTGTAGCCAACCCACTGCACTGGGTGAGCAGGAGCGGGGGTGGGGGTGGGGTTCATCAGGGGGTAAGAGGTTAGACAAGGCACAAAGACAATGAACAGATCCACCCATGAACCGGAGGAAAGATACACAATACAAATATACACAAAAACTGAACGAACCAACGTAATGAAAGTGTCCCAGAACATGAAATAGCTCCGTGATTGTTCAATTAATGCACCTGAAACGCATCAACCAAAGTCACAACCAATTACTATGAGGCGGCGGGTGCAACACGTCAGTCAAAGAATAAAATAATGAGACGCTATTGCTTTACTGATTTGCAAAATGGAAGAATTTGCAACTGGAGATGAACGATGGAAGGAGTGTGAAGAAAAACACAAAGGCCAAGACAAGTGTAAAAAAAAAAAAAAAACAAACAGCTGGAGCCGTTCTGTGTTTCAGTTCTAGAAAGAAAAACAATAGAAAAAAGGAAAAAGAATAAAAAATGTTTTGATGCCGAAGTTTAAATCTGTCAAAAATTCCACAGAGATGTATTGAAGGAGCGCATGTATGTTACGTTTACATTATTATTTTTATTTTTGTTTTTTATTCCAAATTATTTATTCGTAATAAAATCATTTGGTATTAAAGCTATATCTGTTGTGTTTACATTTGAGATAATTATGAGATAATTATCTGCATGATATTATGTCTATTCCTGACCAACTCACTCAGCACTAGTTCTACTACAGTACATGGTTTTCAAAACAATAATGGACGTTTCTCGTAGAATTTGTTTTTATTTACTTCATGGCATGAGGCACTGAGAAATATTGGCATTTCTCAGGATAGATGGGATTGAAATAAGCATGTCAACACTGTGAAGGAAACTGAAATTGTTGGGATTCTTCAGGAGGAAATCCCATTATAAAGTGTATATAGTATATATAGTGTAAATAGTGTATATAGTGTTAATAGTGTAAATAGTGTATATAGTGTAAAAAGTGTATATAGTGTAAATCAGGGGTCTCAAACATGCGGCCCGGGGGCCAAATGCGGCCCGCCAATGGTTCCAGTGCGGCCCATGGGATGAAGAGCATAATAATCTTATTAAATTACTCCATATTTTCTACTCGGTTTTTAATTTTTTTTGCCTATAAATGATGACAACTTCAAATTTTTGTCATTGCTTGACTGCCAAAATAATATTAAATTATGAAAATACTTACATTTACAAACTATCCTGTAACAATAAAATGTGAATAACCTGAACAAATGTGAACAACTTGAAATGTCTCAAGAAAATTTGACATAATTTTAACCATTTTCTGCTTCCGTTATTAAGAGTTTAGTGTCCTTGTACAACTGATCCATAATAAAACACACAGACTAATGCTACATTGAGGCAGGAATTTGTTAAAATTGCCCTTATTTGTCTAATGAAATATAACTTGTTTTGTGTTTGGATAATTTCTAAAAACCATTTTCATAATTTAATATTTTGTCTTGGGTTTTTTTTGCAGTAAAACAATGACAATAATGTGTAGTTGTCATTATTGTCAATATAAGGTTATTATGTTTTCATTTTCCTGGTCCGGCCCTTTGTAGATCAAATCAGGCTGAATGTGGCCCCTGAAGAAAATGAGTTTGAGACCCCTGGTGTAAATAGTGTATATAGTGTAAATAGTGTTAATAGTGTAAATAGTGTATATAGTGTAAAAAGTGTATATAGTGTAAATAGTGTATATAGTGTAAAAAGTGTATATAGTGTAAATAGTGTATATAGTATATATAGTGTAAATAGTGTATAAAGTGTACATAGTGTAAATAGTGTATATAGTGTAAAAAGTGTATATAGTGTAAATAGTGTATATAGTGTATATAGTGTAAATAGTATATATAGTGTAAATAGTGTATATAGTGTAAATAGTGTTAATAGTGTAAATAGTGTATATAGTGTAAAAAGTGTATATAGTGTAAATAGTGTATATAGTGTAAATAGTGTTAATAGTGTAAATAGTGTATATAGTGTAAAAAGTGTATATAGTGTAAATAGTGTATATAGTGTAAATAGTGTTAATAGTGTAAATAGTGTATATAGTGTAAAAAGTGTATATAGTGTAAATAGTGTATATAGTGTAAAAAGTGTATATAGTGTAAATAGTGTATATAGTATATATAGTGTAAATAGTGTATAAAGTGTACATAGTGTAAATAGTGTATATAGTGTAAAAAGTGTATATAGTGTAAATAGTGTTAATAGTGTAAATAGTGTATATAGTGTAAAAAGTGTATATAGTGTAAATAGTGTATATAGTGTAAAAAGTGTATATAGTGTAAATAGTGTATATAGTGTAAAAAGTGTATATAGTGTAAATAGTGTATATAGTGTAAATAGTGTTAATAGTGTAAATAGTGTATATAGTGTAAAAAGTGTATATAGTGTAAATAGTGTATATAGTGTAAAAAGTGTATATAGTGTAAATAGTGTATATAGTATATATAGTGTAAATAGTGTATAAAGTGTACATAGTGTAAATAGTGTATATAGTGTAAAAAGTGTATATAGTGTAAATAGTGTTAATAGTGTAAATAGTGTATATAGTGTAAAAAGTGTATATAGTGTAAATAGTGTATATAGTGTAAATAGTGTTAATAGTGTAAATAGTGTATATAGTGTAAAAAGTGTATATAGTGTAAAAAGTGTATATAGTGTAAATAGTGTATATAGTATATATAGTGTAAATAGTGTATAAAGTGTACATAGTGTAAATAGTGTATATAGTGTAAAAAGTGTATATAGTGTAAATAGTGTATATAGTATATATAGTGTAAATAGTGTTAATAGTGTAAATAGTGTATATAGTGTAAAAAGTGTATATAGTGTAAATAGTGTATATAGTGTAAATAGTGTTAATAGTGTAAATAGTGTATATAGTGTAAAAAGTGTATATAGTGTAAATAGTGTATATAGTGTAAAAAGTGTATATAGTGTAAATAGTGTATATAGTATATATAGTGTAAATAGTGTATAAAGTGTACATAGTGTAAATAGTGTATATAGTGTAAAAAGTGTATATAGTGTAAATAGTGTTAATAGTGTAAATAGTGTATATAGTGTAAAAAGTGTATATAGTGTAAATAGTGTATATAGTGTAAAAAGTGTATATAGTGTAAATAGTGTATATAGTGTAAAAAGTGTATATAGTGTAAATAGTGTATATAGTGTAAATAGTGTTAATAGTGTAAATAGTGTATATAGTGTAAAAAGTGTATATAGTGTAAATAGTGTATATAGTGTAAAAAGTGTATATAGTGTAAATAGTGTATATAGTATATATAGTGTAAATAGTGTATAAAGTGTACATAGTGTAAATAGTGTATATAGTGTAAAAAGTGTATATAGTGTAAATAGTGTTAATAGTGTAAATAGTGTATATAGTGTAAAAAGTGTATATAGTGTAAATAGTGTATATAGTGTAAATAGTGTTAATAGTGTAAATAGTGTATATAGTGTAAAAAGTGTATATAGTGTAAAAAGTGTATATAGTGTAAATAGTGTATATAGTATATATAGTGTAAATAGTGTATAAAGTGTACATAGTGTAAATAGTGTATATAGTGTAAAAAGTGTATATAGTGTAAATAGTGTATATAGTATATATAGTGTAAATAGTGTATAAAGTGTACATAGTGTAAATAGTGTAAATAGTGTATATAGTGTATATAGTGTAAATAGTGTATATAGTGTAAATAGTGTATATAGTGTATATAGTGTAAATAGTGTATATAGTGTATATAGTGTAAATAGTGTATATAGTGTATATAGTGTAAATAGTGTATAAAGTGTACATAGTGTAAATAGTGTATATAGTGTAAAAAGTGTATATAGTGTAAAAAGTGTATATAGTGTAAATAGTGTATATAGTATATATAGTGTAAATAGTGTATAAAGTGTACATAGTGTAAATAGTGTATATAGTGTAAAAAGTGTATATAGTGTAAATAGTGTATATAGTGTATATAGTGTAAATAGTGTATAAAGTGTACATAGTGTAAATAGTGTAAATAGTGTATATAGTGTATAAAGTGTAAATAGTGTATATAGTGTAAATAGTGTATATAGTGTATATAGTGTATATAGTGTAAATAGTGTAAACATGGTGAATTCACAGGGCCCAGCATTTGTCGGGGGCCCATAGGGCACAAGACGGTGTCCAGTTGATATATTGGATGAAATTTTAATTTAATTATTAGGATGTGTATTTTATTTCATGAAAAACAAATCAATTCAAAAATGTAAAAAAAATATCATTGTCAGTTTCTTTTCTAACATGGTGCGGCTCCTAGCATACACACTGAAACAGCGTCATTCCTGCTCTAGTTCAAATAAATCAAGTTCATATATATATATATATATATATATATATATATATATATATATATATATATATATATATATATATATATATATATATATATATATATATAGCGCTTGTTTCGCTGGGTTAATTAATTGTATTTCTCAGGCAGAGCTGTTCATTTGACAAAACTAATGATATGAGTTGAAAATGTGATGTCTACATGTGCAAACAGGCCACACACTGCACATCATCCCACTCCTCAAATGGTGTCTCATTAAACAGTGGCCAGCGTGGTGGGGTACCCATATTGATTTATCCATCAAAGAGTCATTTCAGTAGAACTCAGCCCTTGATGGTCGCTAACGCAGATGCATCTGATTGAAGAGACGGCGTTTTTGTTCTTTTGTCTGCGCTGACCCTCAGGGACTTTAATGCAGACCGACTTAACTGATGCATCTTTATGGAATGTGATACTGTTAAAGTTATTGTCCAAGGTTAAACACTAAGGTATAACATGGACCCTCACAGAGCGTTCTCAAAACACATTAATAATTAACTAACCTTCCTATACATTAATACAGGATGTTCTGAAGTGAATGAAACTGGTTTGTGATGGAAACTTAATTAGAATTAAAAAATATTAATTAATTAATTAAAATGTGTTGTTTTTTTTTTTACCATTTATTTTTTTATTGGGTTTCATATTATTTATGTTCAGGCTCCTTACTTTTCATCATCTCAGTTTTACAGATAGATATATTTTTTTTACTGGCACTGTTGATGTGCATTGACATCAGACTCCAGGTCAAAGGTCACGCTAAAGATCAAAATTTAATTTTGGATATAACTTTTAAACTATTCAACTTAGAGACTTATAATAACAACAATAACAACAATAACAATAATAATAATAATAATATAATAATAGGATACTGATAATGATAATGATGTTACCAATACCGATAATCAAGATAAACTGATAATAATGATGATAATAAAATACTACTACTACTAATAATACTAATAATAATAATAAACAACTTTATTTATATAGCATCATTCATATAAAAACTGTATCCCAAAGTGCTTCACATTGATTAAAAATTCAAATACAATTTTAAGACAAGGGTGAAATAAGAAATACATTAAGATTTGATGCAAAAAATTATAAACTTACAAAAGTACAAAATAAACTGATTATACATACATTTTAAAATTTCAATAAAATAAATAAGAAATACATTAAGATTTTCTAATAAGCACTAAAAGGCTTGTGTTCACATTGTTTTTGTGTTTTACTACTATGTTATAAGTGATGATTAATTCATACATTTTCTCATTTGAATTCCATAAAAACAGCAAAGCTAAAAGTGTTATGGACTAAATGACTTCTTGAAGAAAACATCAGTATTTATTGTGACCTTTGTTCATTTCTTACTGTCCATCTGTTCTCTAACTTTATTTTTAGATGTTCCCTCTCCAGTCAGATGATCTCCAACATCTTTTTCGTCTTCCATGTTTTATGTAATACACATTATAACTTAGCTAGTTTTTTTTTTAGGGTTCTTTTGCCCTGTACACATTATTATGTAAAATATTTTCTCATTAAAGTTGTAAATGTGGAACATTAAACAGAAAAGAAATAACTTTCTCCTATGTTTGCTGAAGTAGTATAAGGTCATCTGAAAGCCAAACAGACCACTGCCTCTGTAAACCATTCATTCTGAGTAAACAAACAAACAAACAAACAGACCTACTTTGGCCTCATAATAGGATTCACTGCTGAGTCACATAATCACAGATGTTGAGTCCTGATCCGTATCCATGACCTCAGTTAACTGATGAAACACTGACCTCAATATCTGCACGTCGTCCCACATGCCTCCAACACCTTTACATCAACTAGATTCTAGAAGATTCTTCCTCAAAATACTTGATGGAGGTTTAATTTAATATTGGAATACTTTCCAAATATCTATACTGACTTATACAATTATTATAATACCCCATATTCAGGACATTTATCTTTTTAAACTCAACTGTCACTTTAATACATACATATTATTAGTACCAGGTGTACCTAATAAAGTGGCCACTGATTGTATTTGTTCTGCATCCATAGATATATTATTATTATTATTAGGTAACCCTTTATAATACCTACAGACAATTGACTATGTATTAAACATTTATTATCATACCTGCAAACTCATGAGGGTTAAAAAAGGTGACAAACTAATCGTTGCCCCAACCCCCAACAACCCCCCCCCCCCCCCCCCCCCCCCCCCCCCCCCCCGCGGGTGCTACCAAACAAAAGACAATATTTCAGTTAATAAATCATGCACTTTTTATTTTTGCAATTTTGAGAGAATTACTTTCATTACTCAAACTATGAACAAAACTGCACAGAAACTGAACATAAATTCATTGATTGTTCTAGGTCTTTTTTCATCCTCAGAAACCCTCACATTGGCCCCGTGGTGAACAGTTCTACTTAAATCATGAAAGGTATGTGTAATTTGTTTAAACCGGGCCGTAGGTTTAATGTAGTCCGCCATGTTTTTTGGACCCCGCATCTCCCCCCGTTGCAGCCCGGGCGCACGGCGAAATCCTCCCCGTGTGCCCCGCACCGCCTGTACATAAGTCCGAATGAGGGGTTGGGGGCGACCGGTAGGGATAATCCTCCGGGGTGGCACTGGCTCAAGGTTGGGGTTATAGTGGTTGCGGACCCCGGCGTTGTGAAACCCCGGAGCCCTAAATGCACTGTCCGTCCCCCGGAGAAAATCATCCCCACCGCGGCGTCCCGCTTCCCACTCCCCGGGCGCGAAGCGACCTAGCCGGCGTCCCCTGCGGACCACCGTCCAGCCCTCTCCGTCCGTAAAATTCTGCATTTTATTTTATATATGTATGTGTCTGTGTGTCCCGTGTTGTGTGTGTGTTCTGTAGTGTGTGTGCGCGTGCGTATTTTAATTTTAACAAAGAAAAGAGAGACAAAAAGAAAAGAAAAAGAAGCTAGCTAACACGGAAATCTCCGCCGAAGCCGGGCGGAAAACTCCCGTGAAAGTCAAAATTAAATAAAAAAGTGGACGACGTTTCGACCTAAATAGGTCTTCTTCAGGTCCAAATAAATAAAAACCAGAAAAAGGAAAGGGTTTTGTGGTGGTTTTCGACCAAAATCAAGCTTGAAAAAAAATTCGGTCAGCGGATAGATTTGACGGAACAGAAATTTCATTTTTGACGGATTAAATAAAAAAAAAAAAAAAAAAACTTTATGCGTATTTTGCAGTGATTAATCGTAGCAGCGTAGTTTGGTGTCAAAATGCGTAAAGGTCGGCAGATATGCAATCTATCGCACTCAGTTATGACATAAAACCAACAAAATGTTTCTGGACTTACCTCAGCACACGTTGCAGTCAGCACAGCAAAAAAAAACTTCACAGCGCAGTTGTTCAGGTACTCCAAATCCGAGGCCGCGACAGTGAACGTGACAGTTTCGTTGGTTTGGAATGTGAAAGTTTCATACTCGCGCGTTAACGTTACGAGATCTCGCACGCGACTAGGTTTTAACTTTGTAACTGGCAGTCATGGAATGACCATTGAGAGTGTATGATGTATGTACTGTAGGCTATCTCAGTGGGAACGACAGGCAGAGTGAGACAGACCAACATTATACAATATAGCTCTGTAGTCTGTCTCTGCCTGGCCTGGCCTGGCCTGCCTACCCCCCCCCCCCCCCCAAAAAAAAAAAAAAAACTCTTCGGATCTACACGATTCACGTAAGTGACCTATTTCGGGATCAAAACGGCGAATTTCGCCGAAAGGTGACTAGTTTGCAGGTATGTATTATCCATTTATAAATGGGTTGTTCATTATGTATTAACAATTTGGTCCCTATAATTCTTTTTAACAGGTGCAGTGTTTGTATACCTGCTTTACAGGTAAACAAAGAAACAGTTGTAAACACTGCACCTGTTGGTTAAAAATAATATATTTTTACATTTACACTAGTATGAACCTTTACAAGACATTAACAAATGGTTAATAAATAATAAACAACCCATTTATAAATGGGTAATAAATGGTTAATACATAGTCAATTGTGTGTAGGTGTTATAAAGTGTTACCTATTATTATTATTATTATTATTATTATTACTATTATTTATTTATTATCTATTATTATTATTGGAGTTTTGGTTTCTTCTCCATTCTCCTCAAACTATAAAACCTGCGGCACCTAAATACATTGCCTTTCCTCTTCAGTTTTAATTTCAACACATCATTATGAGCATGTCTACATTAATAAATATATTAATGTTTCCATCATGTAATTGTTCCATTAGGTATTTGTGTTAACATACAAATGAAGAGGTGTACCTAATAAAGTGTCCAGTGAATGTGAAATTGTTTTACATACCCATGGGACTGTTGGCACATCTAATATTTACATAATTTAATGTTAGAATCAGCATTTTCTTTGTTTCTACTATTTAGATACATGCATATATTTATGTATTGTACTCACCTTATTACTACTGAATAATGAGTGCAACCTTCAACAGTGAAACAATTGACATTTTTCTCCCCGGTGAATCTCCTACTATTGTTATCTGTTTAAAAATACCTCCGTAAACCAGACACCAGTGTTTTTTATCAAATCAGGGGATATTGTTTCAGTGACATTAATGTTCTTAGACAAGATTATCAGTTGATTTTACTCAAGTAGAGTAAAAAAAAACCCACTGTATTTTATGTCTAACCTCAGGGTTATTCTCACATTTGCAGGAATAATTCAATTTTGTGACATTTTTATCTTCTATTTTGTCTTTCTTGAGGGAAAGTAAGTTTTGTATTTTAAATATGAGCAGAGTTTTGCAAATCTGTTAAATTAGTCACATCAGATTATCGGATTATATTTCATTATTTATTTTATATTGTCATGAATATCAGTTATCTACAGGTATATTGTCATTAATATCAGTTATCTACAGGTATATTATCATTAATATCAGTTATCTACAGGTATATTGTCATTAATATCAGTTATCTACAGGTATATTATCATTAATATCAGTTATCTACAGGTATATTGTCATGAATATCAGTTATCTACAGGTATATTGTCATTAATATCAGTTATCTACAGGTATATTATCATTAATATCAGTTATCTACAGGTATATTGTCATTAATATCAGTTATCTACAGGTATATTATCATTAATATCAGTTATCTATAGGTATATTGTCATTAATATCAGTTATCTATAGGTATATTATCATTAACATCAGTTATCTACAGGTATATTATCATTAATATCAGTTATCTACAGGTATATTATCATTAATATCAGTTATCTACAGGTATATTGTCATTAATATCAGTTATCTACAGGTATATTATCATTAATATCAGTTATCTATAGGTATATTGTCATTAATATCAGTTATCTACAGGTATATTATCATTAATATCAGTTATCTACAGGTATATTGTCATTAATATCAGTTATCTACAGGTATATTATCATTAACATCAGTTATCTACAGGTATATTGTCATTAACATCAGTTATCTACAGGTATATTGTCATTAACATCAGTTATCTACAGGTATATTGTCATTAATATCAGTTATCTACAGGTATATTATCATTAATATCAGTTATCTACAGGTATATTATCATTAACATCAGTTATCTACAGGTATATTATCATTAACATCAGTTATCTATAGGTATATTGTCATTAATATCAGTTATCTACAGGTATATTGTCATTAACATCAGTTATCTACAGGTATATTATCATTAATATCAGTTATCTATAGGTATATTGTCATTAATATCAGTTATCTACAGGTATATTATCATTAATATCAGTTATCTACAGGTATATTATCATTAATATCAGTTATCTACAGGTATATTGTCATTAATATCAGTTATCTACAGGTATATTATCATTAATATCAGTTATCTATAGGTATATTGTCATTAATATCAGTTATCTACAGGTATATTATCATTAATATCAGTTATCTACAGGTATATTGTCATTAATATCAGTTATCTACAGGTATATTATCATTAACATCAGTTATCTACAGGTATATTGTCATTAACATCAGTTATCTACAGGTATATTGTCATTAACATCAGTTATCTACAGGTATATTGTCATTAATATCAGTTATCTACAGGTATATTATCATTAATATCAGTTATCTACAGGTATATTATCATTAACATCAGTTATCTACAGGTATATTATCATTAACATCAGTTATCTATAGGTATATTGTCATTAATATCAGTTATCTACAGGTATATTGTCATTAACATCAGTTATCTATAGGTATATTATCATTAACATCAGTTATCTATAGGTATATTATCATTAACATCAGTTATCTACAGGTATATTATCATTAACATCAGTTATCTATAGGTATATTATCATGAATATCAGTTATCTACAGGTATATTATCATTAACATCAGTTATCTACAGGTATATTATCATTAACATCAGTTATCTACAGGTATATTGTCATTAATATCAGTTATCTACAGGTATATTGTCATTAATATCAGTTATCTACAGGTATATTATCATTAATATCAGTTATCTACAGGTATATTATCATTAATATCAGTTATCTACAGGTAGGGCCTATATTGTATAGGCTTCAGTTTACAATGTGTGAATTTATGTTCAGTAAGAAAAAAAAACAACTCATATCACGGTAACAGATTTGGAGCCTGATTCACTCATTCCATTGAATCTGACTTGACCTAAAAATCATTGAAATCACAAACCGCTCTGCAGCAAAGAACGTCCCCGAGCTCTTATTTCTGCTCTGATTAACGAAGATTGAGAAGCGAGGAGGAGCGTTCTCACGAGACCATCCTTCGTGGGAGTCTTTATTGGACCAACACAAGAAATCTATGAGTAGATCTGAACCCACATCATAACATCTGTATAGCTTCATATCAGAGAGTTAAGTTCAATGTTAACTTAAATATATGTAGCTGTACACATTCCCAACCAAATAAATGAAGATATTAATAGCTTAAATATTGTTGAAAAATCAGCCTTCATGCTTTTCCTAATTCCTCTTTTCTTTTATCTTCCATCAGGTCTTTAGACACAAGGATATAGATGCAAAAAAAAAGATAAAATTTGAGTAAAGCATGAAGGTAATTAAGGGAATTAAGATGGAAACAATATTGAGGGGAAAATTTTTTATGAAGTATTAACCCATAAAGAGCCAAACATCCAGTGGTAACAAAAAGCATCTACTGATTTAAACTGTTTTATATAGAATAAATTCAAACCTTCTAAATAAGTTGTTGTCTTTTCATGGATTTGGATCAATAACAGTGGATAAAATTAACAAAATGTTTTTGATAAAACTGACAAAATAATTGTAAAAATGAGCTAGAAATAAATATATCAAAGTAATATTTTTTTTTAATTAAATGAATATTAAAAATTTAAATGAATAAAAACTGGAAACATTTATTAACTTGTAAAAACCATGGATTTGGATCAATAACAAGTGGATAAAATTAACAAAAACGTGTTGATAAAACTGACAAAATAATTAGTAAGGTGAAAAAAAAATGAGCATGAAAAACTAAGTATATTAAAGTAATATTTTAAATCATTAATATTTCAATTAAATTAATGATTTTAAATTAATATAAAAAATTTAAATGAATAAAAACTGGAAACCTGTATTAACTTGAATGAATGTGACCGACAATTTACCTTAAAGTTAATGATATATTGTTGAAAAAGTTCATTTCTTCACAATTTTCTTTGTTTCTAATATAATAACCCTCAACTTTAATCTGATCTTTAATGAACATTTACACGATGAGCAAATTCAATTGAAAAAAACCCCCAAAAATCAAAGGGTAGTAATAAGAACTAGAAAAGCACACAGAGCTCAGACTCCACCAAGGCAGATCACCCCCCTCCCCACACACACACACACACACACACACACACACACACACACACACACACCCCCACATCAGCTGTTTTTTAAAAGCACGTCACTGCAACATTCAGGTGACCCTCTAACGAAGGCGGAAGTAAAACGCCCAAACATGTCAGGTGAGAAATACCTACACATATGTCTGAGATAAAAGAAAATACTAACTTAATTACAACAAAATTGCACTAGTGGAGTCACTCTGCACTACGAATAATAGATACATAAAAAACAAGACAAACATAATAAATAACAAATAACCATAATAATAGCAATGACAGACAGACAAAAAAAATTTAATAAAAATAAACATTGGTCTAACCATAACTCCATTGTTTCTTGGCACAGTAATAAATGATGATAAATCACAAAAAGCTCCATATACAGAGTATTTTGGAACGGCTACAATGGGTGAAACAGTTTAGTTTTAAATTATTCCATTATTACCTGGACCATGTGGGTGTATCTGATTTACATTTCTGTGGTTTACGGCACAGTGGTAACCTGTTTCACGGCAGATACTTTGACATGTCACTGTGGGGAAAGTGCAGGTGTAACTAATCACATTAATAATGGTTGAGTTCCAGGGTCCTATTAAGATCCACAGCAGTGTGAGAGCATGAATAATAAAGAAGCAGCTCCTGTCAATGACATGCAATCATTATTATGTGTGTTATTAGTTACACCTCTTATGAGTTTTGACATTTGTGCTCAACTCAACAGTGGAGGACGATCATATTAGTGCATTAGACCGAGGACACGGTGGCATCATGCAGATAGATACGTAGCTCCGCCCACTTCCAACCTCAGCTGAGGTTAAATTAGCCACACGTGAGAACACCTGAGTGGAAGTGGTTTATGTAAGTGAATACACTTGTTATTTAACACCTAATACTCTTTGTAATAATTAATCATCCAACTTGGGCTGCTATTGTACTGTAGTACTGTAAGTGAAAGACTGACAAAATAAATACCTACCAAAAAAAGAAGCAGCACTATATATTATCATTATCATCATTATTATTATTATTATTATTATTATTATTATTATTATTATTGTTTGTTTGCACATGTAAACGGTATACAGAAGGTTATATATATATATATATATATATATATATATATATATATATATATATATATATATATATATATATATACTGTATATACTGTATATATATATATATATATATATATATATATATATATAGTTGTAGAATTTACAATAATATTAGATATAAATGTTTTAAGCCAGAGATAATGTAACAACACCCCTCCCAAAGGCGTTGTTCCGCCCCTTCGGGAAATATTTTTCTGATAGTCATGCATGTACTATACATTATCCCACTTATTCTACAGGTTATTACATCTTATTACTGTCACTACTCTAACAGATTGGATAAAATAGCTGTTACAACGTAGCAAATATTTACTTTAAAAGTGGCCGAACTACCTGCGGAGTGATACGGTAACGTGAATCTGAAGTGACAAAACCTGTTGCCATTGGCAGCGGGATGTTATCGGAAAAAAAATCCGCCCGCTGAAGGCTGGGAACGTCAATTCAAAGTGAACGGGAGCTGTCGCAACGTTCTAGAAGACCGTAGAATAATTAGTATAAATGTCGTCTTTGGAGTTTAAGTTGACTCTGTGGAGGTGATGACATTTATATACAGATACAGAGGTGACATGCAGAGGAAGTGGACGACAACCCCCCATAAACACCCAGCCATCAGGAGTGTCTCTGACCAAGGGACACACAATATGGAAATGGACACTTTGTCTAATTTGGTAATTCTGAAATTGTGAATTTAAATTGGGAAGTCAGTCAAACATGGTTGGAAGAGAATTACTGAGGAATTTGAACATGAACATTGAACAACAACATCTATTTATATCAAAAATATTCATAATTGTTAATAATTATCATTATTAACAACAACTAGGAATACTACTGTAACGTTTTAATTAAAATATGCATTAAATAGGCACTTTCCAACAAAAGAAAAAAACACTATAACTAACCTACTATCATTATTTACATTATTTTTATTATTATTATTATTATAACTACGATTATAAGTGCTATATTTATTCTTAAAATGGAATTCCATTCAACAACCAGCAGCATCTGTTTATGAAAGTGATACTTAACTGTATTTTGTTTTTAGAGCAAAAAACAACATTGCATTACCCATTAGTAATGAAACATGAAACATATTAATGCCATAATGCACATAAAAAATGAATTCATTATAGGTGAAAATTGCTCAACTTGAACCTTCACACCTTAATGATGATGTAGATTTTCGATGAGACATTAGCACCAAGGCTGTGTATCGCAATAAGTCAATTAATTTTGGTTTTGCTGCTGGAAAAATGTGAAAATGCCAAAGTCAAGGTTATTGAGCCGGAGATTTTTCTTCTTCAACCAAAATTCAAAACATAAGTCTTAGTTTATTGTCACATATCAAATGTGAATTTGCTTCTACAGTCGTGTATAGCCTTTAGTTTTTGTAAAGAAAAAAGTATTTGTGAATCAAGGTAAGTTTTCAGGTCATGCAGCTTCGATAGAACTGATAAAACCATGATTAAAAAATTATTTAAATCAAAAAGAGGCCAATGCAACACATGTCATAGCATCACCAACAAGACTATTTAATAGACTCCTATCACGATGCAGTGTAATTCAACCATTAAATAAAGAGAAAGACATATAAAATGCAAAATCTGAAGTAAATAGTAAAAGAACAAGATAATACTGCTTGTATTTTCTTTTGGGACACTTTATTAATACTAGGAGTTGAATGTTTGGTGATTTTAGTTTATTTAAATAAAATGTTCTGCTCAATATTTAACTTATTTCTAGTATTATCAGAAATATTCACATGTTATTAGTCCATGTTTAACTACCATTATTATAGTGGCCTCCCAAAAAAACACTTGTTACACATAGTTTCATTTAATTTCTCTGGTTCCACAGCCAGAAAAATATTAATAAACTAAAATAACTTACAATTTCTACTTCACTTTTTAGTTTTTTTTCTGGCTCAGCAGTTCAGTAAATGTATGTCACTTCTTTCTGACTCCTAAGAAACAATTGGCTGCTTCACAAACAGGCTTTTTAACAAGTCTTTTTAGTGCACAAAAACATTAAATATAGAATAAAAGCAGGCATGGACTAACACTTCTCTCCTGTTCTCTCTTAAGGAGATGCCTCAGTCTCCATAGAAACCTAAAGCTTTGTTTAAATTCACATAAAACTTGGCGAGAAACAGGATGTTTATGAAGTTTACAGGACAAATTCATCTACTGATGAAAATAAAGTGACCAGACACAAATGAATGGCCTCATTTCTAAATAATAAATGAATAGGGCTTAAGTTAAATAAATCCGATTCCACCAATGAAAATGTGAAAAGTTCATCCTAAAAACTGCATGTGGTGCAGTTTTTAATCTGAGAAAATACCCTGTGTGTGAAATAAAGCTGACCACCAGGCATGAATAAAATGTCATTTCACATTAGAGGTCACTTTATATCCACATGTTGTTATAAAACCACATCATTTTCTATCATTTTGGTCAATAAATAGTTGATATAATGTGGTCACATGGAACCTTCCACCTTTTAAGAATATACTATACTACATATACTCTGAATGTGTGCAAACTTCTAATTAAAAGTTATCTACATAAAATACTACTTAAAATAAATACTACGTAAAAAAGCTAAATAAGAGTCTGTCTTCGACTACCTCTATATGTAAAGTGTCATGACATATACATAAAAAATAAATGTACATATATATTATGTATTTATTTATTGTTAATTATTATTATGATTATCAAGGCAGGCACATTAATGAACAAATTAATATTAGTATCAACATGTAAATATGTCGGTGTTAGCATCAGTGCTAAGACCATTTTAAAAACAGTCAAAGGAATGAAAACAAAATTAAATAGCAACATAAAACTACTACGTCTTAAGCCTCAAAATTTACATGAAAAGGAGTAGGAAGAATTAGAAACTCATGCAATCTAATCACATTTTTATCCACAGTCCCCACTTAACTCATTGACTGCCAGCTATGTTCAGAATAGGGTTTTTTATATTGTTATTTTGACTTTTTATTTAATAATTTTGAGTTTTTATCTCTTGATTTTGACTTTTTATCTCATGTTTTGACTTTTTATGTCATTAGTTTGACTTTTTATCATGATTTTGACTTTTTATCTCATGATTTTGACTTTTTATGTCATGAGTTTTGACTTTTTATCTCATGATTTTGACTTTTTATCTCATGGTTTTGAGTTTTTATCATGTTTTTGACTTTTTTATCTCATGAGTTTGACTTTTTATGTCATGAATTTGATGTCACTTAATGTGCCAGTGCGTCTTTGTCTTTGGCAGTCAACGTTACTTTTCAAAAAGACGTATATATATATATATATATATATATATACACATACACACACACACATCTATCTATCTATCTATCTATCTATCTATCTATCTATCTATCTATCTATCTATCTATCTCTATCTCTATATATACATACACATCTTTAGCAGTCAATGAGTTAATAAATAAATACCGATGATCCTTTCAATACAAGGCAATCTTTTGCTGTGTACATTGCCATGTCTCACAGCTTTAAGTGAAATAGTGAAAAGCTGTACAGTTCTTCACAGCTCCTTCAGAAGGTACGTAGAAAAAGTGTCAAATGGGATCAGAACACACTTCAGTGGAATCGGGTCATGTCACATATGTTCTGAGACGCCACATCCATACGTTCACATTAGCAGTAAGACAGGACGTCAGCCTTCCACACCATCGATAGGGTCAAAGGAGACCCAAACAGGCCGTGAAGCTGCATATTCTGACAGAAAGTACAGCAGAGTTGAGTCTAGAGTGAGATCAGAGAGACGCCAGTGCCTCAGGTGGCTATTAAAATGAGTCCACTGTACAGGCACTCGGAGCTGCTCCATACCTCACGCTGCCTGCACCATATAATTGGCTGTAGACTCTGCATGGGCGCAAACATGCCATGTTTAAAAAAAAAAAAATGGTCTGTTTCTTCAAAAACAGAATGAGACAAAGAAGGAGGAGTTCATTATTATAATTATATCATTTTGGAATAACAGTACACAGTAAAGTAAAGTATAAAGTATGATACAAACTTACAAAAATATATGTGAAAAAAAAAAAGTAATATGTCATAGTGAAAATATTTAACAATTCAATCCATTTTATTTATAGAGCACAACTTTAAACAACCATAAGGGTTCCATAATAAAATAAACATAATATTAAGCTTAAATACTAAGATAAATACACAATTAAACATAAAAAATAAATAGCTAAATAGACTGCCCACCCCAGATAAAATATTCGTACAAATAAAATCAACAACCAGACAGTGAGGATGTCTGTCCAATGTAGAGAAGCTTTGAAGTTTTTACATCTATAAACTCTACTAGAATAAGTTTAAACAACCTGATAAAGTTATCAAGAAGAATGATAACACTTCTAACAATATTCTGCCTTAGTTTAACATGTACAGATCACAGTAGATCTATAAATGTAGACGAAATAGACACAATATTATTAAAATTCTAGTTACTTCTCTTAAGGCATTTGAGCTTGTTCATATTTGTTCAGATTATTCATATTTTTTCTATAAAGAATATCTATAAATGTGAACATTTTTGTGGATTTTTTTTTTTTTGACACTGAAACAAATAGAATAATTTGCAGTTTTCATTATTTATAGGTTATTATCGCAGCATTTTATTGGTCTGACTTACTTTAGATTGAATTACCCTAAAATGTTTTGAACATCCAGAGTTGTTATTAATATCTTCGGTGTAACTTTTGTATTTCACAAATTCATTGGACCCTTTGGCGGGCTGGTTTTGGCCCCCGGGCCACATGTTTCACACCTGTGTTCTACAACATGGATTCAGCAGTGAAACCCATGGAGTTGGATCAATGACAGTGAATGGACCCTTGTTATAGTTAATGATAGATTTTGTTATTATTATTATTATTATTAGTTTTAAATCAGTTTTTAGTTTGTAGCCCCCTACCCTTTCCCTTAAAGTGACCGTCATTGTAAATAACAATCTGTTCTTAATGACTTGCCTGGTTAAATAAAGGTTAAATGGTAACACTTTATCATACATACACACAATTCACTATTTATTAACCATTTATAAATGTTGTTTATTATGTATTAACCATTTGTTAATGGTTAACCATTTGTTAATGGTTGTTAATGGTTAATTTACTAGTGTAAATGGAAAATTTCATTTATTTTTAACCAACAGGTGCAGTGTTTACAACTGTTTCTTTGTTTATCTGTAAAGCAGATATACAAACACTGCACCTGTTGGTTAAAAATAATCAAATTTTACATTTATCTTTGGAAGACACAAGTATGAACCTTTACAAGACATTAACAAATAGGTAACACATGGTTAATACATAATGAACAACCCATTTATAAATGGGTAATAAACCGTTAATACAGTGAATTGTGGTTACCGATTAAATAAAAAATAAATAAATAAATGAAAAGTAACTTTTTCATCAGTTTTGTCCATTTCTGACATAATCAATTTTAATGAACATTTACATGATTAATCAATATACGGGGGGGGGGAAAGATTTTTTATTGGGGGAAAATAAAATAAATAAAATCCAGAGGTAATGGTGATGCATCACTGACGTTCAATCCAGGGAAAGTTTCATTTGAGACTATCCACAGAAGTAGCAGTGGGTCTTTATTATGGGTTAATAAAAGAACACCGCCTAGACAACAAACGTGCACCTACCTCTCGGAGGACAGTGACAATCGATTGACAAGGACAGAAGCGAATAACGCCGCAGAAGCACCATATCCACTTAACACCAGCCATGACGGAGAAGTGAATGACCTAGAGAGGATGGAGCGCCCAGCTGCCGCACTGACGCTCCAGCTGTTTATATGGGTTTCTGTGTCTGTGTGTGCGTTTGTGTACACGTGTGCGTTTGTGCATGTGGACCAATGCTCAGTGATATTCACACCCTGGTTGGCCTAAATTCCCCTTGAACTCAGATAGCACATCTGTGCGCCGTCCCTCCCACCTACTGTCTGTAGAAGGATTTTAAATCCTGCTGATGCTTCTGGCTTCTCTCCAGAAGAAACAGAGCCTGAGTGTTGTGCACCCCCCCCCTCCCACCACCACCACCACCCTCCCACCCCTCTCTATTACTCCGTCATTGTTATTCTGCAGTGTGCTCCTCATTGCCCGCCACCTCTGGGCCTCACAGATCAATAGACGAACACACCAAATCACAAACACACAGCGAATTAGAAATAAAATACTTTATTGGAAAACATTTGGTCTCCTGAGCACAGCCTTGCAATTAATTTAGAAATAATTCACAGAACAATTGTTGGGCCTAAGGGGGGGAGGGTGAGCCTTTTTTTTTTTGACTTCTTAGCAGTGGTCAGACAGTTCATCGGTCTGCTGTTTTTTTCGCCGCCGTGAGGGATAAACCGCAGCTTTGTGTTGCTTGACTCGCATCGGAATGCAAAATCGGAGGGATGATACGACAGGAGCACATGAAACAGACATGGCTGCAGCTGAATTTAAAGAAGCCACATAATCCCCATTCATGGCTGAGAACACTGCTGCAGCCCCCCTCCCCAACCCCCCCCTCTCAGATTAACACTTCCATTTTACTGAGGATATAACCTGCACAAAGTGTCAAAGTCTCAGAGCATGGATTGACCTTGACTTGACTCTTGACTTTACTTGCAGCTTTCAGCAGTTACGCAAAAGGAGAATGGTTGTTTGGAGGGGGCGATAGGGGCGGGTGTGTGTGTGGAGGAGGGGGGGGGCAGTTGTGACTGAGACGATCACTCCAGCAGGTTGTTTTGTATTGGCATCGCTGGAGGCTGGTGGAGTCTGCAGCCCAGATAATATGAGCAGCTCTGGATCAGATACATGTATTTGGAGTTTCTGTGCAGATACACGTACAGGCAGGATGTGGGTCCAGGTGGGTCCAGGTGGGTCCAGAAAACATTAACAGAACAGAGGAGATGAAGGCTGAGCTCGGCCAGCAGATGGCAATGAGTCTCCTACATGTGGGTACGAGGGAGCCTTTCAGAGTTCAGAGCCACTCATGCATCAGTGTACTTCACTGGCACACTTCTGACTCAGCTGGATTCTTTTGTGTCCTTCCTCTTTTAGTGGATTTTATAATGGAGGAAAGTAGAACAGCGTTTTAATGATGCTAAAAGGCTGATTTAGGTTACAGACGAGGAGGACGGAGGTTCAGGGAAAGGTCATTAACCATGAAGCTACTGGTCTGATGACATCATACTGACATATCACACAGGTTTTTTTTGTTTTTTTTTAACATGATGACTTAATGTGAAGGATATTAAGACTTTTAAGATGTATTTAAAAACTGAATTCAAGGTGGCATTGGAAAAAATCTAAATCTTTTTCTTACAGTATTTCTCGTCAAAATATCTTATATATATATCAAACTTAACCATTAAAGACCCAGTGTTACTTTTGTGTCAATTCCAACATGTGTTTTTTTCCTCTATATTTAAGTTTTGTTTTCTTTTTAGGGCTTGTTGTGCCTTATAACACTTGTTTTGTTTTTTTTTTTACTTTAGATAGAAAAATTACAGACTCATAATCTATACTAATAAATTAGTCCTGTCAAATTATTAATACTTTTAATCAGATTAATCGCAGGGTTCTTGTGAATTAATTTTAATTAATTGCTTTTAAATACCATTCCTTTTTATTAAAAACAAAAAATCTAATGCAATTTAAAAAGAAATTAATTCTGCATTTTATTTTTCATGAGCAAACGGGATATATATATATATATATATATATATATATATATATATGCAAGGTCGGCAACACATTACCTGGAGTGCTAGAAGAATCCATGACTAACGCACACTTTGCGTTAGTATAGTATTTAAAGATGGAAACATATTGGAAAAAATTAAATTCTGTATAATACTTTTCTGTAGGTTGACTGTTGTGTCTTTTTACTGGGATAAAAGTGTCTGAAATGCCATTGGCAGAGAAGTTCAGAATCATTCGGCTGCAGATGGGTTAAATGCCTTCACATTTTTAATCAGATTAACCATGATGTTAGTTTAATCTATATTAATCCATTCATTTTGACAGTCCTAACAATAAGCCTTATAATTCACACAGCTAAATTTAAAACGTTCTTCAATGTTAAAAATACCTACAAAAAATTCATATCAAATTGTTGTAAAGGAAAATAAACAACTGTATTATACACAAACATAAGCAAAGACAGAATAATTATATGCACAATAAGGTTATTTTGGGTTGCGTGCCTTAACTTTACATGCATATTGGTTTTGACCCATAATTATGCCCCTCACTAACCTCTGGTCATGTGATGTCATTAAAATAAACTTTATGTAACAAGCATGAAAACAGTAATTTAAGGTACATTTTTATAAAAACACATCAGCGAGCAACGCTTTCCTGCAACATTAGTCTTTCCGACATGAAGAATAGGACGACAGAAAGAGGAAAGTGCAGCAGGATATTTATAGGATGAACATGAACAAGATGTGGTTCTTGTCAAACACACTTAGCAAATACATCAGTAAAACACAAAGATACCTGAAGAGGAGACTGATCAAAATGTGCTGACTGTAACCACGGAAGCAACTACACTTGCATTATGGACAGGAAAGAGGTCAAAGGTCGAGCAGAAGCCAGTAGATACCATGTGATCTGAGGTGCATAATGAGGGGGAAACTATGCGATGGAAACTCAGCCATTTCCTGGACAAACAGCACAAATTATATCCAGTAATAAAGACGTTAAATTGGATGAAAGCTTCCTTTAAAGCTGAAATTGACGTTTGTTGTGCAATGTGTCAACCCTCCCTTCCAGACGTTACATTTTAGAGGAGACGTGATGGCAGCCGCACTGTTTCAAGTCAAGTTAATGTTTTGAAAATGTCCCTAAATTAAATGGTTCATGGACAATATACAGGTTTGTTGTTGTTTTGTGTTTTTATCAATATATCCAGTCTTTATATGCCAAGGGTGTCAAACTCGGGCTACATTTAGCTCAATAGGACCTCAAATGGGACAAACCAATAAAATAAAATAACTATAAAATAACAAAATTAACATCTCCGACTGCTAAAGGTATATCCCTGAAACACAAGGCTTCCAGTCACCCACCATTCACCCATTCATGTATATTAAATACAAAATATAAAAGAATGAGTTCATGTGCCTGACCTACATGAATTTGGTGGAAATCCATTCACCTGGTTAAAAGTCCAGACAAAATTTGGCTATCTTGAAAATCAGCCATCTTGACATTGTCAGCCTCCAACAAGCAGGGAGTGCATGTGCCTGTCCTAGGGTATGAGCACACAGAATTTGGTGGCAATCCGTCCACCCGTTCAAAAGTTATGGGCCAGACAAAATTCGGCCATCTTGAAAGTCGGCCATCTTGAAAATTTTGACCTCCAAAATCTAATCAGTTTATGTACCTATACTAGAGCATTAGCACACCGAATTCCGGACAAATCCAACACTTATTGCATTAAAGCGAAAGACCTTATGCGCCGACTAACACGGAGTCGGATGAAAAACCCCGATGCTCCGCATCCCGACGATGTGATAACTGTAAAAAAAAGTGCAATTGAATTATGATAATGTTTGCATCTACAATGTTTCCTCAAAAATCTTCATAACTTGAACAACTTGAAATATCTTAAGAAAAACAAGTGGAATTTTAACAATATTTTCCCTTAGTTAGTAAATGTTTTGTGCATTTGTAATTTTAATGAAAGTTCTAACAGGCAGAATATTGATAAAATAACACTGTTCATGTTATTAATATTTTTTTTTTTGGGGGGGGGGGGTGTAGTTTGTTAATATAAATATTTTTAATGTAATTTTTTACAACTAAAATAAAGATTTTAAAAAATCAGCAGTTGTCATTATTTATAGGTTATTATGTTCATATTTTACTGCTCTGACCCACTGTAGTTACAATTGTTTTCTATGTGGAATTTGAATTAAAATTATTGTTACACTATTGATTGTTAATATCTTCAGTGTAATTAATTTTACGGCCCAGATTTGGACCCCAGGCCTTATGTTTTCTTACACATTATTAACAGGTTGTTTCTACAGAATGGTGGCAACTGTTTGCTTCGTTTAGACAAATAACACTTCAGGTTATAACTCCTAAAGGGTGTGTGATTTTAAATGTCTTCTCAGTTTATTTTCAGCCACATGTTGCAACCTGGATGTAATAACCTTGGAAATGATTTCCGCTTCTGATGCAAGAGGTGTCTGGTTTGAATCCCGGATGAGCCCCCAGTTTATGTTTGCAATAAAAAAATAAAAAAAACCTATAACATAAAATTCACAACAACAACAACTGCGAGAGCTCTCACTTTAACTCAAGTCAACAAATGTTACAGACAGACAGATATCGAAGGAAATTCAACAATCATCCAGTAGTATAATATACAATAACGTACATAAATTAAGCACAAATGATTACATTGACAAACTATCTGTTCAAATAATGTGAATTGCATGAAACAAATGAAAGAATAAGCAGAATTTTAACAATATTATGCTTCTGTTTATCATTTCTACATGTTCGTTCTAACTTGCAGATCGTAGTGGATCAACTACAAATACAAAAAATATTTAATATCAGGAAGATTATTCATAAAACTTCTCCTGAAATACTTCAGGATGACATATTTGTTCAAAATTATTCAAATATTTTTTCAAATCATACTTGTTTTTTTGTAAATATGTGAAAATATTTACATTTACAAAGAAAAAAAATAGAATTGTGATTATTTATAGATTATTATGATAATCTATCATAATAATCTGACCCACTTTAGATTGAATTGATCTGACTGTAGAATTTGAACTAAAAGGATTATTATTAACTTAAAGGTGTCATTCCGTTTAAAACCACTTTTCCACACTCCTTTTGGAATCTAATGGGTCACCCTGAGTTACCAACACATGCTGCCTTTGACAGTGGTTCGTCACCTCCGCTGGCTGCATACTGCATTCACAGAAAACAACAAGAGGAACGAGGGACCCAGAAAAAGCCGGTCCATCTGACGTCAGATGGACTTTAGCATCACCCACGTGGGGTTAAACCCGTCCTCCATCGCAGCCAATCTGAAGTAGCATTAGCATTAGCATCTACAAGAGAAGACTGCGCCACAGTAGCTGCTGCACAAACTGGAAAAAAATGGCGGCTCAAACTGGTTCATGTGCTCTCTGTGGAAATAAAGCCTAATTTTTTCCGGCACCAAACCTAGCTGGATGCTACTCTGGTAAAGGTAAACACATAGAGAGAGCGAGAAGGGAGTGGGTTAGTGTTCCTTTATGCATTCTGAGCCAATCAAAGACGCCTCATCACTGCGTCATGAGGAAGTACCGGTAAACTCTACTGTTCAACCTCAAGTCATTTTTCTACCGTGAAAAAACAGCTGGAAACAAAACAATCCGGATGTTTTTTTTTTTTTTAAATAGAACCAACACACAATGTATTCAATAACAATAGAAAGCACAATAACATTAATGAAATAACCATGGAATGACAGCTTTAATATCTATTGTTGCATTTCACAAATTCATCCAAAGGGCCCGACTAGACCCTCTGGCGGGCCGGATTTGGCCCCCGGGCCTTATGTTTGACACCTGTGACATAGAAGCTACACATTGAGTCATAGTTAATGCAGTAGCATCAGCAGTGGTAATAAAAAGAGCTACTAGTGACTTTGACTTCAATGTGCAGCTCCTCCATTTTTCAGCATTAGGGCTAATAGCAGTATATACAACACACAGGCTATCCATTCACTATGATACAAGACTTAATGATGACAAATGTGACGAAGCAGACACTGGTGATCCTCTATCTTACACAACATTTTTGTCCTCTGACCGTTCAGATGAGGGAGGGAGTAAGCACAAATACACCAGAGATGATATCACCAATGTCTACCCGACTTTTAGCAACGACTTCAAACTATCTAGAACCCATTTATAGATGACAAGATCCTGCAGCGTGAGAGCAGAGAACTTTGATTTTCACAGAGGCCAAGGCCATTCAACCAGAAATGTGTGGAAAGAGGGACACGTCTTAATGTTTCTGAAACCAAGCTGACAAAATGGAAAAGCAAGAGGAAGCTTCGATAGAGGATTTAATAGATGTGACCGCTTCTTCCGCTAGATATAAATACACCATGAAATCCAACAATGGTACAAAGTAGTGTCGAAAAAATATGAGAATCATCTTTGCACTTTATTCACTTATTTTAGTTATTTATTTCATGGCCTGGCTCTGTTTTTTTTTTTTTATTAACATTATTATTGTGACACTAAACTCTTGATTTCTATGTATTTATTTTTACTCTTGACTTTGATCTTTTCTGGGTTTTTATTGTTTTTATTATATTTGTCTTTTATTAATTTGATTTTAATTATTTTATTCTTTTATCAAACCATGTTGCTATATTGATGATTGGTGGAACACTGAGCATTTTGTTCTGTTTTTTGTACTTTACATATACTCGACCAATGTACCTTAATTATATGTCTTGTGTGTTGTAGGTTAGTGTCAAATCTTCACCCTGACTGCAATTTTTTTTTTTAAATCTATCCACGGGTACTAATAAAGTAACCTTGAAACGAGGGAAAAACTAAATGAATAGAAGAAATTAGTTTAAAAAAAAGTTTTATGAGCTTAATGTTTTATGCTCTGATAATTATGAATGATTTTACTGTAATAATAATAATAGGTAACACTTCATAATACATACACATAATTCACTATATTTTAACTATTTGTGAATCTCTGTTAATATATTGTTCATACATAATTTATCATAAACCAATCATGAACAAACCATTAAAAAATACCCGAAAAATGTAATTATATTTAACAGACAAAAGCAGTGTTCGTCTGTTAAAAAGAATCTAATTTTACATTTATCTTTGGAAGACAGTATGAACCTTTACAATACATTAAATAATAGGTCACAAATGGTTAATATATATGATGAACAAACCATTTATAAATAGGTAACAAATAATTAATGCATAGTGAATTGTGTGTA
>CM035798.1:45971994-46091994 GCA_020466265.1 Siphamia tubifer | reverse complement strand
TGTATTTTGTCATAAACTGTCCTCATGTATTTTGAAATAAACTGTCCTCATGTATTTTGAAATAAACTGTCCTCATGTATTTTGTAATAAACTGTCCTCATGTATTATGTAATAAACTGTCCTCATGTATTTTGAAATAAACTGTCCTCATGTATTTTGTCATAAACTGTCCTCATGTATTATGTAATAAACTGTCCTCATGTATTATGTAATAAACTGTCCTCATGTATTTTGTCATAAACTGTCCTCATGTATTTTGAAATAAACTGTCCTCATGTATTTTGAAATAAACTGTCCTCATGTATTTTGTAATAAACTGTCCTCATGTATTATGTAATAAACTGTCCTCATGTATTTTGAAATAAACTGTCCTCATGTATTTTGTCATAAACTGTCCTCATGTATTTTGTCATAAACTGTCCTCATGTATTATGTAATAAACTGTCCTCATGTATTTTGTCATAAACTGTCCTCATGTATTTTGTCATAAACTGTCCTCATGTATTTTGTCATAAACTGTCCTCATGTATTTTGTCATAAACTGTCCTCATGTATTTTGTCATAAACTGTCCTCATGTATTTTGTCATAAACTGTCCTCATGTATTTTGTCATAAACTGTCCTCATGTATTTTGTCATAAACTGTCCTCATGTATTTTGTCATAAACTGTCCTCATGTATTTTGTCATAAACCTTACCACATTATGAAGTTATTACATTTTGAGAAGATTAAAACAAAATGCAACTGCAACTTTTTTATTTTTCTTGGGGAAAAAAACTATTCTAAAGCATATTTTATTTGGTTATTAATTGTATTTATTTTACTTTCAAGTATTTGTACAAACCTACGACTGTTATTAGTATCACTGTATTAGCTTAGGAGCAGTACTTTAACGTGTGTTCACTATTGTAAGGTTGCATTAACTGAGAATATTCTGTAAATTCCAGGTTTTTTTTGTTGGTTTTGTTTGTATGTTTTAATGAAGATGTTCAATGCGTTGGGGCAGTTTATTACAAAATGAAACACATTTTGGATATTAATTACAAAATGCACCATTATTACAAAATGCACGATTATTACATAATGCAGTTCAATAAGTGTCTCTAAAAACAGATAAATAATTTAATACATGAATTAATTTTGTTTGAAGCAAGCAAAACAAAACAAAAAAAAGTCAATGGAACAAATTAAAATTACCCGAGGTAATGTTTGTTAAAATGACAATGAATGTAAAAAAAAAAAAATCTAAATTTTACCATTTCTGTTTCAAATATCTTAGCAAATAAGATGGGTGACTAACTTTTCATTGAGAAATAATTAACAGATTTTTGGGACAAGAGATCTGGAAAATCTTATTTCACGAAAAATGACCAAGATCATTTTGACTTTTTCTATTGGCACATTTTGCTGCTTGAATTTATAAAAAAAAAAAGCCAACATTTTGCCAGTGAAACAAATGAAAGTTAACTTTTTCTCTCCCTCAACTTTTTTTAGGTTCCATTTCTTTCTCTTTTTCTCAGTAAAATACAAAAAAGAGGGGCGGAGTCAGCTGTGGCTCATTTGCATGAAAGTATGAGACACTAAAACAGAGGGTTTTAAAAATGTCTCTTTCTCCAGGTTAAAGAGGCCGTTGTATCTCTGCATCAATGTGGTATTTTGACCAAAGCATGTGACAGACAGGGAACTGAGACACTGGCGGAAAATGGACATGATAAATGTGATGAGATATTTGGACTCGAAATGACAAAAATACTCTTAGTAAGATCTGGATTATTTCCAGTGTGTTAAATGGACTGAGCCAGTCAAATAATACTACAGTCAAAACATTTTAAAAGTTAGATGCCTTAGTTTTTCAGACGCTGATAAGCACATTTTAGAGCCAAGCTAATGGGCTTTTATTACCTCCAGACATTATGCAAAGCTAAGCTAGTCTCACAAAACCAGACCTGATTCCACACTTCATTAGCAGTCCCAATGCTCTGATAAGTCTAGAAACATCCATTAGGTGAAGTCATGCCGCTCCCACTGGGCCCCAGGGGACCAAACTTCACAAAACATATGAACTGCAGTCAATGGCAATAGAGGATCGTTCAGTCATAAATGATAAAACTTAGGTTTGTCTATTTGAAATGTTATTTTAAGCATTGACAATCACTCAATCACTAATACAGCAGTTACAGCGGGGTTTTTTTTACCTCAATCGAAAGTGATGTGAATTGAAAATGAGGATAAAATGTATTAAAATTAAATAAAATCTACCAGTCTATTCATGTTGAAGCTGTACAAACATCTTCAGCAACTGGAGAAAGTTACAAAGACATCACTTTTGTCTCTCAATTTACATATTTTCAGTCATTTGTTTGAACAAATTGTGATTTAGCAGACATAAATTTATTTGATGTCCACCAAATCACTGGTGACCCTTCCAAGAATGATCATCGACCCCTGCCATAATATTCATTAAGTCATATAAACACCTTTTTTGTACAAATACAGGCATGCTGCATATCATTATATAGTTTATACTGTTCATATTATTGGGGAATTTAGGTATTTTTCGGATAATCATGAGAAAAAACAGTAATTCATTATAGAGCGTTGTGGATTATTCATGTTCCGGGGTTGATTAATTTGGATTTAAGGATCGAGATAAATAACATTTCCTCATATGTAAAGGTCTGCAGTGTCATAATGTTTAAGTTACATTATAATTTAGTCAAACACGAATTAATTTACATACACTGAAGTAGCACCGTCATATAATTAGCATCTGCAGAGTGTGAAATAAATGACTGAAATTTTTTTTAAAAAAAGAAAAAAAGCTTTAATTCAACGTCTTTTCAACCTTATTTATTTTTAGTGCAACTCAGGACACTGAAGTTAATGAAATATTATGTGTAAATGATGACATAATATAAATGTTGGAGGCTAAGCTATGGTAATGGATGATGATGACAGCTCTTGTACCAAAATAAGACTGATATCACTCTTCTCACTTCACTTTAAAAAAGTCAAATTAACACAATTTCCAACCAAGTACAATCATTTAATTTTATTCATGACAGCCTTTTACAAAAAGTGAAGGTGAGGAAGACAAAGTGAGAAAACTAAACTGAAAGTTGCACCAGATGCAGTGTTCATTTTCACCTTCCTTTAAACCTCCACTTGCACTCGATTATTATTACAATTACTATATTATTATTACATAGAAACTTATTCTTTGGAAGAAACTGGAAAAACAATATATATTCGAAATAAACTAACAGTTCGGAGATGCAGTCACAAACCATTTTCAGTGTTTTTCACTGGTTAAATATTTCTAAATCCATCACAAGAATCATTTTTATAACCTAACATTTTGTTTTTACTTATGAGGTTTCCACCCAAAAGCAACAATATCAGGGTTCCCGTCTTATTTTTTTAGGGTTTTTAACTATTTCATGTCATTTTATTTCATTTTCATTGATGTCTATTAAATTGTGACTGTGTTTTGGGTTTTCTTTTTATTACCTTATGTGATTAATTGTGGTAAAGTGTGTTTAGTGTTGTAAGAAGCTGTGACAAAGAAGAACTTCTGTTTTTTTTATGTGGAACAGACAATAAAGCTGTCCATCCATCTTATTTTCTAACAAATATGTCAAACAAAGATACTATTTCCAAAAGGTTGATTGACCTAACTTCCTTGTAACCTTCAGTTTTCCCTGCGTAGCTCTGAAGCTGCCAGTTTCTTCCTTAGTTTTATGGTTATTTAAATGTAATGCAGCTGTGATTTATCCTACTTAAAATGGTTCTGACTGCACCTTTATAACCCACTGTGGTGTGCCTATATGCAGCCTTTTTCACATACATCATGTTTGATTTAACTTGCTGCTTAATTAGCGCTCCATTTATTCAGCATTCATGCAGCCATGTCAGCGTGTGTTGCGGCACTGATTAAATATTCATAACTTTGACATTTTTCTGTTATGTGTTTTGGCACTTTTCGGGTGTGCAGTGGTCCGGGGATACCAACACATATCATCCATGTTTATGCTTGTTGCTTTGATTTAAATGAAGTCTGAATGGGGAGACAGACCGTGCCGTCGCCATCATTCAAGGGTGATTAGATGCTTTAATATAGGCACCAGCTGCTGCACACCATTTAATCACCAGTATCAACATGAGAGCTGAGCGCCTCCAGGTCTGTACAGTTACCTGCCACCTACAGGAGTCTCCCTGCATCCACTGCAAATCCTCCTGTCATCATATTGTGTGTTTACATCACAAACAAACTCTGCCTGCCTTAAACATTACTGGGTAAATGTACGTTTTCTGACAAATTGACAGACCACTTTAGAGGGTTTTGTATGAAACTGTGCTAAAGGGACAGTAAATACAGAATTAATTTTCTCAATTTTCATGATAAAGCGACAAACTGCGACTACTTTTTTATTACGATGATAGTATTATGTGGAGATTTAGGGCAAGGGGTGTCAAACTCAATTTTCTTTCAGGGGCCACATTCAGCCAAATTTCATTTAAACTGGACCAGACTAGTAAAATAAAAGTATAATCATCTATAAATCATGACAATTCTACATTATTATGCTATTTTTTTTTAAATACAGTAGTACTTCTACTTATAAAATTAATTTGTTCCAAAAGTGTTTTCATACTGTGATTTTTTCATAAATAGTCACATTTTTCACAGAAAAGGCCTAATTCATTCCAAGGCCCCCCCAATACTACCCCTCATAATTACCAATTTTGTATGACATATGTGTTGAAAGAAAATGTAGATTTAGATTTTAGCCCGTCCAGGCTAATGGCTGCGTCCGGGACAGAAGAGTTGATCCACGTCTGGGTGAGAATGAGGATGCAGCAGTCTGGTGGATCTTGTTTGGTGTTTAAATACAGCTTCAGGTAGTCCAGTTTGTTTCCCAGTGAGGGTACGTTGGCGAGCAGGATTGATGGAGGCGGCGGTCGGAACAGGTTAGCTCTTAGCTTAGCTGTCGGATACTGGATCTGACCGACGTAGCAGACCCATGTTCTGTAGAACAGTCGGCAAGTTTTTATCAATTCTTCTGATGATAGTCTGCTGGTCATATACTCTAGTTAAAGTGTCTGTGTTACCAGGAGACACAGCAGCCCCTGTGGGATTTAATTGGTAAAAATCAACCTTACGTAGGATTTTTAGGACATAATTATGATGACCTGAAGTGGAAAAACTCCTTCAAAATCAGGGGTCTCAAACATGTGGTCCGTGGGATGAAGAGCATAATAACTTATTAAATAACCCCATATTTTCTTCTAAGTTTGACAATGAGAACTCCAGATTGTTTAACTGCAAAAAAAAAAAACAAAACACATCTAAATTATGAAAATATTTACATTTATCCTGTAACAATAAGATGTGACTAACCTGAAATTTTAACCGTTTCCTTCTTCTGTTACTCAGAGTTTAGTGTCTTTGTAGAATTGATCCATATTAAAAACACATGGACAAATGATAAATTGAGGCAGATTATTGTTAAAATTGTCCTTATTTTCCTTAAGAAATTTAACACCTTTTAACAATTGTTGCATTTGGCTAATTTATATTCTATCATTTAATTAAATTTTCATAATTTAATGATTTTTTGTTGTTGTTTTTTGCACTAAAACAATGACAAAAAATTTGGAGTTGTCATTATTTATAGGTTATTATGTGTTTATTTTACTGGAGATCAAATCATCCTGAATTTGGCCCCTGAAGAAAATGAGTTTGAGACCCCTGTTCTTGATCAACCGCTGCTTTAACACATCGACATATTCAATGTGATCCAACCAAGTGGCCTTTAGAATCAAACGCTTTGAAATCACAAAATGTGGCATACATGAATATTACAAATATTATTCAACAGTCTAAATTTAACCTAAACCCCACATTGCTCCACCAAAGATAAAACCCGCCTTCCATTTCTGGCCTCCCGAAAAATGTCAAGCTGCCTCTAAAGGCTTCCACGGTTCATGGATTTGGGGGTGAAATGCTAAAGCACAAACACACTCACATACGTAGGTAAACGACCTTGCACAATACACCCCCCCCCCCCACCCCCTCACCCACACTGTGACCAAACCATGAACCCATTTTATAATTCCAGCAGCGAGAACAGTTAGACACAGAAAAGAAGAATATTCAGTCTAAGAGAAGAGTTGATATTTTCCTCCAAAGGTCAGAACATATTATTTTATTTTCCCCTCCTTCCTCCCACACACAGGCCATTCATTAAAGTTAATATTTACCTTGACATTTGAGGCTGGCATCCATTCTTTAGGTCTAGTGCAGTGACAGAAACACAAAAACAGACTGATTTCTGCTCGTAGATAAAGGTTCAAAGTCGTCCATCGAACACTACAGACACAAACTGATTGATACTGATCTTATGCATCTTTTGTATTTCATGGACTTCTCCAGACATAAAGGTTACACTTTTGAGTTATTGTTTGGATATCAGGAAAAAAATACAAATAGGTGGTCCATAAATATTTTGGGTGTCCCTGGAAGACATTGGAATCGATTTTACAAACAAGAATGATCCCAAATCTCAACACAAGTCAATTCTCAGAATTAAAACATTGGAAATTGTTTTATATTTTTCCATTGTTGGTGATTTTTTTTCTTTCCTGATTGACTAATATTTGACAGAATAAGATACAAGTGAAAAAAGAACATGTCCTGGAAACATTTCCAGATATGCACATCCATGAAATTCAGTAATACTGGACACCACGGACTCTTCTAATCTATTTTAGGTTAGGTTAAGTTCAAGACAATCAAACTTTGTATAAAATATTTTGTCCATGTCACACAAACTGCTTTACACTAAACCTCCCACTGTCCAATAGTGGTTCCAGGTACAACAAACCCCACCCCTTCACAAGCATTTGACCTGTTTTACTTAGTCTCTTTTTTGGTCACCTTGACCTTTGACATTGCATGGTTTTTTTTCTGTATTTTCTACGATTTTTTTTCCAATAGGTTTTGGATTTTTCATCACTTACTGTGTGTTAGAGTTTACTTTTTTGTTTAATTTTAGTGGATTTTGGCACGTTTTGCACATTTATTTCTCTGCATTTTTTGTTTCTTAGTGTGTTTTAGTGTATTTTGTCGCAGATTTGGCGATCATGATTAATCTAAATGAATCCAAAGCAATCCTACAATTAATCTGATTAAACATTTTAAATCACATGTATATATGAGAACAAGCTCACCCTTTTCCTTAAAAAGCACAGACACCTTTAGACACTAGAGGAGCTCAGTAAAGTTCAGCTCATGTTTCAAAGGAAAAACTACTTGAATATAATTGATTCTAAAAGGAAAGGAGATGCAAACAAACGTGTCCTGTGTCAAAGTCAAACACTTTGTTGACTGAACCCTTCAAACTCACATCCTCCTTAATAGTTCCAGCACAGCCACAAGACGTCCTTGTCAGGAGAAAGTAAACATAAGTGGTGTGAGATGTTTACACAAAGGACAGACGCTGTGCTTTGTCTAATGACGACTCTTCCTATAGATCAGTAGTTCTCAAATCCGGTCCTCGTGGCCCACTGTCCTGCATATGTTTGAGTTATTTCTTTCTTTTATCACACCTAGTTCAATTATTGATCAGCTCTTCAGAAGCCTGATAATGATGTAATGGCTTCAAAGTGTGATGGAAGAGAGAGATATTTTTCCATTTTTTGTTTTATATTTATTAGGGATGTCCCAATACGACTTTTTCACTTCCTATACGATACCGATATTGTAACCTTGAGTATTGGCCGATACTGATATCAATACGATACGATATAGGCACGAATCATACATATATTTATTCCTTATTTTGTTGTGTGGAATGTTAGTAAAGGCTTGATAAAGTGATGTTATTGTTACTGATGTTGTAGTGATATAACAGAAAACAATAGTCAGCAACAGTAGGTATAGGAAAAACTGACCCATTTATTATTAACCAATTGGTTACATAAATTTTAACCTTCAACATAAGAGTATTACCTCAACAAATCCAATAAAGACAAAACATTTTTGTAAGAAAAAAAAAAAACAGTGTCTGTAAAATCAGTGTCTGATTTTTTCATTCCTTTTTATCTCATAATTTTGACTTATGTATTGAATGAATATTTAATGAGAAAAAAATAACATATTAGGTTTTTAATATAAAACATGGAATGTCTGTGACGCCCTTATCCCCCCCCCGGATCACCACCAAAATCTAATCATTTCCAGATCACCCCGTTACCAACCTAACCTGCAAACTTCATCAAACTTATCTTGCACACAAACAAAGCCAACCAACGAACACCTGTAAAAACATAACCTCGTTGGCCGACGTAAAACTTAAGTTAATTCTGCTCCGTAGGAATAAAACAGCCGCTCCAGTTCTCAGTCCAACTCCATTAAAAACCTCGACATGAAATGAGCATTCTTCATGACGGACTAAGCTACTCGACTCACCGCTACATCCCATTCCATTACCCTTTTAATGTCTCATTTCCCAGAATCACCTTGGTCTATCAGGGCTTCTGGTGCACAGTCAGGGCCCATTTCCTGCCTGCACCGCACCAACAACACTAAACCTGGGAGCATATGGGGGAGCTCCACTGCCTTCAACATGATGGATCTGACATCACATCCGACGCCATCATCGCCGCACGCTTCATGACAGAAGCCCACCAGGACGGCTCCTCGCTCGCATTTGCATTTTAATACCTCAGCAATATTTAATCCATTAAGTTTCCTCCAGGGCCGATTAGCGGAAGGTTAATTAAAGATGCGATTAGACCTCTCAAAATGTATAATGAGATGCTATCCACGCCTGTGTGCTCCAGGACAGGGCCTCACGCTGACCATCATGACTGGCTACGTTTTCATAATGTTTTGTGATTCAGAATTATCTATTCTAAATCAAATTATTCAGAATTAAAGCAGCTTTTCCTTTGTGTTGTCATAGAAATGTTCATGCAGAATACAGGTTTATGCATAAGAGTTAGGGTTACAAAGGGTGCTGATGAAAATTAAAATTCCAGTAGTTTTTTTTTTTTTCATTTCAACCAGCAACATGGAACACCAGATAGTACGTATGATTTCTACATTTACTTTTGTAATAATTATGAAGCAGCAGCTGGACAAAATCAACATCCTCATTCATTTTGATCATCTGAAAAAGAAAAGGATGTTTGAGAACAAATGACGGCGGGCAGCCATCTTGGAATATGTTCCTATAACAATTCCGACAGCAGACGGCAGGACAACACAACGAGCATGTGCAGAATGATGGGAATAACAATTCTGGAACTCCCTACTATTAGAGCTCACTCCCCCTGTTCAGATACAACCTCAAAACCTGTTGTTTAGGAACAAGCCACTAAGACTCTTCATTTCAGATACAGATCTACAAGTAAAATGCTTCCAGAATAAAACTGATTAAATGTTCCCACATGTGTGTTACTGATAAACAAAACTCAAGTCTTAAATGATGGTTGGCTCAAGTTTCCAAAATAAGTCTTGGGTCAAAATGTGAAATTCTTAGAATGAACAAGAGAATAGGTTTTAGTCCAAAGAAATATTGGTCTCAGATCTACTTCCAAACACTGTCTGCACATTATGATCCATTCACTTTACAGGTTCTTTCTAGTGGAATATTTACTAATCCATTGTATACATGTACATAAACCAGCATATATGTGGAATAACACACCATCATATATATTAAAAACATGAAAAAACCAACATGAAAGTCATTTGTTTTATGATTCATCTTATTAAAGTATGTAAGATTTTATCTTCAATCAATTATCATGATTGTAAAAAGCTCAATTCAGCAGTTTTGTCATTTACATTTTAAAAAATATTTGTATTTATTCCTAAAAAAAGACATGGCTGGGTCTGAGGAGGATATGAATGTTTTGGGGCCAAATTTATATAAATATAAATAATAAAATATAATTATATGAAATATTTACTAATCCATTGTATACATGTATATAAACCACCATATATGTGGAATAACACACCATCATACAAATGAAAAACATGAAAACATTTCTGATTCATCTTATTAAAGTATGTAAGGTTTAACACATTTAATGTCTGAAGCAGATACTTTCTAAAAAACAAAACAAAACTGTAGAGCAGTGACATACTCTACAGTCCATTTCCCAGAATTGCCTCTCCAACGCTCAGATCCTGCTACAGTATGAGCAACACCATGCTAATTTACTCCCAGACCGCTAATCCATGGATGTCGGGGAAGGAAAAGTTATATACAGTGAAATTAAATTACTCCGTCAGAGCTGGGCGAGCAAACGGAGAGGGTTAACAATCTCTCGGCTCAGATTTGGGAGGAATTTCTGACCCTCGCCCTCGCAGGCTAACGCACGCAGATTAGCTAGCAGCTGTCACAAATCAGATTGACGGAGCCAAATAAACACGGCTTGTGGCGACAACTTGAACTGTGACAATCAGTCAGTCAGGATTAGCAGCGGTGGTGGGAGTCATATGGAGGCAGACACATGCACAGCACTCAAAGTTAATGAGTTCACCCCACGCTAAACAGCTACCAGCTAAAAATGGGCCCATGGAATGGGACGGCAGATTGTCATATGCGTATATTTAACATCTAATAAATGTATTTGCTTGTATTTGCTTCCTAATCTTGACCCTCGCCAATTTGTTCCAACCTTCATCTCAGAGCTGTGGAAAATGATCGATACAAGGTCATTGAAGGACGCCGTGTGCCGTCTCTGTCACTCAAAAAGATAAAATTAGATCACTGAAAGCACAGAAAATGACTCTGTAAGAGATATTTAAAGAAAGTCAAGTTGACATGTCACAGAAATTACTTCTTTAATGTCACGTAGAAGGTTTTGGTTTTTTTTTTACTTGTCAAGCCTGTAATTATCAAATTTGACCCATGACTAAAAGGCAAGAAAGACACAAAATATATAATTCATCAAGATTTCAAGAGTAAAAGTGATAAAATGAATGGGAGGTAAATGACTAATAATGACTGTACTATAATTGTCCTCAGTATAAATGAGGTAAATGTTTGGAAATAGGAAAACATTTTTCATTATTTGGTTGATTGATTTTTCTTTAATTTTTATATCTTGTTAAATGTATCACAAATATTTTTTTAAGTAGACAAAAAAAGCAATTTATATTACACACAGAATGTTAGATTATTTTCCCTTAACAGAAACAATTTAATTCATTTTTCTTATAATGATTCTATATTAGAAGTCCACATCTATGTTGCATTGCTAAAAAAAAAAGAAGAAAAAGAGGAAAGTGGAAAAAGGAGAAAAATAGTGCTACCAAATTATATTATTAGTATTATAACTATATATTGCTGAGTCGTCATTATTTCCATTATCTTTTTCATTGTAATATGATGTCATTGTCATTTGTCACTTCTTTGCTGTTGTTGGTTTATTTGTTAAATGTTCTTTCTCTGTCCACTGTATCACCAATTATAAATAAATAAATAAAGTAGAGGACAAAAACTGTTTTTTTCCTCACAATTTTCCTTACACGTATAAACAATTACATTAATTTTCCTATTCCTTATGATAACTTTGAATTCCTCTTCTTTGCATGTACTGCTACTTTCCTAAAATAAATAAATATATAAATAATTGAAGGGTTATCTTTAGTTAACTTTTATTTCTGTATTTGGACCCTAAAAAACTTTGTATTTGAACCCTCCAGGTGCTGCAAACTTATCTTTATATTAATTTTGTCAAAAATAAAGTGCATTTCTACAACTCCTTTCAATTCCTGCTTATTTTTTTGGATTTTATAACTAGTTACATCACAACATTTGCACAAATCAGGTTGTTAATATTTTTGTCCATGTTATGTTCAAAATAATAATAATAATAATAATAATAATAATAGATTAGATTTCTATAGCGCTTTTCAAGGCACCCAAAGCGCTTTACATTATTGATCCATTATTCATTCACTCTCACATGCTCCCTCTGGTGGTGGTAAACTACATATGTAGCCACAGTTGCCCTGGGGCAGACTGACAGAAGCGTGGCTGCCATTTTGCACCTCTGGCCCCTCTGACCACCACCACACATTCATACACCAATGTGAGTGACACTGGAGGCAAGGAGGGTAAAGTGTCTTGCCCAAGGACACAACGGACTGACAAGGACAGATCGGGAATCGAACCACCAACCCTTCAGTCAATAGACGACCCACTCTTCCAACTGAGCCATGTCCGTACAAAAACAGTTCATAGAAGTACACATTTTTGTTGCGGAATACGACTATTTGCTCAATAACACAGAGAGAAAACGTTGGATTTGACATTATTTATACATTTTTATCCCATTATTTATATTATTTGATTAGTCCGGCCCACTTTATACCATATTAGGCTGAATGTGGCCCCTGAACTAAAACGAGTTTGACACCCTTGATACTAGAACACCCTCTATGTTTTTAAAGCTTTGCCTCAGAAGCATCACATAAGGACAACACACAAGAATAAATGAGTAATCTTGGCTCTAAATTCTTCTCCACCCTGGTGTGTTGAGCTACGGAGGGGGGGTGGGGGTAGGGGCTTTTCTTCTGACAGCAGCAGGATATCATGAACCCCCACCCCCATCCTCACATCCAGCCAACAGAGAGGAGCATTCAAGGGTATCTATCAATATCTTCCCCCAAATCAGGAAAACAAGGGGGAAAAAAAAGAGAGGAAAGAAGAGCTCAGAGGTCAATCAAACATCTTGAAGTGATTGCGATTTGGCCCCACAGCGGGATCTGGTGACTTCACCCTAACACCCCAGCGTATTAAGGTGACATTGGCGTTTAATAAAAGCCCATCTCCGAGAGTAAATGTTCCCTTCGGAGAACAGACGATGGACGTTAAAGCGCCCCGTGTTGAAATAGGCAATTCGTTAATGTTAAATTGGCCTTTGTTGCCATGGTTACAATAATAAAAACACGGTTAGAGTTGACGGAATGTCCAAAAGGATGAGGTGAGAGCGGTTCGTACTCAGATCTTTAATCATTCGTAGACCGCTTTAATGGCACGCAAATTTTTCTGTATGAATAACATTTCAAGCGAGTCATGTCATTTATTTAAGACGTGACTGTCTCTGTGTTTAATCAAAAACACATTTATGATTTATGACAGTTTTAATCTGGGTATGTTTTTAGTTGTTCTGACATAACAGTGGAGCAGATACACACAAAATGGCATTGGGGTTTTTTTTTTTTAATTAAGCATGACATGTTCACTATGGCTTGTTTTTATAGATATATTTTCACAGATTTTTTTTTAGAGATTAACATAATTTCATACAATTTTCTCTAGTCACATTTAGAGGCGACTTCTAAACTTTTCAGCACTAAGGATATGAATATGAAAATGAAAATCATACTTTTATTCCTCGATTTAATTTGTTTCAAATATGCAACCAAACCAAATAATCCCACTTAGTCCTCATAAATGAAACGGATACAAAAAACAATCAAAACAAAAGCCAAAAAATATTTACATATTCATAAAAACGAAGTATGACTTTATTTGCATATTCAAAAAAGGAGTGGGAGGAAGTATAGCGTATTCTCTTAAGGAATCATTTTGTGACTGCATCGCACAAAATAAAAAAACTCAGTTTGCATATACAGTACAGTTGCAGAAAAAAATATTAGACCATCAAAAGTCCTAACTCCTGGTGTATTATGTGACATGTATAATCAGTTCATCTTGTACTTTTGTAATTTTATCTGTAATTGTATTTCTTATTTATTGAAATTTTATAATCAGTTTATTTTGTATAATGTATTTTTATTTGTAATCAATGTGAAGCACTTTGGGCTACAGTGTTTGTATGAAAGGTGCTATACAAATAAAGATTATTATTATTATTATTATTATTATTATAAAACGGACATAAAAGAAAACATGGATTGTATAAAATCACCATTTTTGTCAGTACAATTATGTAAATATTGATGTAAGAACTGAAGAGATTGAAATTTTTATCAAGAAAACATGGAAATGAATAGATATCAGCTCTGAAATTTAACTACCGTATTATGAGCTATTTTGGTTGTTATTATACCCAGTATATATTTTTTTTTCATGCTCATACATATAGAATATATGTGTATGATCATATTTATTTGTTAGTGGAAAAAAACATCATCTTCTACAACAATAATTCACCAATAAAACTAAAATCAGTGACAGTGGATGGACACATTTGGTTTAGATTAGATTTTATTACATTAGACTTTACTGAAAAAGTCACTGTTTCTCTCTGTCTCTGTTTTTAATACAATAATCTGCAATTATAATTGAGCTTTTATGAACATTTCCATGGTCAGTGAATTAAATACAGGAAAATACTTGACTTATACTGATAAAAATGCAAAACACAGAGGGTAATATTCTAATAAATGCTAATAAATCACTGACGAAAATTTTAATTTAGAGAATATTTCGTCACTCAAAAGTACCACTGGGTCTTTATTAATGTTAATAATGTTGCTGAAGATGACAGTGTGTCCATGTTCAATACAGAACAGGTGAGAAAGTGCACTTCATTTGAATTATTTACATGTATTGATAGGTTTAATGGTTCAGAAGTTATTAAACACTATAGATCAGTAGATGCTTATGGATGCTAGTGCGTGTTAAGGTCTGTCAGGTTTAACTACATAACCACGGGCTATAAAAGACTCCAATGACCTACTTGGTGCAAAAGGAAAGTCTCATTTATTCGCTTGATGTTTACAGACTGAACATTGCCCACAGTGTTTGTGTGAATATTGATGCTGTCAGCACCACCATTATGCTTCTTTTGTGGTGGTTGTGTCACAAAATGGCAAAAAAAAAAAAACTTACTTTCATGAAAGACACATTGCACAAGAAAAGATGTGACTTAAGAAAACTGTCTTCATATGTTTCTTAAACTCATTTTAGAATCTAAAAGTATCACCATGTACTGTACATTGAATCTAGAGCTCATATTTAATATGTATAGAACATTCAACCCACACACTGATACTGACCTTTTTTTTTTTTTTTTTTACTGGATACTATTTATCTACTTTGCTATTTCTGGAAATAAAAGGAAGGCTTAAGAAATATGTGTTAATAAATGGATCTAAGATTATTTTAAGGCACATTTATAATATCTCCAGTCCACAAAAATACACAAAAGGTGCAAATTTGGCTGAATATTTTCACATTTGGTTGGAATTTATTGACACCCAGAGCAAAAAATTATTATTTGAGCTTGGAAATCAAAAGGATATACAGTATGAAGCAGAAAATGTATGTTTGTCTTTATATAGACAGGAGGTTAGATGCATATGTGTGTGTGTGTGTGTGTGTGTGTGTGTGTGTGTGTGTGTGTGTGTGTGTGTGTGTGTGTGTGTGTGTGGGCGGGGGGGGGGGGTTAAAAGTGAAACTTAAGATGCTTCACTAATTCTTTTAAATCTCCCGCTGTTGTGCAGCTTATATTTTCCTTACTTTTTGGAAACTTAAAATTGAGGGATTGGCCTGATTTTTGTTACTAAATCCTATTCAATCTTCTAAAAAAAAATTTTAATAAAATGAAATAAAAAAAAAAAACATCTGGAGCTGCATTGGAAAAAAAAAAAAAATCTAATTTCTACTCAAAATATCTCATCACACTTTAACTGAGACATAATCACCTACAGATTAACTTTACAGTGAGATACAGGAACTTATTATTTCTTATCAAGATAATTTCATTTTATTTTTTTGCTTAATTCAAGCAAAACTATCTTATATTAATTACTTTTTTTTTTTACTGGTTTTTAAAGGGGCTATTTATGTATAATGTGTCAACATTTTCCTTATTCATTTGCAACTCCAACATGATGACTTGAACCTGTTGTGAACATTTGATACGTTCCGAACATTCATCCCACACAGTGAAGCTGCCCTCTCCACAGGTCCGACAACAGCATTACACGTTAAGCGCTCGTTATATTAAGAACAGAGCAGGTCACTTCACTGCATATGCACGACTCCCACCAGACATGCAATAATTGGAATTCATTTAAAAGGTGTAAATGTGATAAGCGGACATGGCGCGATCACATATCCCATGCTCCGCCTACAGCAGAGGGGAGACTGGGGACAGTTGGAACACTGTTTGTTTGAGCAAGTGTAACTCAGTTGTTTGTGTTGCTCTGTCCTACAAAGTAAAAAGACAGTAACTGCATTTTGGGGCGAAAATTAGTTAGTGTTTTTTGCAACATTCAAATAATTCTTTGTCATGTAATAAAATATGTCATTTCAAATTTCTGTTGTTTTGGAGAAAATTGGTGAGTGTTTGTACAGTAACTGCAAAAAGTACTAGTAAAATAAAGTAAAAATGCAGTAAAGACTATTACAGTGTTCTTACAACTGTCTATTTAGGACCCTGCCCCAATAGTTTATAGTGAATACTTGTATTAGACTGAAACACATTATGGAATTACTGTATTTTCCACACTATAAGGTGCACTGTCAATGAATGGTTTTTATGAAGGTTTTTCATATGTAAGGAGCATTAAGTGAAGTCAAACTCATGACATAAAAAAACTAAATAATTATGAGATAAAAAGTCAAAATAATGAGATGAAAAGTCAAAATAAGGAAATAAAAAGCCAAAATTAGGAGATAAAAAGTGAAAATTATGAAATAAAAAGTGAAAATTATCAGATAAAACGTCCAAATTATCAGATAAACAGTCAAAATTATCAGATAAACAGTCGAAATTATCAGATAAACAGTTGAAATTATCAGATAAACAGTCAAAATTATCAGATAAACAGTCGAAATTATCAGATAAACAGTCGAAATTATCAGATAAACAGTCGAAATTATCAGATAAACAGTTGAAATTATCAGATAAACAGTCAAAATTATCAGATAAACAGTCAAAATTATCAGATAAACAGTCGAAATTCCCAGTCACTAAGCACTACCATAAATAATCCACACACAGTAACAATAACTGCCTCATGTCCAATAATCTACCTACAACTACTGTGGCTGAACAACCAGAGAACTTTAAGGTTATTTTTCTCAGTTTGGTGTCTGTGCAGTTACTGCCTTTTTACTTTGTAGGGTAGTACAGATCTCATGTATTCATATTTATAACTTTTTTTTTAATGTCATAACTTTTTATCTCAATTGTGACATTTCTTCCCCCCACTTTTCCTAAATTTCCCGCTCTTATCCACAAAATCAGACACAAAACCTACACAGTATCTCATTGATTTCATTTTCTAATTTTACTTCCTGAATTTTTCATTGCGTTCATGACAAAAAAAACTGTTTTACTTTTTCCTTTTGTACTTTATTACAATTGAGAAGTTGTACTTTTTTTTTTTTTTTTTTTTTTTTACTAGTTGAATCAGTACTTCTACTTTTACCACAGTATTTTTTTCACACCAGTAGTTGTACTTCTACTTAAGTACAGAATGTGAGTACTTTGACCACCTCTGAATTGATGTAGGTATGGATATCAGTGTTCCAACTGTCCCCCGTGTCCCCTATTACATATTGGACACACTGCCATAACCAGGTGATCGCTACTTCTAAGCAAGTGCAGAAGTCTGAGGAGCCCAGATGATAAATTCTTCAGTACAGTGATGCTGCTACAATCAATCAGACAATGATTGTTTCTCTACAGGCGCGATGGAGAAGAGCCAAGGATCAGCCGACACTGAGGAAACTGGCACCAGATCAAGCAGCTCAGGCAGCAGCATTCCAACAACACAGTTAAGCCTCAGTGTTTTACAACTTAAAAATGTAATCCTTTCTTTTCTTTCTTTTTTTTTTTTGTATTTAATACAATAATCTTCGGTAAAGGTCTGAAATAAGAGACATGGGGGCAGATGTTTCCCTGCAACCAAGTCAAGACTAATCTCTTTCTGACTCAATTTGGAGGAATCTATTTTCTACTACGGCTGAAATTCTTCAAATGTGAGTGACTGATAGTGTGTAAAGAGGCTTACATTAGAAACACGGCGTAAAGAAATGTGTGAATTCCTGGCTATGATTACTGCCAGACAATTCTGAGAGGAAAACTACATGTGCGAGTCAACAGTGCGACCTCACACAATCACACGGAAGCATAAAAAGAGTGAATACAAATGTATATGTTTGGGCATTAACGACTTCAGTTTTTTTCAAGTTGACTTATCTGTCAATAAAGTTGAGTTGTGTCGAAGGGGTCATGATGACATCATCACATTGATGATACTCAGTTTAGTGGGTATGGACATGACATTTCGGAAAAATTCAAAAGTCATAAATATGAGGGAAAAAAACTAAATTATGAGATTTTAAAAAAATATATCTAAATTGTGAGATTAAAAAGTCCATATTTTTAGGAAAAAATTCAGAAATATGAGATAAGTCAAAATAATGAGAAAGAAAATCTGAATTACGATATAAAAAAAGTCAAAATTAAGAGAAAAAAATCTGTATTATGAGATTTTAAAAAAACAAATTATTATGAGATATGAGATATTATGAGATAAAGAAACAAAATTATGACGAAAAAAATCTGAATTATGAGATAAAAAAAAATGATGAGGAAAAAATTTGAATTATAAGATAAAAAGTCAAAATAATGAGAAAAAAAAATCTGAATTACGAGATAAAAAAAGTCAAAATTATGAGGAAAAAATCTGAATTATGAGATAAAAAGTCTAAATAATGAGAAAAAAATCTGTATTATGAGATAAAAAAAGGCAAAATTATTAGAAAAAAATCTGAATTACGAGATAAAATGTCAAAATTATAAGATAAGTAAATCTAAATTACTGACTTTTGACTTAATTTTCATCGTGTCACATCTGTCTAAATTGAAACAGTAATGAGTCTATCCTGAGAATGTAAAGAGCATAAATTACAGATATTTATCCAAAAATATAGGGAGTAAAAGTAAAGAAAAATAAACACTCAAGTAAAATACAGTTACCTAAAAAAACTACTAAAGTACAGTAACAAAGTACTTTTACTTCATTACTTTCCACCTGTGGTTTTTACAGTGTATTTATTGAAAACATTGTAGAACGTGGCCTCTGAACTAAACCCAGTTTGACACCCTGTTGTAATGTGTGGGTTCATTTGAACCCTCTGTCGTACCGTCGTTAACAGACTGACATGGTGCCAATGTCTGGAACTGTTTTGTCTGAGATACGATGGTGACAATGAGCGTCTGACAATAGTTATCTGATATGCATTGTGTCGCCAATTACACAGTGACTAAAGGCGCTCTGTCCTTCACCAGATACAGACTGTGATATTTCTACGTCTGCTGGTGATTGAGGGCGAACGCTGCAGTCTTTTCAAGTCGCCCACAATGAAATCACATCAAAGTGGTTTATTTCCTGCATGAGCGACCGTTTAGCTCAAACCACCACGTGAATTATTTCAACACTGCAAAAAGTGCTTTTTTTTTTGTTTGTTTTTTTTATCATTTCTAGTCCAAATATTCACTTTTCAGTGGGATATAAAAACTTATTTTAGACAATAGATCTGGAAAACCTTATTTCAAGAAATTATCAGAAGAAAATGTACACTTTTTGCACTAGCTGTTTTTTTTTTAAATTAATTTCAGCTTAATTAAAAAAAAATAAAAAATGTCAATGGAACATGTAAAAATTATCTTTGTGTGGTTTATTGAAATCAGATTTTTCAGATATATTGCCAAAAAAAATCTGTTCTTATACCACAATGGAGAGTTCCTCTTCAGGTGATTATGTCTTATTTTAAGTGTGATGAGTTATTTGGATGAGAAATTAGACAAATATACTTGGAAAGATGCTCCAATAAACTGCAATAAAACCTCCAATACCAATGCAATCCATCCAAAACAGTGCAATCATTTCTAGTAATGTGTATATTGTGTACATATTTATATTTATTTAAGAAAAAAAACATATATTGTATATAAAATTATGTATTTATAGAAGTGTGCTGTGCTATAATCATGCTGCTGTAAACCCTTTGTGGGACAAATAAAAGAACATTATTATATTATCTTGTCTTATCTTTTCCAATGTATGTCCTGTTTTATCATCTTTTTAGTGCAGTTTATACTCTAGGATGTCCAAAACTGATCTAAAGATGCATATCAGCTGCAGATCTGGCTTTTATTTTAGAAGATTAGATTGGATTTAGCCACAAAATCAGGCCAATCTGGGGGCATGAGGAGTTAATGCCCCCTGAAACAAACATCTAACCCTCTCTAGATCATTTCTATAGATGGATTTTTTGGTTTGTTTTTTAATTAGAACTTTGCTGCGGAACACGTCCGGCTCAAGGCCGATTGAGTCACCTGTGATCCAATGACATCAGCCTTTTGACCCCCTGAACATGCACGAAAACTTACAAAATTTTCACCAAAAATTAATATAAAGAAAGTTTTACAGCACATGGAGGGTCAAAATTCAAACTTTTTGGACAATTAGGGTCCAAATACATAAATAAATGAAACAAAGACTAAGTACTTAAGTACTCAAGCACACTTCAAAAGTGTGAAAAATTGTGAGTTTATATAGTTTCGTAAAAGTCGGTAAAGAAATGTGTCTACAGCGCCCACTAGAAAAGTCTAAATATATAGTATTTGGCCAGATCACCTTCAAGTAAAGCTGTGAAAATCGGTACACGTGTTCATCATGAGGAGACGATCAAAAAACCTTATGATGGCCACGCCCATAAACCAACAGGAAGTCCGCCATCTTGGATTGAGATTTCAAAAATTTTGAGTAATCGTTTTCCCAGTCTTCGTAATTGTGTCGTCGTTCATCTTTTCCAGTTGACGACAAAAATATCAAAGCCAGATATAAAGGTTAATAATTTATTATAAAGATATAACAAAGTGAATCAACAATCAATCATTGAGCTACAAATCTCTAAGTCCCCAGAGGATGACCTCAGGCAATTGTCTGAGCTTTAAGAAGAGTGCAGGAGAAGAGAGGAAAGAGCCCCCTCCCTTTCTTAGAGCAAACTCTTATACCCCTGGCTCTAGGGACCTCCACGAATCTGGAAATATCTGCTCTGAGAGCCATCCCACAGACACGTTAACTAATTAACTCTTATAACACAATAGAATAAAATGTGACATTCATCTTCAATACAATGTCAAACATCCTTCTGACGTCTGGAATTCTCATCAATTGTATCATGTTCTTGTAATTTAACAAACTCCTCCTTGAGCTCAAAATTGGTGAACACTATCTAGACAAGTGGGGCATCAAAAGTTATCCACATTTTTTGGAAAAGTTGCATCGTTTTTGTGCTATGATGTTGCAAAATTTGCAAAAATTTTGGGAAAAATTACCACTACATAAATGACCTCAGTTCGGACATACGGTTACGAACACCGATTTGGCCGAAATTTGACACAGACGTCTATCTCCCAGGTCTACATCCATTTAGCTAAAGACATTCTGATTTCGTACCAAATGTACTTTTATTAAAATGGCTGGAGTTCGGAAATACAAACACGGATTTAGCTGAAATTTGACACAGTTGTCAGCCTCACAGTTCTACACCTAATCAATAGAAATGTGTGTGTTTCGGGTAGAATATCGCATCCCGCCCACGGTATGACGTCAGGTCGCCATCGGCTGTCGTCAGTGGTTACGCAGAGAGTGCGGTTGCGAGGGACGGCCGTTGAGACTGTTTACAGGTTTAACTCAAGATGTTTTTGCTTTTTTTCCCCCTTTTTTTTCCTTTTATGCAAGCACATCAAATCTGTCAATCTGCAAATCTGACAAGTCAAAATTATATTGGTAAGATTTCTTGAAATAAGATTTTCAAGATCTATTGTCTAAAAATAAATTCTTATATCTCACTTACAGGTTACTCTTAAACTGATTATGTCTAAATTTTGAAATGTGTTTTTTTTTTTTTTTTATTTACTATAAATGAGATTTGGTAAGATTTAGATTTTTTCCAGCGTACTTAAGCTATGACCCATATTTTGACAAATCTTCCAGTACTTCTTGTGTTATTTCAGCACAAAAACAGCATCTCTTTGCAGACCCTGACAGTGATACCTCTGTCCATTCATAACTATGATTAAGACCAACAATAAAACTGGAAAACCCCAGTTGAGTTCACTGCTGAATCAAATGAATAAAGACAGTATTAACATATCGCAGATGTGTCAGCGCTTGCATATGGGTTAATAAATAACAACACATTGCAGTACAGAGATACTGTACCACATGACTCTTTCATATGGAGACCATGAAATAAGACTTTTTGTCACATGTAGCATTTTATCAATGACTGAGAAACAGTTTTTGAAGCTTTTATTACTATTTATCTGCCATGAAATTTCCAGAGATTAAATGCTTTAGAAAATACTTGTTAACAAATTGATCTAAGGTTCTTTTATTTACAGTAGATCCAGTCCAGAAAACACATGTGGTCACGTATTATATCAGGACCTCTTTAGTTTACTGTAGAGTCATATTAAGTTCATTCTCAAAACTGATAGAATTCACATTTAATGTGTAAAATGTACAAGTACACGCAAAAAAATCTGATTTCACCAAAAAATCTGAGTTGACCTGATGTCTGAACAGAGCCTTAGGTTAATAACCCTTAAGAGTGTATTTTATCTTTGAGTACTAATTAAAATCATTAGAGAGAATATGAATAATGTTCATTTTTGGTCCATTTTTTTAATTTTTGTTGACTTTGAGTTTCTTTTTGTAAAGTGAAATCAAAAAAAATTAAAATGAAAGGAAAATACAGCATAATTAAATTGTTGGTTTTGTGCTTCAAAAATATTCAAAAAACTTTACTGTCATTATATAACAAGTTGCATAATGAAATTAAAAAGTGTTCACATAAGTGCAAGTTTCTGATAAAAATAAATATGTTAATAAAAAGTAATGCATAAAAATGTATAATAAAACGTCATGTATTGTACTAAAATAGTTAATTTAAACCAGTCGCTTTTTTTTTTAATTCCCATTTATAAACTGAAAATCCAAGCACCAATATATACACTGACCTCCAATAATCAAATAAACTTTATTTGCTTTTCTTATTATTTATGCTAATGCTGCTGTTGCAAAACTATTTCCCAGCTGTTGGGATTAATAAAGTGCATCTATTCTATTCTATACTTGTCTAGTTGACTAATTACATTTTAATAATGGCTTCAGTCATCCCAGAACATTGTTAACCATCAGGTATTTCTGTCTTTGTAACCAGGCTTTTGTCCTGTTCCTCTGACATGTGCATTAAAAGTCAGTATTGACAAGTCAAAGCAACGGATTAACCCTAAAAGGACCTTATTTCATCTTAAAGCCATTCCTAATCCGCTGCCTTTCATTTCTAATCATTGTGCTTTTCCCCGAATCTGCCGCTGACACGGGGTGTCCTCATGTCTTATCGTGATCCCTCGTGACCTCTGCTCCTCTGTCTTTTACGGAGGATCGCGCTAAAAGACACGAGCCGGGGGTCTGATAATGCCACACGAGAAGGTAACATTCGACGTCAAGGTGAAGCCATGGAGCCGTGGGTCATAAATACTATTATCACCAGGTGAGGAAAGGCTGTAATCAAGGCTGTGCTTTGTCCCACGCTGCAGGTTCAAATCCCTCCGACCCACATGGACCCGTCACTCTTTCATCGCAGGCCTTTTATGGGACCAGATTTGCGGGTTGATATGTTCCTAATGTTTTTTTGCCACAACTCATTTCTGCTTCATTCAATTTACATCATGGTTTATATGTTGCTTTTGACTAAAATAAACCAAAGAATGATTGTGTTTTTCACCCTTTTGGCAAAACGTGTGATTTTACTTAAATGAAAATCTACAATTCGTCCATCCCATGTTCTTGGGTTAAATTCATTTTGAACTGTATACATCTACACTAGAACTGACTGATTTTTTTATTTATTTATTTTTTTTAACCATGATTAGAATATGAAGAAGTACTCAGAAGTAAATAACAGCTGTGTGGTGCCGACGCAAATGGTCAAAGTGATTAGTGGTCGACACAGAACATATGTTTCAGCAGTCATCCTTTTTCTAGCTGAAATAATTAAATAAAATGGATAATTAAAAATAAATCAATAAAAATAAATCAATAAAATACAAAGTAATGAATACATTTAAAAAGACAAACAAAAATTTTATAAAAAATTAATTAATAAAAATCTATTAACTCATTAAAACATTTTAAAAAATTCCTTAAATCAAATTAAATTAATTTAAAAAAATATATCTTTAAAAAAGAATGAAAACATATGGAAAAAATGTTAAAATAATAATACAAATAAAATACACTTGTACATTGCAATGTCGATGTTCAAACACTATATTATGCAGCTCTACTCTACACTGTAAAGTCTAATAAGTTGACTTTATTTAGAAAAACTTAGGAAAAAGATTACCTGAAAATTCCAAAGTAAACTAGCTTAACTCTTAAGTGTTAAACTTAAAACTGTTACGCATTTAAAAGTTGTAAGTTAGTTTACTTCAGAATTTTAAAGGAATCGTTTTTTAAGTAAAGTCAACTTATTATATTTTACAGTGTAGAGGAAATACTTCAGGGCTGCAAGACCTAATTCTAAATAATATAGATTAAAGATAAGGCTAACATTTATATATCAGCCTGTTGCATTGGCCAATATGTTCTTGTTTCCCTGCAATTATTTACAGAAGAAAGGGGAAAAAAGAAGAGGAAAATGAAGGAGAAAAAAAACAAAACAAGGTAAAAAGAAAAGAACAAAGAAGATAAAAGGTGAGGAAGTAACAAAAAATGGGAATTAAAGAAAAAAAGAAAAGAGAGAAGGTGGGTTTTTGGTCAAATGTATTAGGTTAACTGTCACAATTATCATTTTCTAATTGTAATTAAAGAAGATTTTTTGACATTTGTTTTCATTTGACAGAGAAAAAAAATCATTATCTGCTTCAAATAAGACTGAAAAAAAATTTAATTAATAAAAAAAATACATATTGGTCCCGCAAAAATCTATATCTGTTGATCACTTAAGCTATGTGGATCTAAAAATGTAGATTTCTATTTGTCATTTCAGAAAATATTAAGAACATGCCACATTGATTGGTCTTTTTAAAAGATTCCAGACTTGGCCACGAGTAATTGAACATCAACCAGGACGAGAGAAAAGAAAATCAATTGAAAGACAAACAGCTTTTACCATCAGTGGATGTTAATTCAGTCAATTCCCAGTTATGGTTGTGACTGGAGCTGGTTTGGCCCCAAACACAGAGTTGATTTTATGAAAAGCGACAGACCAGATGTGAAACACATTTCTGAACTCATCAGGACTTAATGGTCTGTTTGGTGAATGTGATCAAAACTGTCATTCAGGGAGTGAAGCGATGCCACATGGAAAACCCCATAGAAACCGTGACAGGCCCCGTGTGAAGTCGACGGGTCGCTTTAAATGCAGATGATAGTTGTCATGGTTACCAAAACTAACACAGAGTGAAATTAATTAAAGCTATATAGCGTGACCAAAAAAAAAAAAAAAAAAAATGCATGCACACATTCTTCCTTTGCTTAATTAGTGAAGTTAATAAACAATATGTAACAGTTATTTTTAACCCTTTAACTGATGCAGTGAAAAACATCTGATTATTCTGCATCAACAAAACAACATTAAGAACCAAGTTGACACTGAAACTAGTGAAACAGAGTTAAAAACTGACTAATGTGTTACACTGGTCAAAGCTGTCAAATGTTTCCAGAATAAAAGTAGTGACATTTTACCATGTGTGAGTCAGTGATAAAGAAAAAATGTGTCTTAAATGATGGTTCAGCTGAAGTTTCCCCAGATTTAGTCTTTGGTCAAAATGTGAAATTTGAGAATTAAAAAGAAATATTAGTGTCATAGCTACCAGATCTACTTCAAAAGACTGTCTACAGATGACAGGGTTATTCCATTACAAATCACCCAATTTTTTGGACAAATTTAACCCTACCCACTCAGATATTGCTGAAACTTTGTCCTAGGGGTAAATCTGGCAGGAAAATATGATTCTCTAATTTTCATGTTAATCGGACGAACCGTTTCCGAGATATAGCCGCCAACATTCTGCCGATTTTAGCGATTTTTGATAATGCCGCCATTATTCAAACTGCACTAACTTCTGAACTACTGGTCCAATTTTCATTAAATAGGTGTCATTCTGTCAGAAACCTTTTAACGAATTCACATCTGAAATCAAATTCAACATCTGACCACGTTTTCATGCAATGACCTTGAAATCAAACCTGACCTTGACATAAATTTTGGTTCTATTTCATAGCCCTTCATAGTCTGCAAATAATATGCAAAAATCACAGGTGTAATATTTTTTTTTGTTAAAGCTACAGGATAGTTAAAAAATACATTGACCTGAAACATATGTTAAATATTGGACAAGGAAATAGTTATCATGTGAAAAGGTGATGCACACATCTATATTTGTTCCTCAGAATATACATCCGAAAATACTTCAAAAGTCAAATTACACAAAGAATTCAAAACTTCATGTCAATCACGCTGTCGTCATGAACGCATTAAGGCTTATTTGGAAACACTGTGGCTTAAAATCAACTAGGAGTCAGTCGTCAAGAAAGTAGTGTGGACGTGATAAAGATTATCTAAAGATGTGAGTAGATATTTTTTATTCATCCTATAATAAATTGACACTGTTCTACTCAAGTAACAATGAAAATCTATGCATGTCTTTCCTTTGGATCCCATCTTCACAGTTCATCTGCAAAAACAATCTTTCCTGTTAAAGTGTTTGTTTTTCAAACCATTGATATAATTGCGAGAGACAGACTTTATACAAAATGTGTAGACTTTTATCATTTTTAAAGGATTTGAGGTGTAATATTTGGGGCCTTAGAACTAATCAGACCTTTTACATGTAAAATTAAACTATTTACGAAAAAATTCACAGTACAAAAACACTTCTGGAATTCATTAATTTCATAAGTAGAGGTACCAGGCTTCAGCTCCAGCCTCAATATATCAATTTAAAATCTCAGTGGGGCAGAAATTCAAAAAAATATCTGACAAAGTGCCATAATGTCAGCATTTCTATTGACTGTTCCACTGTTTAAACAATGTTGAATTCAATGCACTTCGCTGGGATGTCAAAACGTCAATCACAGCTGTTCATGAGATGACATCGACAATCGATTCTGATGTTGACGAGTCACATGAGGTGAAGACGACAACACAATGACAACGACAAACACACACACACACACACACACTCACACACACACACACACACACACACACACACAGACAGAGTTAAACAAATCAAATATAACTGGTGAATTTCCCACTGTTCTCATCTTGCATTTTTTATTTTGTTTTTCATTATTATTCTCATCTGGTCTTTTACAGTATTAAAGTCCTGGTGTTGAATTCATGTGCTTTACTATTGTTGTGTTTTTTAACTCTTGTATCATGTTTTACCACTGCATTTCACTTCTATTCAGACTCGTCTATTTAACAAATACAACTCTTAATGTATTTCACCCTGTCTTAAAATTGTAAAGCACTTTGGGATAATTTTGTGCAATCAAATTTTTATGTTTTTTTTTTATTATTGAAATGGTATAATGTATTTCTAATCAGTTTGTCTGCACTCTTGTAATTTTATTTATTGAAATTTTATAATCTTGTGCTTTTGTAATATTATAATTTTTGTGCAATCGAATTTTAATGTATTCTTTTTTTTTATTTCATCCTGTCTTAAAATTGTATTTTAATTTTTAATCAATGTGAAGCACTATACAAATAAAGATTATTATTAATATTATTATTATTATTATTATTATTATTATTATTATTATTATTATTATTATTATTATTATTATTATTATTATTATTAATGTGATTTCATGTGTTTTAAACGTCACAACAACCACAAGCCCATTTTACGTAACATTTTTAACCCTGTTTAATTCCAAATAAATGTTAATTTCACTTTAAGATGACCATGTAAACACCTAATTCCAGTTGAAAAACATTCCGACCTAAACTTAGACTTCCTTTTATTGTCATTGCACAAAAACAAAGTGATATTTGGCAACTAAATGTCATAGCTTGGCTTCCGGGTTCCACAGAATAAAATATTTTAAAAACAAGCTAAATTAAAAATAAAAATGTAATTCCAGAAAAAGTCACAGGTTAATTCCGATCCTACTTCCCAATTCAATAATTCCTCTGCCATGTAAACAGTTAATTCAGCTTTAACATTATTCCCGTCGTTCTGCACGTACATATTTCACTGCCAGCATTAATATGTTGATTCTGTCGAGCTGCTGCTTCGTAATTATCACAAAAATAAATGCAAAAATCACATGTATTATCTCGTCTTCCATGTTCCAACACAAAACAGGAAGCAGAGGTAGAAGTAACTAAGTAAAAGTACTTCATTACTGTTGTTAAGTATCTGTACTTTACTTGAGTATTTATTTTTCTGGCAACTTTTTACTTTTACTCTCTACATTTTTGTATAAATATCTGTACTTTATACTCTTTACATTCTCAGAATAAACTAAACAGATGTGACAGTATGAAAAATCAGTCGCTTCAGAGAGAAAATCAGTGAAGTAGAGAAACTGTGACTGTATGTATTATAGTTATATGACTATTCTCATAATGTTGTCTTTTTATCTCATAATTTTGACTTTTTAACTCATAATTTTAACTTTTTGTCTTAAAACTATGCATTTTTATCTCATATTTCTATTTTTTTTTAAATCTCATAACTTTTTATCTCAATTGTGACTTTTCTTCCCCCATTTTTCCTAAATTTTCTGCCCATATTCACAAAACTGAGTAACTGTGACTCGATCAAACACATTATCGACACAGTAACTCACTTTTAAAGGCTTTATTTAAGATACTTTTGAAACTTTTCAGATTTTATTGTCTGACACTTTTGTGCTTTATTACAATTGAGAAGTTGTACTTTTTTTTTTACTTTTATTTAAGTCAGGGATGTCAAACTGTGGTCCTGAAGGGCCAGTGTCCTGCATGTTTTAAATGTTCCCATTGCATCATTATCAGTCTTCTGCAGAACTGATGAGGAGCTGATTATTAACTCTTTAAGTGTCAGCGCTGATGCATTCTGAATGGATGATTTAGTTTAAATATTCAGAAAAATTCTACCATTTTCCTTTTAGTTTTGTGGATGGAAAAGGTGTCAAAATGCAATTTTTTTTTTTATTTAAAAAAAATTAAAGGCAAAATTAAAACTGTTGAGACCAAATTTTAATACTAGGTTTTTTTTTGGTTTTTTTTTTCAAAATTCCACATTATTTTTTCATTTTGTTAATATGTATAAATTTTTTGTTCATTTTGTTGCTGATTTTGTTTATTTTTTTTTACATTTTGTTGTTTGATTTTCTGCCATTTGTGTCTTACTTTGCTCATGTTACCAATTATTTTGTTAGCTTATTATAAATTTTTGTTTGTGTTGTTGCTCATTTTATTTTATTTTTTTACTGATTGCTAAAATCTCAGAAGTTAAAGGGTTAAGCTGAATCACATGGAAGAGGGAAATCTCTAAAACATGCAGGACACCGTTCCTCAAGGACTGGAGTTTGACACCTGTGACTTAAATAGAAGAGTTAAATCAGTACTTCTACTTTTACCACAGTATTTTTTCCCACACAAGTAGCTATACTTCTACTTAAGTACAGAATGTGAGTACTTTGAACACCTCTGGTAATACACAATAAATTACTAATGATATATTAGAAATACTAACAATAAGACAAGTACTGGGAGTGTGTTTGTAGTCAGAAGGATTCCACTTGTTTCCATTAAATATAAACTGTATTTGTGAAAACATGCTGTTTATAGCTGTTGTGAAAACACTCAATCGAGGTGATAAAACAGGCACGAGTCTGCTTTAATTTCACTCCGAATGCAGACGAAACTTGATAAAATCCAAGCTCACACCATGACACGAACAGATGAGAGCGACGGCGGCAAAAAAAAAAAAAAAAAAAGAAAAAATACTGCCACCAAACCCTGAATGATGAATGCTGTCTGGAAATAATGACGATGTTTTGCTTTAAATGGATTCTCTGAGGGCTTGGAGTAATTAAGGAACACATTGGTTGCATTAATTTTTGATCCCGACACCAAACAACGTGAAACTGTTGAGTACTAATTGGGCTGAGAATAGATAATGAAATCGGGGCGTGACAAAGACGACATGATGGAACGCCAGGAAAAGAGTCAGAAAAATAGATGGACGAGGAAGAAAGAAAGATGATTATCTCAATAACAAAGACGACTTCTGTCAACTAATCAAAAATCTTTAACAAAACCTGACAGCTGCGATGACGCTGAATGTTATAGACACTTTCGTCAAACGGCAAATTGCTGCATGACAATAAAAAAAAAATAAAAAATAAAAAAAATCACACAAGAGCGAGCACAAAGGAGACATGTGGAGAAAACCAATAATCAAATCCTTCCACTGGCTTCTTTCTGTTGAGTGCAGCACTTTTACTGGAGATTTAGATTCAACCAGTCAGGTTTCACAATCTGTTTCCGTTAGAGTCGACAGTGGACAGACAGAGGGAGACATGGGAAAAAAGAGGATGCTTTAACACAAATACGCCTTCGTCAGTTAGAATAATACTGGATTAAAATTAAATAAAAGATTAAACATTCAAACATCAATCTGTAATTAACCCATAACGACCCAGTGATACTTTTGTGTCAGTTCTCTAATCAACTTTTTCCTCTTTATTTAACCTTTCATAAGTGATTTATCAACATTTATTATCATATTATCGTCTGTATTTCACATTTTTCTATTTGTCGAATTCCACATATTTAATCAAATATGTTTAAACGATCAAGATAAATCAGAAAAATTCAAAATGTATTAAATCAAAAGAAGAAAAAGTAACTTTTTCAGGAAAAATATCAATAACTGAATATAGAACAAACATTTTTTATCGACTGTCATTGATCCAACTCAATTCACTTTCTGTCAAGAAACCATCTTGTCCCAACTCAAGTCAAATTCAACAAATACGAACATCAACTTCATAAACGTCGCATCAGTTTCCTCATTTAACAGTTAAATTAAGTCATTTCTTAAACACTAAACAGTCGCATGCATCGCTTATATAACACTGATGCTGATGATAGGTTATAACAAATGCTCTATTTTGCTGATGAGGCTTGTAATAAATTAGACAGAAGGACGGAATATCAAATAGTGTTTCTCCAGAACTTAGCCTGGACCAGCCCAGTCTATGGTTTAAACAGACACATAGTTTCCAATTCGCAATGATAAATGGTAATCAGTTCAACAGACACGAGTGGCAAACAAACTCCCTGCCTCCGCCTGGGTTTGTCTTCCTCTGACAAACACACAGGATGAATCTCTGCACATATACGACCGCATGCTGCAGCTGGACGCCAAACACCAGCGCCTTCATATACTTGGCTTTCTTCGTCACTGCTACATGGACAGGAAGGAGCTTTTTTCCCCTCTGAGATTCTTTACATTCTTCCTCAACAGCACGGCCCATTTATAGCAAATGGCCCTGGCTAATTCCCATGGCAATGGCTTCTAGAAATGGTCTGCTTCACGTCGTTTTACCACAAAAGTCCCTTCCCCTGATGTGAAACATGGACGATATCGTCTTATCTAAACAATCACAGGAAACTTAAATAGCCTTCTCGCCAGATATAAAATGTGACGTTTGATATATCGGAGCCCTTGTGTCCGTCTGCCAACAAAAAGAATGACCTCTCCAAAATCCTTTCAATGGAAAAATCTAGAGTGAAGCGTTTGTGATTGCCCCATCTACCACTTAATAACAGCTGAGGCTGCAGTATGAGCGAGGGAGGGGTTTGGCTGCCAAGTCTGGTGAACATGGGATTTATAAAGTACAGGGAGTTTCACATGCATGACACAAGAAACAGGCATCCTGAAGACTCAAACAGACATGTACGTAGAATAGAATAGAATAGAAAATACCACCAAGTTAAGCATCACTCTTTATTTACTTATTTTCAAGAAATTTATACAAGTATCACAACAAGTGATACTAACCATAATGTTAATTCAAATATTAATAAAGTAATGTTACAGTGCGTTATTATTACACATACATTATTCTACGTCCCTCTAGAATGTTGCAACAGCTCCCATTCACTTTGAATGGACGTTCCCATCGTTCTGCGGGCAGATATTTTTCGATAACTGCCCACTGCACCGTTAACGCCAGCTGCCAATGGCAACGAGATTCACAGTACCATATCACTCCGCAGGTAGTTCGGCCACTTTGAAAGTAAATATTTGCTATGTTTTAACTGCTATTTTATCCAGTCTGTTATAGTAGTAGAAGTGATAAGCTGTAATAACCAGTAGAATAAGCGGGATAATGTATTGCCCATGTGTGACTATCGAAAACACCCCTTCAACTTTGTTGTTCGGCCCAGTCGGGAAATATTTTTCTGATAGTCACACATGGGAAATACATCATCTCTTGCTTATTCTACGGCCTTCCAGAATGTTGCGACAGCTCCCATTCACTTTGAATAGACGTTCCCAGTGTTCTGCGGGCTGATTTTTTTCGATAACTGCCCGCAGCCAATGGCAACGAGATTTGTCACTTCAGATTCACAGTACCATATCACTCTGCAGGTGGTTCGGCCACTTTGAAAGTAAATATTCGTGCAGTTTAACATCAACAAACAGGGCTAGCAGATCAGAGGCAGCAGCGCAACAAAGTAGCCTATACAGTACCAGTGGAGTGTTGCTTAGGAACAACAATAACTTTCCAACTGGACTACTTTTTCTCAACAGAAGCAATCGTGAGTATGAATAAATATGAATATATTCTTAATAATTTTGCTAAACAATTGTCTGTCTTTTCTCAAAATAAGCAGTAATAAGCTGTAATAACCCGTAGTGTATTGCCCATGTTTCCCAATGGGGCCAAAGAGGTCACTATTATTTAATGACCTGACCTTTGACCTACATTCACCAAAATTTTGTGGGATATATTCTGGACCACCTCACACCTTTCCTGAAAATGTAATGGAAATTGGTCCAGTAGTTTAACATTTAACTATTGTTAAAGACAAATCAATATCTTCAACTGTTTTTAAGTTATAAGACTTTGAAATGTGTCACATTATAAACTAATGGGGATTTTATCAAATTTCTCTCTATATATTTTTTTTCCCTATTCTTTGAACAATATTGGTATAGATTACCCTAAAGATGTTCTACAACAGATATCCGGTCATTCTGATGAAGAAGAAAATTCTTGAACAGTTGTTTTACAGATGACAACTGATAACAACAGTCCATTAGAGTAAACATTTAACTGGATAAAATATTAACAGATGCTATTTACAGTATTAACTCTATGACCAGTATTAACCATATGTATAACCATGAATAACAATATGTTCATGAAACAGTATGTATCTCTATTACTAGTAGTAACTGAATGTATTTCCTATAAAACCAGAATGTATAACCTATGAACCAGGTGTGTATAAAAAGGTGGAAATTAATATTGCACAACCCCAGAACTCCATGTAGCAACAAGAGCAAGAGCTTCTCCAGTTGTTTGTGTTATTTAGCAAAGAAGGAGAGGGTTCATCTACAAGGTAATGAAGTGACAATTTGCTAATAATCTGTTGTGTAACGCTTCCAGCTAGAGTCACTGCTGCGTTAAAACACCCGCAATTTATCAGAACAAAAGGGAACTATGACTTTCCAGGACCTGCATCAATACTGAAGAGCTTGTGTTAGTGACTGTTTCTGTGTACATGGTAGCGCTGCTTTGGATTCTGACTCCTGAATTCTGTAAATATGATTTTGATAAACTGAGTAGAATTTAATTTTTTTCATAATTTTTGGGAGTTTTTTTGCTTGTTGAAAAATGTTTTAAGATTATTGGACTTGTTCCAAGAATTTTCATCCCCACTTAATTATTACAACTAATTTTAAGAATTATTTAGAACAAAACAAGCTGTACTTTCAGACACACTGACGTTTTACTTGTTTTATTTAGTTTTCCCAATTTTCCAATGCAATGAGCCGTTACATCTTCTTAACACCATACTGTGTGTGTATATATATATATATATATATATATATATATATATATATATATATATTGTACAGGTCTTTTTTGCAGTGTGCCTCAGTGTTTTGCAATATTGAGTGTAAGGTTTCACTGATCTGATATTAGGATCACATATCAGTCCCCGACATTAACATTTTAGCTGAATCAGGGATCAATAAAAGTAGCCGATCCATAATAAAACTTTCCCCTTAAAACACTAGGTAAGTCATGCACGCCAAACATAATTCTAAAAGTAATGTGATGGACATATATATATATATATATATATATATATATATATATATATATATATATATATATATATATATTCAAAATCAATTTCAATCAATGCTCTTGACTGGACTAGAGGGTTGTCTGTGGGTAAGTGAACTGTTTTCATGTTGTGGAGTTGATAACTAACAATGAAAGGCTGTGAAGGAAGTTAATATAAAGTATAGGATTAAATAAGAAGGACTTCTTCCTACTCCCTTTTGAACATGGTTCTTTTTTTCCTCTTTATTTTTTATTGTATGTTATATTTTAACTCATTTATTTAAGATTGCCTTTAATGTTTAATTACTTTTATTGTGATGGCTTTAATGTGTAAGTGTTTAGTTTTTCCATTGTTTTCATTATAGTCGGCTTTTACTGTACTGTATGTAAAGTGTCTTTGAGTGCCATGAAAAGTGCTACACAAACAACATTTATTCTTATTATAGTAATATTACATGATATATGACTTGCGTGAAGCATGTTTGAGAAAGATTCAAATCAAAAATCAGTCAATCAATAATCATACAAACATGTTTTCTCCTGTCTTTTCTCCATGTTTAACTTTCATCCATCTTGTTGCTGAAATAATTCCAGAAAACTGACGTGACTCATCTATTGCGCACATGAACATGACAATGACGTTACTCTAATGATATATTTGCGCAGCTCTAATGTTAGATCAGTATCAGGTATCGGCTAATACGTCAAAGTCCCAGCATCAGTATTGGCATCAGAACTGAAAAAGTCAAATCAGTGGATCCTTTATAGAGTTCAATAGAAACATTGTTTGGCATCAGGAAGAACATCAACATCCAAACCCCAGCAGAACAGAGACACACATACTTATCAGAATTCCTTTCCTGCTAAATAAATACCACAGTGTACAGTAATACCACCTGTTTTTCATTGCTGCGATGGAGTTCTGCTGTTATTCTTACGTCACTGCCATGAATTTAACCTTCAAAACATGATTTCTGATAGTTCAGAGGTGCAAAAAAAAGACTATTTTTTTCATTGAAACACTTTTCCTTAACCTTGATGTAAAAAAAAAAAAAAAAAAAAAAGCTCACGGAAAGACCTGACAAAGAATTTCTGAAAAGATGAACTCAAACTGCACTCACTCGAAGCTACGTGATGTTGTGAAGTGTTGGGAGATTTTTATAAGGGATGGCACGATATTCCCCAGGCTACAGGTACTATCAGACGAACCACTCACAAAGATCTGGGTGATACGGACATAAATGTGTGGCAATAAAAATGTTTTTAAATGTCAGTCGATATATCATAACAAGTGTCATGTTTTTAAAGCTTTACAGATACAGAAGCCAGAAGGTTATTTGAGGTGAGAAATACATGGAAAAGGCTTCATAGACAGATCAAACAAACACACCTGGAGCCTCTGACTTATCAGTCCTTCCATGTTCACCAGCGGAGTGATATTCAACTTTATACTAGAAATAAATATAAATCTGACAACGTATATTTTCCTCATTTCTAGTCCAAATATTTAATCACATAAAACTAGAAAAACAATCCTCCGCCAAGGCAGACCCCTCCTCAAATGAAGAGAGGCCCGCCAAGTCTATTGTTTGTCTGTTAGTTAACAAGGTAACTCAAACTCTAGACACAACAGACTGACTAGGACAGAGCTGGATTCGTACTACCAACCCTTTGGTTAATAGACAACCCACTCTACCAACTGAGTCACAGCTGTCCTTAACAACCACATTGGGTGAACTTGAATTTGTTAAAGCAATACATACAAAAAGAAAATCTAAAAACACCTCTAGATGATCTGCAGGTTTATCTGATACAGTAAAAAAAAAAAAATTAAATAAAAATGAAGCAAAACACCCACAGCAGCAACCTGCGCCACATCAACACAAAGCATGCTGGTGGCTTATCACTTATTCATTAAGCGCTGCCACTGCTTCTTACAGACACTACACTGGAAATATTCCAAAAGGAAAGAAATACACAGTTGGTTTACAAGCCCTCCACAGCTGCAGGTAACCATCTGCAGTTTGGGCTAAACCAGGGGTGTCAAACTACGGTTCTCGAGGGCCGGTGTCCTGCATGTTTTAGATGTTTCCCTCTTCCATTACACCTGGAGGCTATTGCATCATTATCAGTCTGATGAGGAACTGATTATTAACTCTGTATGTGTCAGGATGATGCGTTCTGAATGGATGCTGTTGTTTAAATATTCAGAAAAATTCAACCGTTTTCCTTTTAGTTTTGTGCAAAAAGCAAGATTTTTTTTATTTTAATTTTATTTTATTTAAACATTTTTAAAGGCAAAATTAAAATTTCAATACTCATCTTTTGTTTTTGTTTTTAGTTTAGTTTATTTCAGTCATATATTCACTTAAAAGCAGAGAACAATACAGAATTTGACTGAAAAAGGCTCAGGCAGAAGCAAAGATTATTAAGTAATTTTCCACATTATTTGTAAATTTGTAAATACTTATTAGTTTTTGTTGCTCATTTTGTGTATTTTTCTACATTTTTTTTTTATTTAGTATTATTTCTTTCATTTGTGTCTTACTTTGCTCATGTTACAATTATTTTTGTTAGTTCTCAGGAGTTAAAGGGTTAAAATGAATCACATGGAAGAGGGAAATATCTAAAACATGCAGAACACCGGCCCTCGAGGACAGGAGTTTGACACCTGTGCTCTAAACAGTCACTGCTGCTTTAACTCAAAAGAGCAACCAAGCAGGATTTCCTGGTCAATACAAACATTGCACCCCTGGTTCTCTGAGGCCGCCATCGACTGCCTCATCAAGTGGACGCCTGCAACAGTGAACTGGCAGAGAATGTGAGAGGAATCAATGTTATCCAAATGATACCACACCACAGTCTCGCAACACGATGAAACTATACAGAGAATGGATTCAAATCTTTAGGTTTCCAATGTGGGCAATAAAAAAAAAAACACTCGAAGGTTATAAAGTCGATATGAGAGATGAGATTAGAAAAGATACATTTGATTTGTGGTCAACTACCTCTACATTTGATGACATATGATGTTCAATGGCATCGTGTTGCATTGCAGTAACTCAATTGATTTCCCAGATTTCAGTCTAATCCGAAAAGCATCTTCTTATTTCCACGTGGAGCTTCTGCAACCACAGTTAAAATGCAACCGCTTTCGGAATTCATCCACCATTCGAGGGAAAAATTCCTTTTTTCTTATAAGCAGGGTTTGTGTCTCTGTGGCTTTACTTCTATTCATTAGAACAAAAAAAGGAAAACCCGAATTCCAAAAACAAGACGTAGTTATTTTTCAGTTGATTCAGAGATTCTTTCCAACTTTCTATTAAACATGTCGCCATCTGTGATTGTTGACGTGCGAGGATATCTTTAACTCTTTGATGCATGAATTATGAGAACCATAGGCACAAAAAAAAAAAAAAAATTAACAAAAAAATGTGATTTAAATCTTTTTAACTCATCGACTGCCAGTTATGTTCAGAATAGCGAGCTCGATACTGTCAAGAGTTTTTGGCCATTTTTACTGAACTTTCAACATCCAAAAAAGATAACCGTCCCAACACCTTGTATTACCTCGTTCATGGGTGTTCACAACTTTTAGTATATGCCAAACCACTACCCATGCACACACGCAAACAGCAACATGGTTTTATAACATTTACCTATACACTGTCCACTGGATTCCCAGAGATGTGGGGATGAATCTGCCACCTCACTCTTATCAACCACGGTCACGACACTCTTACTTCTGTGCCAGTGTGTGCTTTTTCTCTCTCACTCTCTCAACTCGCCAACCCCTGTCTTCTTTGAGGCACAAATGTACAGTTGCCTTTTATTGGAAAATACAGCTTCTGTGCCAATTGGGACAGAAATACATTGGCCACAAGTCTGAAATTCGCACATATGTGACCCGCCACCACGAAACCAGACATAAGTTGCGCTGAGCCGTTCAGAGCTACAACCAAATTTAGGATGGAAGGCGATTTCTTATTTGTGTTTACATCTTATCAAAAAACGGTACCTTAACACCTATATTTTCAGTTCCTGTGGTCATTACATTGAAATTCAATCAATAAAGGTGTTTATTGAGTCAATTATTTAAGCGGCGACAAAAGTTCAGGTATTGCTGAGCAAAGACAAAGCCGAATTCCACCTCTTTTCACCGAACAAACCGTTCTCCGTTACGTGGGTAAACACCCAAGTGTTTGGTACGAGGTAAAAGCCTATATTGAATGTTCTGTCCAATGTCGTAAGCCAAATGATTATAATACGTTGCACTTCTGTCCTATTATTATAATATATAAAACTTCTGTGACATGTCCATCAGAGTGTCCTTTAACATCTGTGAAAAATGTGTGTCAATCTGATACAAATTATTATGCGTTGCTAAGGACTTCCTACCCCAAAACAGTCCAAAATTTTGACGCCCAATATCTAAAAATATGCAAATTGCAAAATATGTCCAAATGTGGATATTAAAATGACCATAACTTTGGTTCTACTTGTGATAGAAACATAATTTTTTCACCATCTTCAACCTTAGTTTCCACTCTACCAAGCTACACAGATAACTCAGTTTGGATTTCCAGACACATATGCCTGGTTTCGTGGTGGTGGGTCACATATGATGTATAAGACTTTGATCCACTACCCCCATGAAAAACGCAAAAGACGTATATATACATGTCTTTGGCAGTCAATGAGTTCATGAACCTATTTTTTATAGTTATAAAAATGTCCACTCAGCTGGAAAAAATGTGTTTAAGCTTTGAACTGAAGAAAAACATTTAAAACACAATATTAGAACACTATGAAATAAAACATTTTAATGCAATTTTTGTTTTTTTGTTTGCGAATTACAGTCTAATAACAACAAGCAACTGATTTACATGTAATCATGTTAGTGCAGATCAGGTATTAAGAACAGACCAGTTACAGTAATGATAGGAACTGACTCATATGGAAGTAAAACAACTAAACCCATGAATATATAAGAGAACAACTGTCCACTGGAGTGACCAGTATGAATCAAAGGGTTAATTAGAAAAAAAACCTTAGTATTCATAATATCAAACTACAAATGCCAAGTACGCATGTGAGTAATCATGATGTGGATATTGGTGGGGACAAAAAAAGTCAAAATCATGACATAAAAAGTCAAAATTCCCAGTCACTAAGCACAACCAGAATGAATCCATATATAAGGTGCACTGTGATTTTTGGAGGAAATTAAAGTCTTTTAAGTGTCACTTCATCATCCAGAAAATACAGTAACCTTTTGTTTCCCAAAAGTTATGTCATTTCCTATTCAAAAATCGATATGGACATTTTAGAAACACCCAAATATTGGTATGGACACGTCCATAGTGTCCATAGTGTCCATAGTGTCCATCCGCTCATGATGCTGATCCTATCCATGTGTTTGTACAGGAAATACGTCTTAAAAACTAAAACTCCACACTGCACCTTTCGAAATATTTCATCTACTCACATTGAATTTTTTTAGGTGTAGCACATGAAAAACACACAGGATTTATTCCCCATGTGTCTGTATGTGTGTAAAGAGACGACAGAATATAGAAGAGACCATATGGACAAACATTAACTATTAACTCCAGACTGAAATATGAGAGAAAAAGAGAATTTTAGATTTAGCATTGTCTGTTTTTGCTTACAGTCTGGAAGGAGGGTGTGGGGGTTTGGGAGGGGGGGTGTTACAGTACGAGTGTGAAAGAGTCCAGAGTTCAGAGCAAGGAGAATGTGGAGTCTTTACCCAGAGACTCATTTGGCAGGCCGGAGAAGCCTCGTGATGGCGACTGACCCCGAGGGGCGTCTCTGAGATGAAAAACCACCACGCTCCACACATGAATATATTACACACCATATGCACCGAGTTACACACATTTTCAAATCCCAAAAATAAAAATCAACTGCAGTGCAATCCGCCTGTCTAACATCTGGCTAAGAAGATGCATTAGGATGAGTAATATGAGTGAAAAAAATAAATAAATAAAACACACCTATTCCAGTTCTGAAACTGGGCCAGTGAAGTCACAAACTCCCCCAAAAATTCACACTTGTTTTGAACTCACCTCATCAAATCCGCTGTCCTCTTTCTTGAAAGCTGTGAAAAGAAGAAAGCAGGAAGAGAGTTAGACGGCGCCGGTATTGACATCGTTTGATGCAAGAAAAGAAAAATATAATAAAGAGAAAAAAAAAAAGAAAAAAAAGGGAGGGAGGGAGGGAGGGAGGGAGGGAAAAGTCTTAATAGTAGAAATGATGTGTGGGAACGCAGCTCATCCACTTGTCACTGAGCTCATTAAAGAAGCTCATGATCAGTGTGAGGCAGGTCTGCACACTTTGTCATTCCAGTGGGCGTCATGATGACGTGCACATGTGCAGTGGGTGCACCGAGGCAACATATGCTGCAAAAAAGTATTTATTTGAATTTCTAGTCAAAATAACTCATCACACTTAACTCTTAGATGCGTAAGTGGGATGAAAATATGACCTCTAATGCTTGTTTTGTTACTATGGCTTTGTAATTAAACATTTGTAGAATTAATATTCCATGTTTTCCTCAAATACGGTGTATTTGACATGAGGCAATTTGGATTTGTATGTAATTGAAAACATTTAAATCTAACCAAGTGTGTTTTTCTCAGTTCTAGTATATAAATAGTATGTACAGAATATACAGTATAGTATATCTAATATGTCTAGTATATAGTTTAGTAGAGTCTAGTATATCGTATATATCCAAGTATATAATATATCTAGTATATAGTAGATCATATATTTAGTAGTTTTTACCCACAGGCAGTAAAAACCTGCTTTTAATGTATTTTAATGTATTTTAATGCACATTGCACTTTAATGCATTCGCACTTTTTTTAAGTATTGAACTGGACATTTAATAATGTTATAAAGAACATATACATAAACTGTTAAGACAGAACATAGTACATAATACATAAATAATAAAATGATTATACAATTAAAATAGAATAAAACGTAAAAACATATAAGTTGATCAAAACATCACAGTAAGTGAAGATGAAGAAGAAGATGAAGATGAAGAAGACAAAAAAAAGATGAAAATGCAAACAAAGAAGACAAAGATCAAGACAAAGAAGATGAAGAAGAAGAAATAAAGAAAGAAATGTATATTTTTTTTATAAAGTTTTGAACATATAAACAAACAAATTTTCTTGTTTCTTTTTCCAATCAATAAATGCTGTGGGATTGTGAGTGTGGGATTCTTGGCTAGAAATGTATGTTTCAGGGGGTCCTTCAGTGTAAAAAAATAAAAAAATAAAAAATTAAGACTCACTGCTCTACATCTTGTATAACACATATATTTTTTTTTTCACTTTGGGTTCAAGGGGTCACATGGTTAAAATTCCAGACCGTTATCGAATGGAAATGTAAACAACTGAGCTGTTACAACTGGAAACACTCACACACAATTTACAGCCATCTTAAGAGAAATCAGTATTTCCCAAATGTAACCCCCCCCCCCCCCCACACACACACACACACACACACACTTCATCTTGACAGTGCTCAATCTTTTGTTTAATAAGGTCATAGGGTTCAAAATTCACCCCCCACTGCATTTAAATATGACACTCGAAAACCATTACATACAAATGACACGTGATTCTGTTCTGATCGTATTCATTACAGACACAGAACTGATTTTAATGACTTGGAAGGAAAAAAAAAAACGTGGCTGTAGACGTTCCTCGGTTAAATAAAGGTAAAAAAACCAAACAACCCTAGCAGACCCTTCCCCCACTCATCATCAGCATCTGTCTGAAAATGACACAGAGCAGCAGAAACACACACACACACACACACACACACACAAAAGAAGATATGGCTGCAAAAAGAGAAGCAACATCACAACTATTTTAGCTCTGCAGACAGTGATTGTGACCAAAGGAAAGTATTTTTATCCACAGAGCTTTGATACCGAGTCCAGTAGTGTATGAAACAACCAAATATCCCCTCAAAAATCACCTAATAGTGATGGAAGGGACTTTTCCTTTGGAGTTTCCCTGTGTTTTATTACACTGTTGTGGCCAATGTCAGAGTATTTACATGCAACTATAATTAAATCATAGATAACATGATATATATTGATGCTACAGGAGTGATGTTGCAGTGATGTTATACCATATATACACCATATAAAGTTTAAAAATATCATTATAATGATAATGAAGTGTGCAATATTTATATGCAATAATGTTATTTTCTTCAGCATTGAAATTACCAGAGCAGTAAGAACCAACAATAGGTAAAAACCAAAACATAAAACAACTTTAAAATCACTTTTTTCCTTTTAATAAAAACAATTATTCTATATGTTTTAAGGCTGTAAACCCCCTCACCAGAGAGACAGAGACAGAGAGACAGAGAAAGAGAGAGACAGACAGACAGACAGAGACAGAAAGAGAGAGACAGACAGAGAGAGGGACAGACAGACAGACAGACAAAGAGACAGAGAGAGACAGACGGAGACAGAGAGAGAGAGACAGAGAGAGGGACAGACAGACAGACAGAAACAGAGACAGAGAGAGAGAGAGACAGACAGAGACAAAGACAGAGACAGACAGAGAGAGGGACAGACAGACAGACAAAGAGATAGAGAGAGAGACAGAGAAAGGGACAGACAGACAGACAAAGAGACAGAGAGAGAGAGAGACAGAGAAAGGGACAGACAGACAGACAAAGAGACAGAGAGAGACAGAGACAGACCGAGAGAGACAGAGAGAGAGAGAGGGAGAGAGAGGGAGAGAGAGATCTGATTGATTGACAATGGTCTACAGTCTTTTAACCAATCAGGACACAGAACACAATGCGCATTAATACACTGTTAAAAAAAATAAAAATGTTTAAATGCATGCAAAATTGCACCCAAAACATCTGCAAACTACAAAAGCACTGACATTACAAACCTCTGCCAAGGCAGACCTCCCCCCTCTGACTAAAGGGAGGTCCATCAAGGACCATGGAGTTTGTTTGTCTGTTCACAACATAACTCAAAAAGTTAGAGATGGATTATGATAAAATTGGGAATGTCAGAAGGAACAAATGATTACATTTTGGTGGTGATCCAGAAGAGATCCTGGATTGTGGATCACTTTGAAATTTATTCTCCATTAGGTAAAATGCCAGATTTCACTGCTGGAAGATGGACGCCCAAAACTTGTTGTGTCTAGGTGTCGTTATGGTTACAGCGGTTACGGTTGCCCTGTGAGTTTTCAACAGGAAACGTAGAATACAGGCGGTAGTTCATGGGTGAAGTCTTGTTGAGCTGCATTTTGTAATAAACGTCCAAAATATAATAACTTTTTCATTTCATTTTGTAATAAACTGCTGTATTTAGTAACAATTTACCAGAAAAAAACCCTGTGGTTTAAGAGGTTTAACAATGTAAGTGTCTTCTGCTTGTTTATAAGATTCATTTTAAACAAATATGAAATAGCCTCAAAAGGCTAAACGAACAACATTTCTATTTCCAAAATATTTCCGCAATTTCAAATGATCCATGTCTACTATGTCAGCCAGCCAAGACATAAACCACTTGGAATGTTTGTCAAACAGCTCCTTGAGTTTTAATGCCACACCCCCAAAGCGCCCTGCTGCTGCAAAATGGAATAAATTATTACATAATGCTGCAAAATTTGTTACATAATGGGGTAGTTTATTACAAAATGCTGCTCAAAATGTGTTTATATGTGGTGAAGGAAACTAATCACAGATTTCTGGGAGAGGATAGGGATGACCCAATTGGAAAAAGTGTTTCCATTGCACTTTTGCTGTATATATTTAAGTGTTTTTTTAGTTTCTTTGACATTTTAAAGCCAAAAAAACTAACTAATTACTTAGCTAGTGGAGTAACATAGTAACTTTTTGGGGGGAAGTAACTAGTATTTGTAATTGTTCAAAAGTAACTTAGCCAACACTGGTTATTACAATACTGTATTTGTATAAGTTTTACCAGTATTGTTCAGCTCTTCAACCGTACTACTTTAGAACAGAAAAAAAATGTGTCTTTGTGCTTGTTGTATTAACAAACTAAAAGGCTTCAGACCAACTTTAATTGTGTCTCCTGTCATCTTTTAATGCAGGTAAAATGAACAAAGAGTCTATTAGCGCAAAAAAAACCACCTAAATGTCTCAAAAAGAACAAGTGCTTAAAAAGTCATTTGTTAGCTCTGCATCCACAACGCCCGTCGCATTTCAGATATTAATTGCAGGGGAATGTGTTATTGCCTTTGACATCAATACCCTTCGTATTTATGAGGAGGAGGAGGGGTAAACAATCCTGCACACACTGCCTGACAGTGTGTTTGTTTCTGCTGCTTTGATTTTTGAATCACTCTCGGAGCCCAAGAGGATGAAGCAGAACAGTATTTACAAGCAAATGATGACTTTTCCCGTTATTAATTCCTCATGATTATTATGTCGTCTAATGAGAGAGTACAGATGGCTAAAAGACGGGGAGTGCTCTGGGGTACAACTCCCCTCCAAAATGACTTATTTATGTCAGGGCGAGTGTGTGGAGCCATTGTCAGCCCGCCTTGGCCACTGAGCCGTTAAACTGCTGCTTCCTTCTCCACAGAGGGTCAGGACGCTCACAAAAAAAAAAAAAAAAAAAACAACAGACACACACAGACTTGCAACCCCCCCCCCCCCCCCCCCCCCCCCAAAGGACTGCACTGACACTCCAGACAGCATCATCACAGGCTCACATCCACAGTCCACACAAAGGCTGAGTCTGCGGCGGACAAGGTTGGTCACATGGTAAACAGGATGTTAAAAATAAATAAATAAATAAATAAACTGCAAAAATATCCCAACATGTCACAAGTCATTTTAAAAATCCACCTCATGTGTTTTACAGCGCTACTAAATACAAGACGTTTCTGTTTAAACAGTCTTTTTATGGCCCACCGTGGCACTTTGATTTATATTTAGTATTTTTATTTTAATTAGTATTAAATTAGAATCACAATGTCTTTATTGTCATTGTACGGTTACGATGAAATTCAAAATGCTCTGTAGCACGTTGGGATTCTGTTGAATGAAAAGTGTCTTATGAATACAACTTATCTCTGCTAAGGAGGTATTAAATTCAAGTCTGTTTGTCTGTCAGCAGGATTACACAAAAAGTTCTGAACAGATTTTGATAAAACTTTTAAACTTTTACATTGCGATAAATGGAGAAGACATTTCAAAGTGATCCAGAATCCAGGATCTCTTCCGGATCACCACCAAAATGTACTCATTTGTTCCTCGTTAAAACTTCCATCACCTCCTGAATAATCCATTTAGACCTTTTTGTATAATCCTGTTGACAGACAGACAGACAAACTCAAATTTAATACCTCCTTGGTGAACCTCTCATCAATCGGGGGGGGGGTCCTGCCTTGGTGGAGGTTTGTGATCTCAGAGTGCTTTTCTAGTTATTATTATAGTAGTACATTTTACTCCACATTTTTAATAACATAAATAGAAGATAGAAAGATGAAAAAACTAGAAAAGCACTGGAACAGTCAGACATCTGCCATATGAGCCCCACCTCCAACACCACCACCAAAAATGTATAATTTGTTTGTTTGAAAATTTCAGGAAAATGATTCCATAAGTTTTTGAGTTATCCTGCGAACAGACAAGTAAACAAACCCAGATGAAAACCCAGAGGTTAAAAAAAAAAAGACAAGGGAAAGGAAAGGAGTATGCATTAATCTGTTTTAGCAGCACATAGATTTGACTGTGTTTTGCATAAAAATAGAAGACGCCATGTTTTTGCATAATTGATCCAAGATGAAGTAAGTATACGGAAAAGATAAGAGGCTCAAGACTAGAACCCTGAGGGACGCCACACATGACAGATGACTATAGAAAACTCAGCATAGCCAACAAAGACACATTGTAAAGCTTCATCTGGAAAGCTCACTCAGACAGGAGGATCCACTGTATCAAACGCCGCTGTTAAGTCCAACAAAACCAAAATAATGTTAAAAAACAAAAAAAGTAACCCATAAAGACCCAAATATCAACAAGCAATCAAAAACTATCTACATTTTTAAAGTGTTTAATCCCTGTTGATCCATTAATCCTATCAGTACATATAAATAATTGGTGTAAAATGCAGTTTGTCATATTTTCATGGTCATCGGATATGACACATTTGGACGTTCAGAGGCTCCATACAGTAGTAACCATGGAAACACTGTCATCTTCTACAACAGTCATTGATCAATAAAAAAAAAAACAATGGAGTTTGATCAATGACAGTGGATGGAAACGCTGGGTTTCTGTTCAGTTAATGTTAGATTTTACTGGAAAAAGTTAAATGTTCTTCACTTTTCTCTGATTTTGATGCAATAACGTCCAACTTTAATCTAAGTTTTTATGAACATCAAAAGCTTCGGAAAAGTTTTAGATTTGAAAAGTCACATAGAACGGCTGCCAAGATAGAAAAAGTTAAAAACATAATTTTTTTTATGGTTAATTTGTAACTAAAGAGGACTATTTTGATAACTTTGTCTGCAACGTCTTTGAATATAAAGTGAATAAAATACAAGTGATATATATATGAAAATGTGACAAATACTCAAGGATTTGGCGTCTGTAAAAATGTCTGTCAGCGCTGTCAGAAACTACAAACACACTTTATTCTATATTTATTTCCAACGCATATGTATGGAGAGGAAGACGATCGCTGTCTGAAGGAAATGATGAGTGGGAGACACGAGGGAGAAAGAAGTGTTTTGTCCAAACGCAGAAAAAGATAGAAAAAAAAAAAAATTAGACATCGTTCTTAAAACCCATAACACCTCATTACAGCTTGTCGGCTTTTTCATAGTCGCAGAAGCCTTTTGATCACAGACCTGAGGAAAACATTAAGAATCCAAGAAGCCTGTCTCTCAGATATGGTTTATTCACTGAGGTGCTTTCACTGGAAATTTCACTTCATAGATAAATTCGAGTCGAGTAACTTTACCCGGTGTTTTCTCTGCAGGATTCAGGCCTACGTTCTATTAATAACTGACATCATATACGATGTGTTTAATCTTCTTTTTTAATCTATTGAACATAAAAGATTCACCAGGACTTCCTCTGGTGAGTGGTGATTTCATACAGCAGAAGTCTACATGAAGTTGTTCAGACTTATATTTTATGTTTGTGTTGTTTGGACACTGAGCAGTTTAATATGAATGCACAACAACAGGCTTTAACAGCCACTAATGCACCTGTATTATCTCTTATTTTGGTTTTACACATGGAATTATTTAATTATTAACACATTAACTCGTACAACAGCCCACCTCGGTTTTTCATAAAATATTTATTTAATTATCATTATTATTAGGATTTAATTATTTACTCATTAGTATCTTTCACTTTTCAGATTATTTACTTTTCGTTACTTATTCAAACTAAACAGATGTGATAGTATGCAAAAAAAAAGTCACTTCAAAAAAAAAAAAAAAAAAAAAAGGGAGAAATGTAGACGTTTTAATCTCATAATTATGCATTTCTTTTGTGTCATATTCATGACTTTTTTTTTTTTTTACCATTTTTCCCAAATTTCGTACCTCATACCCAGAAAACCTACTAACATGACCTGATCAAACACATCATCTACACAGTAACTCACTTTTAAAGGTTATATTCAATAAGTATTGTTTCATTCATAGCAAAAAAGAAAAATTTTGTTTTACTTCATTACAATTGAGAAGTTTCAGTAAAGGAGTTGAATCCGTCACTGTACTTCTACTTAAGTACAGAATGTGAGTACTTTTAACACCTCTGCATATCATCACCCTATTAAAATAATGGCCTAAGTAGTTTTTTTCACTTTTTGGCTTAAACCATCTCTTGATAATACTGATCATCTTTGGTAAAATGACTTAAATTATTATCTAAAAGCCCCATTAACCAGGGTGTTTGGTTTTAGATGTCACCCTGCTCCAACACTCCTGATTCAAATCAGTGGGTCATTATCAGGCTTCAGCAGAGCTTGATGATGAGCCGATCATTTCAATCAGGTGTGTTGGAGCAGGGTGACATGTAAAATATGCACAACAGTGGGTCCAGAGTACCACTGTTGAAGACCATTGCCTAGGGCTGCATGATGTTAGAAAGACTGACATTGCAATTTTGAAATGATAAAATACTCCGGAGTATTTAACAGCTGTGTGGTGATTAGTGGTCGACACAGAACATATGTGTCAGTGTCATCCTTCTTGTAGCTGAAATAATGAAATAAAATTAACAACTACAAATAAACACATGGGCGGCACGGTGGTGCAATGGTTAGCACTCGTGCCTCACAGCAAGAAGGACCCTGGTTCAAATCCCATACCAGACCTTTCTGTGTGAAGTTTGCATGTCCTCCCCGTGGGTTTTCGCCGGGCACTCCGGTTTCCTCCCACCATCCAAACACATGCACTGATAGGTTAATTGGTTACTCTAAAATTGGCCATAGGTGTGAATGTGAGAGTGATTGTTTGTCTATATATGTTCAGCCCTGAGATGAACTGGTGTCTCATACAGGGTGTACCCTGCCTTCGCCCATTGTAGCTGGATTAGGCCAGTGACCCCCGTGACCCTAGTGAGGATAAAGCAGGTTCAGATAATGAATGAATGAATGAAATAAACACATTAATAACCAAAATTAAAGTAAAAATAAATAATAAATAAATAAAATGTAAAATGAATCAAGAAACATAAATACATTTTATATATATACACATATATATGTATATATACACAAACTAGAAAAGCACTGTGTGTTTGTGTTTAGCGGGAAATTTTACATTGCGTTAAATGGAGAATACGTTTCAAAGTGATCCAGAATCCAGGATCTCTTCCAGATCACCACCAAAATGTAATCATTTGTTCCTTGAGACACTCCCGACACATCCTGAAAAATGTCATCAATATCTGTCCATAAGGACGTTTTGTTTTCACTGGAGTTTGTCCGTTTGTCTGTCAGCAACATAACTCAAAAAGTCATGGATGGATTTTGATCACATTTTCAGGATGTGTTGGGAATGTCACAGGGAATAAACGATTCCATTTAGGTGGCTATCCGGGAAGACATCCCGGATCACTTTGAAATTTTACATTGCGGTAAATGGAGAATACATTTCAAAGTGATCCAGAATCAAAGATCTCTTCCAAATCCCCACCAACATTTAATAATTTCTTCCTGGTGACACTCCCAAACTTCAACGAAAACATAACCTTCTTGGCAGAGGTAAATATCAAGGCCATGAAACGAGACCCACATAATAATGAGGGACAACGGTCTTCTTTTTTTTACATCCATTTTCTGGAAGCATTTTATTTGCAGACCAGTGTAATAAGTGAACTAAATGTTTACCAATAAAAGCCATTTACACATTGATGTCACATAAGTCATCCACCTCAGCCTTTACACACCCATTTATATTTATATTTATATATATATATATATATATATATATATATATATATATATATATATATATATATAACACCTTATATGTGTCATTTTTACAGCCCAGACTGACTGCAGTTACCTTCCCTTTGGGTTAGAGGTAACTGTAATCACACATTTCCATCCCGAAGCAACTGGACGTCCATCCAATAACCAATGAACAGCTGGACTGGAGCAGTTGGAGGTTAACTGCTTTGCTCAAGGGAATCTCAGCAGCGGTAATGCTGTTAATTCACTTCAGTTTTTCAATTTCAGAGCTGCAGCCTGTCACGGAGCTCTCTGCTAATGGGGTCACAGCAGACAGGATGTAGTTTTATTTAAAAAAAAAAAAAAAAAAAAAAAACGTGGATTCAGAATTTTAGTTATTCATTTATTTTCTGTATTGAAGCGACAAGGAATTCTAAAAACACAACATGTTACACCGGCATGCATGTGACAGGTCTCGAAGTGCCAGGTTTAACAGGACTAAAAAGGGTTTTTTTTTTTTTTACTAGTCTTGCAGTGGGTCCATTAAAGAGATTTGAAGTCATTAAAAGGAAAATATCCACAGAGCATTATAGTGCACAGTGCCATAATTTGACACGTCAAGCAGCCCAGCCCACCGGGACTGGCTGGATCAACAAGGGTACAAGGACATAAATAATAAAGCCGGGTCTTGAATGTGCTTTGTTAAAGCATCCGTAGAGCAAAGAGAGAGAGAGAGAGAGAGAGAGAGACAGTAAGAGAGAGAGAGAGAGAGAGAGAGTGAGAGAGAGAGACAGTAAGAGAGAGAGAGCGAGAGAGAGAGAGAGAGAGGGGGGGGGGGGGGTGGATCGATGCTTAGATGTGTTGATTTAGATGGGAGGAAAGATGGCCAATAGGAGATGAGAGTCAACACAGCAGAAAAGTCAATGCCAATCTTTTTTTTCTCACGCGACATCGACCCAAACTCACTTCTGTTCATTCCTCATCTTTTCTTATAGGCTGCATCCCAACTAATCAGGAACCGCTTCAAAGGCCAATGAACCCTGAAAAAAAAAAAAAACCTCAGGAGGTAGCGTCTGTTTGAGTGTGAACGATGAAGTGAGATGTGATGGGTGTTCCTTGACAACCGCTGATGATATGAAGCTGCGTTACTTCACTGGATCTATATTTAAAAAGGTGAAAGTGAGGAGAGATACTGATGATGAGGTGGCGGATGATTAATCACAACCACAGTGGTGATATCAGACACTTTAAGCTTTATTTAGTTTGATATAATGTCAGAAATGGAAAAAAAGAAATAAGCACAATCTCTATTGTCTGATGCTATTTTGACTTTAGTGACATTCAAAGAACATTACCTGTGAGAAAATGTCAATAAATGAGGATTTTTTTTAGGTGTTCTGTTTGTTAAAGATGATATTAATCTGTTGCATCGATGTGCATAATTAGCATGATTAGCCTAGCTGTGCTAGACGCCCCTAGCGGCAGCAAATCTAATTTGCGACAGGGGACGGTTGAGTTATCCTCAATGTAACTTTTGTATAGATTTCCCTGAAACTGGCCGACGAATCACAGTGAAGTATAGAGTCAGAGGGGGGGCGTAACCAAATGATGACAGAGTTGCAATGATTCGGAGAGAAACAACCATAAAAAACCATATAAGAAGAACGATAGATGGCTGCAGACTGGGTGGTGATTTGTTTTTGTCAAAGATGAAGAATGTGAGAGAACGTCAGCAGTCTTTAAATCATTTTTACAGAAACGACAACAGTCATTAAGCTCCATAATTTTGTTTAGTTATTCGCACCTTTCTCTGGACTCCTCTGAGAAATTTCCAGCGCTCTAACTACATCATCCTAAAGATTAAACTGATTGGTTGTAGGACTGTTCTATTGCATACAGAAGGATTTGAAAGACAACCTTTTAGCCCCGCCTCCCCTGACAATGACGCACTGCAAGAACAGCTGTTAACAAACAAACCATAAACAGACTGTGTAAAATGTGCAATATTAAAGTTTCTATATTTAATTTTTAAAGTTTTGTGCTCAGTTACTTTTGTATGCGAGTTAAAAATTTATGTTTCAAACCCAATTAATATGTGAAGTTTACTTAATAACTACACAAGTTTCGTAATATTTTTCACTATATATATATATATATATATATATATATATATATATATTATTTTTATTTTATTTATTTTTTATTTTTTTAAATAGATGATCAATTTGGTATAAGGTCAATTTTGGAAATGTAGATCACATACATAAAACTGAAATTTGAAATCCTCATCAATTTCTGGATCAGATACATTTGTCACATGATATGTAAAAAGAATATCTGCTGTACAGTGTTATCTGTAGGTTTAATGAAACTGAATTTATTATATTTTTAAGATGTTTTTCAAGGCGTCTTTAGTCAAATTTCAGACCATTCATTGACATAAATAATGATGATGCAGAAGAATAATGCCTGAAACTTCTCACTTTTCATTGACTCCCAAGCACGAGTCTCCTTTATTTACTCAGATCATTAAAAAAAAAAAAACAACATAGCGGCACGCATGAACCGTATATAACATCTCCCGTCACTGGCGCTCTCAAAGGGGCTGCGACTACTATACAAAGCACAACACAAAACCCAATGTACCTACACTATTACATATAACAGAACCCACGTATGAAGGTGAATTATGTATTAACCCCATACTTTACAAGCACAACAGTGTTAATATGGTTCAATCTGAACCATGTTTTAATCCATTTCAGTTCCATTCATCTATGACTATTGTTTGTGCTGCTGACACTGAAGCTCATACCTGAACCTCCACCCATGGGTGACTGTCGGAACCTCCACTCAGTCACATCTCCATTAGGATACAACTAGTGCTCTGACTAGTAGTCTAGATCAGAGGTCTTCAACCCTGGTCCTCAGGGCCCACTGTCCTGCATGTTTTAGATCAGGGGTGCTCAATCCAGGTACTTGAGAGCTACTATCCTGCATGTTTTTAAACATTATCTATCATGCACGAGCATTGTATTTGCTTGGAACTTTGAACAGGCATGATTTAGCCTCATTAAAACTATAAAGAAAAAAAAAAAAAGACATGATATTTGCAACCAGTGTCCCTCTGCCAACACACCTGACAGTCATAATCAGGTTTCCACAGAGCTTGATGAGAGGTATATTTGAATCAGGTGTGTTGAAAGAGAGATACATCTAAAAACACAGGTGTCAAACTCCAGTCCTCAAGGGCCAGTGCATGTTTTAGAGATTTCCCTCTTCCATGTGATTCAGTTTAACCCTTTAACTCCTGAGATTTTAGCAATCAGTAAAAAAGTAAAAAAATAAATAAAATAAAATAAAATGAGCAACAACACAAACAAAAATTAATAATAAGCTAACAAAATAATTGGTAATGTGAGCAAAGTAAGACACAAATGGCAGAAAATCTAAGAAAAATAATGATTTTAAAAAAATTAAAAAATCTAGAAAAATAAACAAAATCAGCAACAAAATGAACAAAAAATTAATACATATGAACAAAATGAAAAAAATAATGTGGAAAATTTTGAAAAAAAAATACCAAAAAAAGAAAACTAGTATTAAAATTTGGTCTCAAGTTTTAATTTTGCTTTTAATTTTGTTTTTAAATTTAAAAATAAAATGTGTTTTGACACCTTTTCAATCCACAAAACTAAAAGGAAAATGGTAGAATTTTTCTGAATATTTTAACTAAATCATCCATTCAGAACGCATCAGCGCTGACACTTAAAGAGTTAATAATCAGCTCCTTATCAGACTGATAATGATGCAATGGCCTCCAGGTGTAATGGAAGAGGGGAACATCTAAAACATGCAGGACACCGGCCCTTGAGGACCGCAGTTTGACACCCCTGATCTAAAACATGCAGGATAGTAGCTCTTGAGCACAACTGTTTTAGATGCAACCCTGCTCCAACACACCTGATTCAAATGAGCAGCTCGTTATCCAGCTCTGCTGCAGCCTGATAATGACCCACTGCTTTGAATCAGGTGTGATGGAACAGAGCGACATTGAAAAACCTGCATGAACAGGGTTAAAGACCTTAGTTCTAGATGTAGTGGTTTTTTGGTGTTGTGTATTTGAGCATGCTGTACAGTACAGGTTTCAAACTCCAGTCCTCGAGGGCCGGTGTCCTGCATGTTTTAGATGTTTCCTTCTTCCATTACACCTGGAGGCCATTGCATCATTATCAGTCTGATGAGGAGCTGATTATTAACTCTTTAAGTGTCAGCGCTGATGCGTTCTGAATGGATGATTTAGTTTAAATATTCAGAAAAATTCAACCATTTTCCTTTTAGTTTTGTTCATGGACAAAAAGCAAGAGTTTTTTTATTTTATTTAAACATTTTTTAAAGGCAAAATTAAAATGGCTGGGACCAAATTTCAATAGTAGTTTTCTTTTTTAGTATTTTTTTTTTCAAAATTTCCCACATTATTTGTCATTTTGTAAATATTTATTAGTTGTTGTTGCTCATTTTGTTTATTTTTCTACATTTTTATTGTAGTATTTTTCTTTGATTTTCTGCCATTTGTGTCTTACTTTGCTCATTTTACCAATTATTTTGTTAGTTCTCAGGAGTTAAAGGGTTAAACTGAATCACACGGAAGAGGGAAATATCTAAAACATGCAGGACACCGGCTCTCGAGGACTGAAGTTTGACACCTGTGCTGTACCGCATTTGTCCAGCAGACATTGCTAAAGCATTCTGGCTAAAGCAATGTGATTGAAAAACTAATTTATTACAAAATTACTAATATCTACAAGTAAAATGTTTCTGAAATAAAACTAATGAAATGTTCCCAGATGTGTGTTAGTTACCGATAAAGAAAAGTCAAGTCTTAAATGCTGGTTGGGTCAAGTTTCCAAGATAAGTTATGGGTCAAAATGTGAAATTGGTAGAATTAACAAGAGAATAGGTTTTACAAGAAAGGAATATTGGTCTCAGATCTACTTTAAAACACACACATACAACTAGCAGTGTTTGTTGTCATGACAGATATTCACTATAATGACTTAAATGAATGACAGATAATAACTATGTGGGAGAGGATCCTGTTGCTGCCTTTGTAGATTCAATCTGTCATAGTTTTAATATAATATTCTACAGAGTTAAATAGGTTTGTATGTGTTAACATGGATTGCACAGAGGAAATGTTACTTTTATTTCATTACTACCCCCTCACCCCACCCCTCAAAAGAATAATCAATAAATTCCTTTTCATTTCTGTATACTCATGTTGCACTGAGCTTCTTAAGGCCTATTCACACTGCACTCAGAAAATCCAGACTTTCAGACTTTCCAGGAAAGTTCGAAGCTCATTGACAAGTGTGAAACCTCCCCCGAACCTTGGTCCGGACTAAAGACCGAGTCTTTGGTCCGAGCCGAGGAGGTAGTCTCGGTCCGGACCAAGGTTCGCTGGTGCACAGTGTGAAACGTCTGTTTAGGAAAGTCCGGACTATCGGACCAATTACGTCACAGTCACGTGCGCGAAATCTAGTCAACGTCCAAGCATGAGTCACGGCAATACATGGGGAGATGAGGAAACCAGGTATTTCATTGAAATTTGGTGAGATGATACTATAAAGACTGAATTGGAGACAAGTCGCTGGTGGGAACACTGGTACGAGAGTTGGCAACATTGTCAAAATAGGGCAAAAATTATAAAACTAGTAACTGGATCCATTATCTGGGAGCATTTCCTGCAACAGTGTAGCGCGCTCATCTACTAACCAATCAGGGTCGAGTATAGAGAGACGCTCGCTGTACACGCATTGACGACATGACGTTCTAAAGTCCGTTAGTCCACTTGATTCAATACAGTGTGAATGAAGACTGTAAATAAAGTCTGGATTATAAGTACAGTGTGAAAAGGCAAAAAAAAGCTTCTGGTCCGAACCTTTACCATGTGAATACACCCTTATTTTTACTCATACTTTTGATGTTCATTGACATTGATGACTCTAGGTCAAAGGTCAAGGACACAATAATGGTTAAAGTCAAAATGTGGATAAAGGTTTTCAACCGTTCATCTTATAGACTTTCAATGAGCACCAAAATGCTGACCTTTCAATTCTGCATCTTGTGTGTGTATAGATTTTGACCTATTGTTGACCCAAGAGGTCAGAGGTCACTGGGTCAATACCTAAAAAACTAAAATGGACTGCAACAGAAAACACGAGTGGAGATAGAGACTTAAATTACGATTAGGTTTTTGCCTGCGTCTGTCTGTCTGTTAGTTAGCAAGATAAGTCAAAAAATTATGGGTGGATCTTGATGAAAAAATAGAGACAAAGAGACAAGGGGGTCTGCCTTGGTGGAGGTTTGTTTGCTTTTGTAGTTGACAGATAAAACCTGGAATAGTTTTCAATTAAAATCAATTTTCAACTCAATTTCATTTATAGAACCCCAAATTACAACCACGTCATCTCACAGGACTTTAGAGGAGAGAACATTCAACCACAGAAATAGATCAAGTCCCAAACATCTTCAAAATAGAGGTGTGACCTTTGACTTTCAGTGACCTTCAAAAGGTCAAAATCAAAGTCACATGGTTTTAAATAGTTGTAACTCCAAAAAAAAGTGGTGATAAGTACTCAGTTACTATTGTTGATAGATAGGATACAAGTAGGCGCCAAAATGGCACCATGACCTTTGACCTTGAGCGACCTTCAAAAGGTCAAAGTTTCACAGTTTGAGAGAGAGATGTCGATTAAGAGCTAAAAATTATCTTTATTTTAACTAGGAAGTCCCAATGATGCTAGAAATGTCTTTTGCAAATTATCAAGTTATCAGCCAAACAATATAAAACACATACATGAAACACAATGAACAATAAAATACAATAACTACTATTTAACAAAAAATAAAATTAAGAAAAACTGAGACATTCCTCCTTCTCTGCATTCTATGTGATACTTTTACTTGGTAGTTTTGACCTTTTTGTGGGTGTAAATATAGAAAACCTCAAATACCATCAATACAGAAAGACTCACGGGAAGTTTGTTTGTGAATAATGTTTCACAGTTGGAACTTTATGACACTTATTTTGAATCTACCTCCGTGTTTTTTTTCCCATGAATGCTGAGGCTGTGACTCTGGAGGGATTTTCTGACTTCATGCAGAAATGGGAGGCATTACTGGAATCTCTCAGAGTCAAATAGTGAATAATTTGGACCCAAGCGGAAAAAAACTGTGGATAAACGCTTAAATTAAAGAAGTATTAGGCAGGAATTTAATCTGTGTACCAATACCTACAGTATGCTTTTATTTGACTTCATTTTTGGGGTGGGGGTTAAATGTGAAAATGTTACTCTATATCTCCCACAGATAAAAAAAAAAAAAAAAAAAAACCCCAAATCAATTAAGTGATACAGAAAATATCTTCTATTTCACACTGGCATCAGTTTTCTGTGACGGACAAATAAAAATATGTGGCTCTATGCTGGAATATTCATCTTGAACATGGAAAAAAAAATGCTTTTAAGGGGTTTTGTGTGTGAATTCTTGAGTACATGTGGTTCAAACAGCAGTGACAGTAGACTTATTTTCATTTTTTTAATCAGATTTCTATAAATACATGTGAAGAAATTAGATAAAACACATCCGCATGAGAGTGGAACTACTGCTGGATATAAAAACTTCAAATTATGACACAATATTCAAGGATAAATTATGCCCCTAACTGATGATATTCATATGCTAAAATGCTAAACATGTTAAAATAGTATTCAGCTATTGAAAAACGAATAATTTATGAAATTTTTCCATACACTTTTGAGATATCTGATTGGTTTTCACATGTGGAAGTGAATGATTTATTTAACCCATTAGGACCAGATATAACTTCTGTATCAATTCCCAAATGAATCTGTATATTTAAGTGTTTTATCACCATTAATTATAATATCATCCTCTGAATTTTGCATATCTTCCAGTAAAATCATCTACCATCCCGTGTTTAATTGTCTGGTCATGTGGATGTTCGTAGTTAATTCAAAGGTTAGTATTTCAAAACAGAACAAGTGGAAGAAAAATGACATTTTCAGTGAAATTTATATTTAACTGACCATAAAACAAATGTGTCCATCCACTGTTATTGATCAAACTCCATAACTTTTACTGATGAATCAATGTTGTAGAGGATTATATGTTTCCACAGTAACTACAGAGCCTCTAAATATCCAAATAAGTCAGGTCAGATAACCACGAAAAGACGAGAAGCAGCATTTTATACCAATTATTTAACATGTATTGACAGAATTAATGGATCAGCAGTTTACATTGGTAGACGCTTCGGGTTGACAGTGGATGTGAACTTCAGATTTAAGTATTTTATTTCAATAAATGTTCAACAAAGAACTGAAACATCATGTTTTCATCATGTTGAATCCATTTGCATTCATGCAACTGCTTGTGTGACCAGTGAAACCTCCAAACTGCTGCCGATCAAGTCATGATAATTCTGTAACAGCAAGCAAATTCTGACTAGACTAGGGATGTGTACTGGCAAGAATCTGGCCAATTATAATACTAGGATCATGATACGATATGTCCTGATATACTATACCATTAAAAAGGCTTTTTTTTTTTTTTTTTAGAAGACTATTTACTGGAATAATTGAATTACACACCAGAAATATGGACACATCCTAAACACGTTTTATTTGATCAGAACAGAATCTAATGCTGTATCACTAAATATTCCAGGGTTTAAAAACTTATATTATGTTTTACATACATTACAGTTCACGATTCTGCTCAAATATTCACATTATATTGGTTCATAACCAGCATTTGTCTCTGTCAGACAGTAATAAGCCCTTCAAATAACCATTATTTAATACAACTCAAAACATAAAAGAAAAAAAAGTAACATCTGCAATACTTATATTGGAATAAATTCTTAAAAATATCAATATCGTACCATTTAATATTGTGAAATGACATAATCGCGATATATTGGAGAACTATTTTTTTTTTACACCTCTACACTAGAGTACTCTGACATGTCATTGGTTTTCTGAGCTACTTCTTAAAACATATAAATTGAGAGCATATAGGGTATGTATGTGTGAGATGCAAGTGATAAGAGAAGTCTGTGTATTTTTAACCTTTAAAAGCTTAGTTTAAAGGAGTTCCCTTTTAGTCTTGTGTTTAAATTTCATTGCAATGACTGACTTATCTATCTATCTATCTATCTATCTATCTATCTATCTATCTATCTATCTATCTATCTATCTATCTATCTATCTATCTATCTATCTATCTATCTAGTAATGATGGAACAGTACAGTATGAACCTACATGTCAACAGTTATTGGAAGAAATCCAAATTATTTGCATGTGTTTAGTCAAGGAAAACTTAATCATATGTGCTGTGAATGTGCTCCAACACAAGCAGTTAAGTACATTATCCAAAAGGAGAATGTGTAAAGGCCAAGTTTATGCATTTTCCATGGCCGCTCTAACCTTAAGTGTACCCAGACATCACCTCCTCAGTGCGGATCTGCAGCCTGTTCTGCTGCTGCTGCTGCTGCTGCTGCTGGAGACATGCCTCCACACAGAGCTGGTAAATGGGTTAGAAAATGGGAAAACACATTCAGTTTTTTTTTTTACTCACCAATACTCCTGAAACTCTCGGATAAAGTTCTCCTTAACTTTTTCATTTTGCCGATTTTCTCCGCAGGCTGGGAGGCTGGCATCAGGTCGCACATTCTGTTTTTTTTTCTCCTTTCCTCCACTGACTTTTTTTTTTTTTTTTTACAGCGGACTGTGCTTGGCAGCGGCTGAGGCTGAGGCTACGATCGGACGCGGAGAAGAGGAGCGGACCGGTGATCAGCCCTGCGCGTGCTCCTTCAGCCCAGCTGCGGCGCGCGCTGGCAAACACAGGAAACGGACACTCAACGGCTTTCACTTCTCTCATCAACTAGTAAAAGCACAAGCCTGCTTTGAGATTCCCACAAGAATGCAACAACATTTCACTCCCCCTCCAAAAAAAGGCAATAAAAGTCGCGTTGAAACAAACGCATCCAAAGTGGAGCTCGTGCGTAATTTGACGCGTGTTGATGCGTCTTTTTGTGGTTGAATCTGTAAAAAAAAAAAATCAGCTCGAGCTCTGACTTCTTTCTTTCTTTCCTCAGCGTCCCAGTCGCTCCCTGCTCCACCGCAATCTAGATGTCATTTTTGGGATTCTCGCTCTGGTTTCGACCCCCTAAACCCCGCCCCAGTAGTTGTGATTGGATAACTTCCGGGAAGCACCGCGCAGCTATTGGTCCAGTGCGCTGTCCGTCAGAGCTCTTGCCCCGCCCTGTAATGTGTTGCAGGAGGAGGAATATTTTCCTGAGGAATCAGATTCTTGTCAGCAGCTCCTGTTTAAGATTGCTGCCCTCTGCAAGACCCGGTCATTGTTTGCACACTGAGGTATTCCCCAAACATCAGCTTCATCCGCATTATTTCTCATTTGGCTTTAATTTATTTCACATAGTTATTGATTTGACACAATCAAACGCAGATTAAACCTCTTTGTTTTGCTGCGGGTGTGAAAATACTGTGAAAAAGCCAACAAATCTCTGTGGACATTTACAGAAGAAACACTGGAGGCTACATGCATTTCTATTTTTTTGTGTGTGTGAAATATTCAGGTGCAGAATCACATTCATTTTCACTGTTAAACCTCAGAGACATTTTGAATGTTATCTTCACACCATACACATTTTTACCACATTTTTTTGTGTTCATGTCCAACTCTTACATCCAGTGTCTTTTTGCTGCTCAGATCATATTTCATCTCTTAAATAACATTATATTTTAGATTAGATTAAGTGATTTGTTCCACACATGCAATGGAATGTAGCATATATGTGAACAACTAAAACATAAATAATAGCATTAGAAAGAAAAACACCACAACAGCTTCATTTATATGCCCAAGAAAAGGGAAGGAAGAACTGCAACTTATTTGATACTGCTCCTTTTCTATAAAATATTCAGAATCAGCTTTTTTTTTTCATTTGGCACATCACAAGGACATAGCAAACGAAATATATATTTTTGTACGCTTCCTCCAGAACCACACTGGATCCATTACTGGATGCATTTTTTGGAGCAACCATTTGTTTTTAAATTAGAAATATAATAAGCACAGGTAAGCAATACACATGGGTACCGTACATGATAATTCATGAAGGTCATTTTTTTTAAATATTCATAATATATATTCATTTCCCTCTTGCTTTTAGATGACTCTTTTATCAGAAGTCACAATGGTAACTTTTTTTTTTTTAAATCTTACATTTTGTGTCTCTTTGCTGCTACAATCTGATCATATTTCATTATGTAAGTTACAAAAGTAAAATATTTATGTATTTATTTAGGTAGTGCGTTTTCCCAAACTCTTAGTTTTAGTGTATTTACTGTATTTTAGTGTATTTAAATATGATCTTATATAATAATATTTTATCACAATATGAAAATTTTAGGTCTAGCTTCTCTTTACTGATACTGTATAAGATCATATTTCATCACTTAAGTCACAATGGGCAGATTTTTATGTATTTATTTATCTACAGTATGTTTGCTATACTCTTATGTTTAGTGTATTTTTGCTGATATAATAAGATCATATGTCATCACTTAATTCACAATAGAAACCTTTTTTATTTGAAATTTTTGCCAAACTCTTACATGTCATGTCAAACTTCTTACTTTTAGTGTATTTTTACTGATATAATAACATCATATTTTATCATTTCAGTCACAATATAAACTTTTTTAACCCAAACTGTTACATCTAGTGTCTCTTTACTGATATAATAAGATCATATTTCATCACTCAAGTCACAATAGTAGAAGGAGGATTTATATAAAAAAAAAATATATTTCTATATAAAGCAGCTTTGTGATTAAATCTCTCCAATGAAGCCAAACCCTACATCAATAATCTAAATCCTGCAGCTCCAGCTCAGGGTCTGTATTCTGCTTCTGTCATGTGTCTTTATATGCTGACTGGCATCTCTGATTTGATCATGTCTGGTCTGTGCTGCAGTCACCACAGCAGCCGCATAAGTAATCCACAGGCATCACAGGAAGTCTAGAGCCGTCAATACTAGAATGTGTCAAGTGTTGTCAGACTGTTCGAGAGCAACGGGCTCTGGAAACATCTCTGGAATGCAGAGTCCTGAAACATTTTCATGCTGCTGCCTAATTACTTTGACTGTAGCCCAGCGATAATTGAGACAAATGTACAGCTTTATTAGTTGGAATTGGTCCTTTATTATGGCAGGTTAGTTAATGAAGTGTGCATGCATTAAACACAAACTGGGCTGCACACATCTGCAGGCTGTAATTGTAGTTTATAGCCAGTGTGGAGCATATATATATATATATATATATATATATATATATATATATATATATATATATATATATATATATATATATATATATATATATACTGCAAAGAAAATAGTGTTTTCCAGAGGCTTAGATAAGCATTAAAGCTAAGTTTATGGTTTAAGTAACTTTGCATGGATGCAGCAGCAGATGGCAGTGAGGTAACTGGATGGGGAAAGCTCCGACAGCACACAAACTGTGCCAGGTAATGTCAGCACAAAAGGCTTCTGGGCTGCTCTAACTACCCCCTAGAGGCCACTTGTGGACATTAGAAGAGTCAATGAAAAGAGCAGGACGGCTACTTAGACACAGAGCGTAAGGACGGTTCAAATGTGACCGCATATCATTTTGTGTGCATTAAAATATAAGTGTTCATAATGAGACCAAGATGAAAAAAACAAACATTTCACACAATCCTATACAAGTCAGAGTGCACTCAGACATTTAGAGGATAAAAATGACATTATTTCATTATATTATGCAGATTTTATCTCCAAAACCTCACTTTGTCTTTTCTACTTTCATATCGTTTGAATTAATTAACCTTAAAACCTCATGAAGCATAAATGTCATTTAGAGAGAACTGATCTACAGTGTCTAGACAAGGTTTTTTTTTTCATTCAGAACCAAAGAAAGCCATCAGGGTTTTTATATTTTATCCATGTATATGAGTGCTGGAAATGGCTAACAATATATTTGATCAAATATGTGTATATGTGTGTGTGTGTGTGTGTGTGAGAGAGAGAGAGAGAGAGAGAGAGGGAGAGAGAGACAGAGTCAGACAGAGAGAGAGAGAGAGAGAGAGGGAGAGACAGAGACAGAGAGAGAGAGAGAGAGAGAGAGAGAGAGAGAGAGAGAGACAGAGAAAGAGAGGGAGAGACAGAGACAGAGAGAGAGACAGAGAAAGAGAGGGAGACACAGAGACAGAGAAAGAGAGAGGGAGAGACAGAGACAGAGAGAGAGAGACAGAGAAAGAGAGGGAGAGAGACAGAGAGAGAGAGAGAGAGAGGGACAGACAGATAGTCATCACTCAACAATGTACAATGGTATTTGAGCATCTCCTTTAAGTCAGTACAACAGAAAACAATAATTACTGAAATAAATAATATAAATAAGTAATAAGAGATGTAAGTAATGTGTGCGTGTGTGTATAAATATTAAAAACATTACATACCATCCTGGATGAAGTAAAATTAAAATTGCACTGTCATGTCTATTGTACTTATACTGTGTGTGTGTGTGTGTGTGTGTGTGTGTGTGTGTGTGTGTGTGTGGGGGGGGGGGGGGGGTCAGGCTGGAAATTCAGAACCAAGATGGCTTTAAAAAAAATTAAAAAAAAAGAAACAACTGTTCCTAAGTCTGTTTGTCCTGCCTCTGATGCACCTGTAGCGTAAATACACATTTATATTTGATCAAATATATTGTTAGACATTTCCAGCACTCATATGTACATGCATAAAATATAAAAACTGATGGTTTTCTTTGGTTTCCAGAGTTTTTCATCCAGTTTACAATACAATATTTTTTAACACCTTCACAATATCAACCAAAGAAAAAAACCAGCTTGAATGGGGGTGGGGCAGCCACCTGTGTCCTATATTAGATACACGTACAGTGCAAAATAGTTTTATTTCAAGAAATCTTACCAAAGTAATTTTTACTTGTTCCATTGGCAGTTTTTTGCTTTTTGTACGATTTTTTTCTTTGTTTAATTCAAGCAAAAATTCTGCCAATGGAAGAAGTGAAAATTATCTTGGTAAGTTTTCTTGAAATAAAAATGATACAATACTGCATTAATAATTTCACATATAAATCGCATCCCTGACTAAACTATGAAAAAACCCTGCAATTTATAGTTTAGAAACTACAGTAATCAGATTTATTCTGGGTTGTTTGCAATATATAAACCCAATTTGGTATGAATTTAACCAATGGAGGGGAGGGGGGTGTTAAAAAAAACAAAACAAAACAAGATGTGCTGGCTGTTAAATTATTTTCAACCAAAAATGAAGCAAAGTTTATTCTTAAAAGTTATTTTTATTGGTGTCAGTCTACATCTGCATTACAATCATCGTTCTGGATATCATGAATCAATCCTGTATATGTACAAAGTGCAAAGATTTTATATGAAACTACAATGTTTAAAAAGAGAGAGCACTTAAATTCAAAACCAAAAGACAATGATGGAAGTTTAAAACACAACTTTTCCATCTGTTCAACATACAACACTGCATCCTCACAAAGAATCAGAAGGCAAACATAATAGGTCAATTTTCTTCATACGGTCTGAAAAATAAAAGTCGATTCTATCAGTCTGGATGTTGTCAGTCAAGGACATGGGTGAAGAAACACAAGTGGCTGGACGCACCGCCTGAAGGAAAACGACGCCTCTTCCTCCCTTTTTTTACTCGTTCTCGAACTTGCTGTATGGGTGGTCGGCGTCGGCCATCAGACCTGCACACACACAGAACAGGAAGTAGAGGAAAGTGAGACCAAATGAAAACACAGAAGCTGTTGGGTTAAAGAACACAATGAGCTGAATGGGTTAAAGGTGTGGAGAACAGTCACCTTTAGATCCAAACACACAGACTTAAAAGGGTCTGAGTCAGTTGGACCTGGACTAAAACTGGACATTCAATAAAATGAGTCAAGTGTTAACTTAAGTGACCTCGTCCATGTGTTCAGGTCATACTTTCTCATCCCAACAAACCCATCCAACCCGTAAGGATCCAGTGATACTGCCGCCGCAATCCTCAAATTAATTTTTCCTCCACATTTAATTTTACTTAAAGGTGTCATTCCGCTGAAAACCACTTTTCCATGCTCATTTGGAATCTGATGTGTCACCCCGACTTACCAACACTCTGTTGTTCGACCTAAAGTCATTATTCTACCGTGCAAAAACAGCTGGAAACAAAGCAATCTGGACATTTTTGGAAATAGAACCAACACACAATGTATTCAATAACAATGGAGAACACAGTAATATTAATAATATAACCATGGAATGACAGCTTTAAGTAACATTATGTTCTTTAGTTTGTGTTTTTGCAGTGAAAATCTGGTATTTTCCTATATTTTATGTAGGAAAAGATGAAACTACAAAAGCACTCTGAGAGCGCAAACCACCGCCAAGGCAGACCCACCCCCCCACCCCCCAAGAAGATGATGTTTTTGCTGGAGTTTGTTTGTCTGTCTGTCTGTTAGCTAGCAAGATAACTCAAGAAGTTATGGACAGATCCTGATGAGAATTAAATGACGTGTTGGGGGTGTCACAAGGAACAACTGATTAGATTTTGGTGATGATCCTGGATTCTGGATGACTTTGAAATTTTACATTGCAGTAAATGAAGAATACATTTCTGTTATATTTAGGCTCCTCAAACACACGTATCACTGAAGTGTCACTTCCCTGTCTGGGTTTATGTTCACGTATGCCTGTTCCAACCACTTCTTCTTCATCTGTTCTACTCAATGATGTAAATATTGGGTAAAAGGACACACTGCCCCCTGCACTATTAGACACACAACAGCTCTGCGATAGAGCTTTCATCTAATTTTCCAGGATCTTGATATCAAACAACGCTAGCGAATTAAATAACTAGCGCGGAAAAAAATCCAGACATACTTTTTTCATTAACCGTAGGCTACCCAGATTAAATATAATACCTCCTATGTAAAAGGAGAACTGAACACTTTAAAAACCAAGGAGATGATCATTGACTTTGGCAGGAACCCCCCCCCCATCAGCCTGTTACCATCGATGGTGAGAAAATCGAGGTGGTAGACAACTACAAATTCCTGGGTGTACACCTGGACCATCGACTGGACTGGTCAGCACAGGCTTGAGCCCTGTATAAGAAAGGACAGAGTAGACTGTTCTTCCTTAGAAGACTCGGGGCCTTTGATGTATGTGCAAACATGCTGTATATCTTCTACCAGTCTGTGGTGGCCAGCGCCGTATTCTTTGGGGTTGTCTGTTGGGGCGGCAGTATGACCACAAGGGACAGGGACCGGCTGATCAGGAGGTGTGCATCTGTGATGGGGAGGAGGGACTCGGTGGAGTCTGTGGGAGTAGTTTTAGAGAGGAGGATGCAAGCTCTAATGCAGGGGATCCTGACTAATCCCAGGCATCCTCTGCACAACATAGTCTCAGCCCAGAGGAGCTCCCGCAGCAATAGACTCCTCTCACTGCGGTGCAGGACAGAGCGCTACAGGAGGTCCTTCATCCCCGCCGCCATCAGGCTCTTGAATAGATCTGCCTAAGGACCTTGATTTTACACACATTCTACTCACATTCTTAAAATATTTATTTTTTTACCATTGCTATTTATTGTTTATTGTTGTTATGGTATGGTGTGCTCGTGTGTGAATGTGTACGTTGCCGGACACCTGAATTTCTCTCTTGTAGAGATCAATAAAGTTTTCATCATCATCATCATCAAAATTTAATGCCATACTTAAAGAAATAGCGAAATATAACACTTTTTAAGACCATAAAATCACATATTGTGAATAAGATTTTTTTAAGGCTCCGCAGAAACCCTGCACCTTCCGTGGTCTCTTTCCTTTTTTCGACAAACTGCAGGGGCCGTGTGACTTCTGAGCAAACTCCAGATAATTGTCAAAAACTACAATAACATAAAAGACGACGCCTTCAGTGTCTTTTCTATAGGAATCCTTGGGGCAGTTTAACTAGGTCAGATCCAGAGACATTCAGAAGCTCATCATTCATTCTGCAGTTTAATTAAATTGACTCAATGTGATAAACTTTTCCAAACAGGTTCACAGTCAAACTGGGTCATGGACGTGTATTTATAAGTCACTAAATGGCAGATTAAGGCGAGATAATCAGTGTCAATCCAGGACACAAACTGGCCACTGATGAAAAACACATAGTGCTATTTTTGTGTGATTTTCCTCCTTATTTAACCATGTTTATCACCATTTATTCTGCAGTTTCATTTTCAGTGAAGATGTATTTTTCTCTAAAGCATTTAATGAACCTGCGCATTTTCACCAAGGTTATTATAAAGAGCAGAGAAAAATGTAGCTCTTTCATCTATGGGTTTTTACTGCTGATTTAATGTTCGTTTTAAAAACAAATACTTTAATTCATCCACATTCATTTTCCTCTACATATAACCTTTTCTAACCGATTCATGACCTTTAAAAAAATATATCCTTAGCATGTTTCAGTGCAAAAATCAGGTATTTTCCCAGATATAATTCACTAGTCTTGCAGATGTTGAAAGGTAAGTTTAAAGCTTATATCAAAACAGATTATTTTAGTGTTAATTTTGTTGATGGAACTGATGTACAGGTGTCACAAAGCAACTGTTTTAGAAAAAGAAAAAGCCCAAACTAAAATTACTGGAACCAAATTATAACACTAGTCATTTGTTGTTGTTTTTTTAGTCGTTTTGGTTTTTTTGTATTTTTTCATGTTATTTGTTATTTTGTGAATATTTATTAGTTTCTGTTGATATAGTTGCTTATTTTTTCGATGTTTTGTTTATTTATTTCATAATTTTTCTTTAATTGTGTTCTGTTAGTGTCTTACTTAGTTCATGTTACATATTATTTTGTTAGTTTAATATTAATTTTTTGTTTATTTTATTGATTACTGTTCAGTTTGTTTCCGAAAACATGCAGAGAGCACATGAACCAATTTGATCCACCATTTTTTTCCAGTTTGTGCAGCAGTTACTCTGGCACCGTCTTCTCTTGTAGATGCTAATGCTAATGCTACTTCAGATTTGCTGCAATGGGGGACGGGTTTGACGCTAAAGTCCCTCTGACATCAGATGGACCGGAATTTTGTGGGTCCCTCGTTCCTCTTGTTTTCTGTGAATGCAGTATGCAGCCAGTGGAGGTGACAAACCACTTTCCAAGGCAGCACGTGTTGGTAAGTCGGGGTGACCCATCAGATTCCAAAAGTAGCGTGGAAAAGTGGTTTTCAGTGGAATGACACCTTTAACGTCATATTCAGGAGATGCCAGAAAAACCCAGGGTACAGTCTGATTTTGCTTCTCCAGTGAGAATAGGCCACATAAAAACCAAGACACAAAGGGGTCATTTTTTTATTAGACGGGTCCCCAAGTTAAACCAATCCCACCAGATCAGGGCTTAAGTCTAAGACAGCAGAAATGTGTTTTTATGTGTTTTTGTCTCACATTTCTTGAAAATAATTTACATGAAGGATGACATGAGGATCTGATTAAACCCAGTCTAATAAACCACCACATGTCACAAATACAAAGTGTTAGTTTTGTCAATTTCAATTGCTTATCTAAAGCAGAAACTCATGTAATAATCATCCAAGTTGCTTTCTTTCTTTCTGTTTGAACCAATATTGTAAAATGTCTTTTTCTTGGCTTCTCAAACAGGGATTCATTCTCTTAGTTGTGTATAATTTATTATCACGGGGGGGATCATAAATCATACACAATGCATGATTTATGATCACAGACATTTGGGTTAGAGCTGTAATGTAAAACTCATGTCACGTTTAAGAACCATTATGGAATATTATCTACAAAAAAAACAAAAAAAATAAAATAAAATAGAGCCATTTTAAAGACGACGCCACGAGTGTAGTCTTTGGAATTAACATTAAGATTAGTGTTATCAAGGACTTCAACTTTTCGTGAAACTGAGTGGGCGTCGACGCTCCTGAGCAGCTTAAGACGAAGCCCACAGCTGAGTGTTAATTTCCACAGAGGACGCCCCAACAGCTCCCTGGATTGTGTTTCACAGAATGAGAATAAGAACAGAGTGGGCCCATCTCTAATCCCTGTGGAAGTAAACTAATGAGAGCGGGAGGCCGGTGAAGTTCAGAGTCATCCATCATGGTGTCAGGCCCTAAAACCACATAACCTGATGTCTTCACTTGGATGAAGCGACGGCACAGATGTACACAAACAACAACACAAGCAGACACACAGGCGATCCATCAGACGAGTCCCGATAAACAAATGAAATTAAAACTCCACCGCGTCGACACCAGAGAAATAATGATTCCCTCTTTATCAAAACTTCAGACTAAAGCTCTTCTTTTTCCAACATGAGGATCTTCCGCCTGACCATGTTATCATATATAAAGTACGTTACTGGAGGAGTTTTTTTCCCCCTCCCTCAAGCATTCCTGTGAGACACATTTTCATTTTCATTTAAAGCATGAAGCTCAAGTCCTCTTCTGTTTGATGTCCTACTTGGAAAAATGACAGGTTCAGGTTTTATTGGAGAATTTAACTCCTATGAAATTTATCTATAAAAATGTGCTAAACCCACACATTAATCTGCAGAGAAACAGACAGCATTAAATGGTTATTAACTTAAAGCTTTGACTAAAAAAAAAAAAAAAAAAAAAAAAACCTTTTCTCCTCATTTGATTAAACTTGCTTTTTGTCAAAAAATATGACTAATGAGCCTGGATCTCACCAGAATGTTCTATCACTGATCAATAACTTGAATTTGTGACTGTCAGGTTCTGCCGCTATACTAGAGTCCTGTGGTGTGAATACAGGAGATCGATCTCCCAATAGAAGCGGGTGGGTTTGTTTTTCCACTGGAGGAGAAATCAACTAAATCAATCAAAGTTCACTTATGACTTCATGTCAGTAGGAACTATATTTACCTCCGCCAAGAAGGTTTTGTTTTTGCCAGAGTTTGTTTGTCTGTCTGTTAGTTAGAAAGATGACTCAAAAAGTTATGCACGAATGTTGATGAAATTTACAGGGTGGGTTGGTAATGGGGAGGTCTGGAAATGGTTAGATGGTGATCCGGGAGGGGGGTGTCAAGATACCTCAAAAACATTCCAATCGGTACTCAATTGTAATTATATTGATATAATAATCTGTAACCACTTCCATGTTATAAACCAGGCATGGACAAACCATTCCCAAAGGGCCGGTGTGGCTGCAGGTTTTTGTTCCAACCAAGCAAGAGTTCACAGTTTGACCAATCAACTCTCTGAAAACTGAAATCAGTTGATTAATTGAGTGAAGTGTCGTGTGCTGCTGTTTGGTTGGAACAAAAACCTGCAGCCACACCGGCCCTTTGGGAATGGTTTGCCCATGCCTGTTATAAACCATCAAAAGGCAAGGCTTCAAGTTACAAATGAACAAAATTTCTCAAAACTGTGAACAAAATTTCTAGACATTGTCCAAAGGAAGCAACATTAAAAAAAAATAAACATTTCTGTCAAAGAAGATGCTAGTGACGAAGCCAACACTGCTCCTTCACAATAAAGAACTCATGGCCAATGAGTTAAAAAGTAAAAACTTGACTTGAGTTTCATCCTGAGGATCTCTTTCCTGACATGGAAACATCATTTCTGCAAATTCTTTTTCTGAATGTTGACATTTCCAAGTGACTCATCAATACACGGACGCCTTGTCCGCGGTCAGAGAGACTAATCGACAAAATAGATGGAAGGAGTTTGGAAATCCGCAACAGAAAGTTAATGCAGGTGATAAACCAACACAAGTAGACTAATAATACATGGACTGTGGTGAATTTAAAACCTATACATGCCGTTGCCTTGGTTTTTAAACACTCATAGATTTAAGAATTGTTTGGCTCATTCAACGGAGGATGTTATTTATATTTTGTCCGCCTGTTCGTTTTGTTGATAATACATCTCAGTTGTGTCAGTTAATCGCTGAGATCTGGAACAAGTCAATAGATATGAGCGGTGACGCAATAAGACGGATGATAAACAGAGCTCTGGGTTCGCCGCAGACGTTATTAACTGAACTGTCTGCGATAAATGCTGTCGGACTTCACAGGTGAAGTTTGACCTGTCTTTGCTGATGTACAGTTGTTATCAAGATGTATCAGCTGAACACTGAATGGACATTTTTACTGCATGTAGTTTTCTTGCTCTTTCACCCTTGGCAGATAAAAGTGTCCTGACAGACTTTGCTATGAAAAAGTCCGTCTTGTTGGTAGAAGGACGATAAGGGGTCAGCAGCATCTGTTTGGCCCCAGGAAATGAGCTAAGTTCCAGATTGACAGCTCTCTGATGACTGTTTTATAGATCTTTTACTGAGTCTATTATCACATTCTGTTTCATTTGCATCTATAAGTCCTAGACAAAATAAAAAACCTCATTAACCAGGATGATTAAAGCCAGCAGTAAAACCTTTGTGGGTCTGCAAAAAGGTCTTTCTGAACTGTACAGTAACTAAGTGAGAAAGAAGGCAAACTGAATCCTGTCTGACAGTGCTCACCCCGACAGCTGTGGTCATAAGTTTACATACCCTGACTGAATGCACTTGCATGTTCCAACATGACAATGACCCAAAATGTAAGGTCAAGTCAACCTGCCATTGGCTGCAACAGAAAAGAGTCAAGGTGAAGGAGTGTCCATCTGAGTCTTCTGAACTCAATATCACTGAGACCTTCCCAAAATGGCTCAAATATGCTGTTCATGCAATAAAAAGAATAATTAAATTGGGAATACTCAAAGTTTCAGAAATAGTACTACTAAGTCAAATGTATTAAGTTAATGTAACATGTTCTTTTTAAGTACTTACAACTAATATTTTTTTTATTATTAAGGGGAACTATTGTGGATATAAGTGAATATAACTTAACATATGAGGTACAACTTAGTGGAATTAAGTCATTAAATGCTGAGAATTATATTGTACTGTTATTACTATTGTTTCAAAGGATGATTGAAAAAAGATTTACTTAACTGATGTAATAGATGATGAAATACAATTTCAGAGCACTCCAAATAAACACCAATATCTATCACACCAAAGAAAATACAATCACAAAACAGTAATTTTATTCAGGGTTGGCTGTGGTTCAGTTGGTAGAGTGGGTCGTCCAATGACTGAAGGGTCAGAGGTTTGCGTCCCGGCTCTGTCTGTCCACATGTCCAACTGTCCTTGGACAAAGACACTGAGCCCTGACTTAGTCTCCCAGTAGGACTGACAGAACCTTAGAATAATAAGTAATGTTTAATTTAAGTATACATTAATAAGCATCTAAATTTTAAGTTCTGGAAACTTGGATTTTTTTAAGTTTCATCAACTTAAAAATAATTGAATCGAATGCCTTAAATCTTTTTAGATCTCCTAACTTATTTGGGTTTACAATGCAAAGTATTAAAGGAACTGAAGGTGTTTTGCCAAGAAGAATGGGCTGCTTTTACCATCTGAGAAAATAAAGTGTCTCATCTACAACTACTACAAAATACTAACATATTTACAGAGTTTGAAGATCAGTGGAAAAGTGACGAATGACAGATAATTTGCCCATAAAAGGTTACCCAAAAGTAAAATGGTAACTTTGACAAAACCCCCATTTTACAATTTAAAACTTTTTGCACTGGCAAGAGGTGTTTTTTTTGGCATAGCACAAATGGTATATTATGCAAAACTGCAAAGTCCTTTTTAATTGCAATCAGGTGATTTGAAAATTTTAATGTTGACGGATGTTACAACGGGCAAAGAAGAAGAGTTTTAAAAGAAACATGGTGTAGTATGCGTGGACACACCAGGTTACCCAATATTAGTACAAGATATAAGGGTAAAATGTAATAATAATAATAATAATGGATATATCTGTAAGTTAACATGACGTTTACATTCATCACCACGGTTACAGAATGACTTCTCATCTTATCTGGTAATCATAAACAAGTTATCACATATGTGATTTAATGGAAAAATAACGTTAGACACGTCTGTTTTTTCAACATTTAGTAAATATCAGTTAAAAGTTTGTGCTTCTGTTTAATGCAAAATCAACTACCAATGTTAACGTGGACAATAGAGAAGATGAAGAACTAGGGCATGTAAACTTAGAATCAGGGTAATTTGGATAGTTCCTGTTGTCAGTATGATTTAAAAAGAATCTATTTGTTGTATGATAAATGGCTTCACCCAAATGCTAGCCACAAGTGAAGGAAAAGTTTTTGCATTATCATTCATATTCTCTGAAAAATGGCCAAAGAATAACAAGTTCTGCTCGGGTATGTAAACTTATGAGCACAACTGTAGTCCCTTCGCTATACCAATAGTTTACAATTGATTAAGTAATTGTTTTTTTTTTTTGTTTTGTTTTTTAATGGCCCACACATTTTTATGCGATTGTCATTTTGGGTCTCACTTTATTTCCTCACTGCTGTTCGTTATCAACCAATTGTGATTTTAATTGCTACTGCGGCAGAAACAACTGCTCCCTGGAGACAAATAAAGCCGTTGAATCTTGAATGCTAATTTTTGTCTTGAAACTGAACTGCAGAACGTATGGAATTGACGGTACAGTTGAAATGAAAAAACAATCCAACACCGTCTTGCTCACCATTCTAACAAAGGTCAGGATTGTCAGGAGTTCAGTATTTATTGATAAATTATGCAAATGTGCCCATTAAAGTTCAAATCTGTGCGTTGGATCCGAACGTGGACGTGGCACGGTTGCTTGTGATTTCAGTTCCAGTGGTTGATACTTAAACCCTGGATGGACAAAAGGAGTAGCTCTTCATGCAGTGCACCTTCACAGAGCCTTACAGCGTCTACTATTAACAGCCTCCTTGCTCAAAGATAACCCTTTGTTTCTTCACTGACCTGGAAAATCCTGCTCTCGGTTATGAGTCGGCTTCTGTTTGACACCTGCATAAGATGAATTATGCTTAAACGGATCTGATGGGACAGGAGTTAGTGTAACCTATACATGACCCAAATTACATAGCTTGAGGACCAAGCATATACTGCTGAATAATGTATTGTTCACGACGTGTATGGAAATGAAACGATGAAGTAAGTACGTCCTGGAAAAAAAAAAAAAAAAAAAAAAAAAAATCGGAGGTAACTCGACATGCTTCAAAGGCGAAGCTGACAAGAGCAGAACAAGAGGATGGAGGGCGGGTTAACATCCGGCACTTAGAATTTCAAGTACCGTACTGGTGATTCTGCACGACTGAACGTAGAGTAGAGTTGCTCTGGTGTTCCTTTTGCTGAACATCACCGATTCAACATGTCAGATACCGTCTTCATCTTCTTCCATCATCTGCACTGTTCTATTGAGTTCTTCTTAACATGTGGAACAATAACCATGTACAGTACAAGCAAAGTAAACATTTCCACTCTAGGGCGAAGTCAAGAAAAGGTTAACATTGGGTCAGTAACCGCCACCAAACTTCTATTTTTGGGTAGATAATTATTTATATTATCAGGAAATTGTAATTTAAGATGAGGAAAAAAAGAAAGTTTGAGGAGTTCTATGAGTGTGAATGTTTGGAAAGTTTTTGTGCCGTTGTTCTGTCAAACTGAGCTACCAGCAGCCATAATTGACAATATCTCTACAAATTCACATTTTTCCATAAAAAAATATGTTACTTTGCATTTAGAATGCTCCCATTATAGGCAGACTTTTTTCCAAATATATTTTATTTTTCTAATAGTATTGGATATGAATTTAGTTACTCAAAAGGTAGGCTACTGTGAAATATATTCTCCATTTACCACAATGTAAAATTTTAAAGTGATCCAGAATCCAGGATCTCTTCCAAATCACCACCACAATTTAATCATTTCTTCCTTGTGACACTCCCAACATATCCTAAAAATTTCATCAAAATCGGTCCCCCAAAATCTAATTATTTCCAGATCTCCCCATTATCAACCTACCCTGTACATTTAATCAAGATTTGTGCATAACTTTTTAAATTATCTTGCTAACAAACTGGCAAAAACATAACCCCCTTAGTGAAGGTAATAATAATAAATTTGTCTACTCTAGAGCAGATCTGTTAGATTTAAGTGTTGATGTAGTATGACTGATTGTTTTGTACTTTGAATTTCCCCATGGGTATGAATACAGTCTGTCTGTCTATCTATATTACATCTATCTAATAAAGGGTTAAGATAAATAATTATAATCCAATTTCATGTTAGCTATAGTTATGAAAAATCGCCCACATTTCAAAGTCCTCTGATAGTTTTCAGATGTTAGGTGATAAGCAGCAGCTAATGGCAAATTCATTGATTTACCTAAAATAATAAAAGAAAAATATAAAAGGTTTAATTTCCACAGTGGAGGGATGCCTTTGATTTCACATGTGGCCCTTCTCTAATGACCATCAGAGGATCGCTTCAGATTATCGGGCTGATTGTACGTTCGCAGAATCAGACATCAGAGAGACTGGAGTTCATAAAGTGAAAACCCCGGTGGAGATACTCACCGTACTTCCTGCGAATCTCGTCATGCCTCGTCTTCCTATCCGTCTTCCTGTAAAACACAAAGACAAAACAAAAAAAAAAGACAGTCAACATGGGACAACGGGATAAAAAGCTAAAAAAACAAAACAAAAAAAAACCCAACTGATTTTCCACGGATGTAGACGCAAACATTTCTTCTAAACAATTTTGTCATGTAGGGGAGTGTTAAGTCACATTTTCTCTCCTTGCAGTCTAGCTGATAATCAAACACAAAACCCGAGCAACATGCCTGCTGTCAGCCCCTCACTCAGCCTTTCTGAGGACGAACAAAAGCCTGGGAGGAGGTTTTGTGCTGCAGACCTCCAGGGGCGTCACTGCACTTCATCTGCTCACAAAGAACTGCTGTAAATCGGTGGGTGCTTTATTGCTACGTAGTGATCTGTGGGCAATCTGGGTGGCTGAGTGCTGCTCTCCATCTGTCCCACCGGGCCAAGGATGCCTCAAACGCACCAGAATGATTGACAGCTTCACACTCCTTCCACATAAATAAGAGCTCCGTGCAACAAGTGGGGAAGTTGAAGTAAAAGAAATGTATTTTCCTACAAAGCTGGAAGGAAACAGATTGAACAGCCAGACAAGAGGAAACAGAACTGAAAATCAAATTGTGTCCAGTGCACTGTGCAAACATGTTATAGCGCCATGGTTTTGACAAAATGTAATCGCATTACTTCTGGTGAAACATTTCAGGGTAACCAGTACTTCTGATACCACTGACCAAGACAGTGTTCACTAATTTGGTAAAATGACCATAAATTTGGAGCCTTTTTGCGTGGCTTTCTTCGCCTGGCACTGGAAAAAAAACACAGTTAGTAAAGGATAATGTGTTGCCCAAGTGTTACTATCAGAAAAACACCCGCCTTCGGTGTCGGGGTGTTATTCGGCCCCGTCGGGAAATATTTTTCAATAGTCACGTGTGGGCAATACATTATCTCGCCTATTCTACGGGTTATTACAGCTTATTACTGATACTACTCTAACAGATTGGATAAAATAGCCGTTACAACGTAGCAAATATTTACTTTCAAAGTGGCCGAACTACCTGCGGAGTGATACGGTACCGTGAATCTGAAATGACAAATGTGACAAAACTCGTCATTGGCAGCGGGCGGTTACGGAAAAAAATCCGCCCGCATAACGCTGGGGACATCCATTCAAAGTGAATGGGAGCTGTTGCGACATTCTAGAGGACTATTGAATAAAAAAATATAATACAAGATATTTTTGCTTGAATTGAATTGAACAAAACTATCTGCCAATGGAACAAGTGAAAGCGATCTTATATTTGGATTTCTTGAATTAAGATTTTCAGGATGTATTGTCTATAAATCACTTCTTACTGTATATCTCACTGAAAAGTTATTCTTTAGGCGAGTACGTCTTATTTTAAGAGTGATGAAGTATTTGGACTAGAAATGAGAAAAATACACTTCGTAAAATCCCCCCCCCCCCAATGTGTGCTTTACCTGCCAGTCAAATCGATTCATGTCACTCTAAACAACCCCAGTTTGCCGTTACGGGTTAGAACAAGCCAACAACAACAGGGTCAGTGAATAACAACACCCTTAAATCTTAATTCAAGCTGCAAAAATAACTTTACTTAAAAATGTGTAGAGTTCTGCTGTGGCCTTTAAGCCTCCATTCTTTCATTTGATTTAGCTCCCAGTTGGTGCGCTCTGTCTTGAATACATAAGGACTTACCCTCCATGGGGGTCCATGGGATAATCCAACGCTACACAAAGCTTTGCAGTAAACCTAGAACTTGGAGCTACAAAAGTCAGCCTCACAAACAAATAAAACCTTGGCTGGCTAGAAAGTTCCCACAGAAAATCTCTGTCCGATGTACTCTATATGTGCAAAATATATTTAGGGAACGTAAAAATTCTGTACATTTTATTGCACATAATTGCATCTCAATTGCGCTGGTCTGTACATACCGTATTTTAGGTTTATTTCTACATTGTACATAGTCTGGAATCTGGAATCTGGATACACTAATTCTTCAGCATCTTTCATATTGATGGCCATATTGGTGATACGATACAAATGCCAATACTCGGATCATGATACAATATATTAGGAAATATCATGATACGGTTAACAAAGCATTTTTTAAGCCAAGTATTTTTAGAAGAATTGAATCACACCAGAAATGTAGAAACATATTAAGCACATTTTTAGTTGAACAGAACAGGATATAATGCTATATCACTTAATTTCCCTCTGTAAAAACATAAAACTGAAATTCTGTTTCACAGACATTACAGTTTAAGATCGTGCCCAGATGTTCATGTTCTATTAGTTCATAATGTTCATTTTGTACAAAGGCACTAACATCTGTCTCCTGGAGATACAAAGTGCTTTTAGGACACTTTAAATAACATTTATTTAAGAAAACAGTGTTAGTCATAATAAATAAAGAAATAAGAAAATAAGAAATACAAAAAAAACTTTCTACCATTTTGAATAAACACCTAAAATATTGTGATATATTGCAGAAACAATGTTTTCTTACACCTCTAATATTGGGTGTTCTTACATTTTCTCTACCTCCAAGAAAATGCCATGATGTGCATGTGACAAACATCCTTGAATCTTGAAACTAATGCAGATTCATCAAGTAAAAGGTAGTAATAGCAAAGTTAGCATATCTCATACAGCTACAACCACCACTTAAATTCTAAAAAAATATGCTGCCTGGAAACAAATATGACACATTCCTTTAAGAAACTCTCCTCTAAATCCCAGAGGATTAGGTGAAAGCATCTTTATTGTGAGAGCATTGTGCCCTTGTGAGACCCATGAATCTGTCTGCACGTAGCTTATCTGTACTTTGGCTGTTTGAGCTGTCAAGTTCAGCTTGTAAAGAAGTTAGGAGTCATATTCATCCTTTTGACCCACATTAGGAACAACAAATGGTTTATTAATGAATTTGATTCATTTGGGAACAACAACAATAAAAGTTGCTGAAGCTGGCAAGGCCATCGAGGCATAGGTTAGGATGATTTATTTAGACTTAAAGCGTCGTGTGAAATTCAGGATGGGCAGATTTGTGTCAGAAAAAAGAGTGTGTCAATCAAACTGTCAAAGAAAACCCCTGTTCTACTCAAGTCCACCATTAATGTAGACAGAGCACTGTGTGTCTTGTGCTCAGATTTTTGGTTAAATTTAGCTGCATTTTCTGATTTATTCATCTGTGCAACCCAATTTAGAAAGAAAAAAAAATACTTCATGTCATGTAGCTAGTTTACTTTTATTGCTAACTCCCACAGGACTGTTATTGCTTTGAACAAGTCAGTATTTATGGTATTAGAGGTCAGACTTTGCCCAAGGATGTGGAGTCACCAAAAAGAAAAAGTAATTGTGAACAAAAGCAGACAGTAAAGTTTGGAAACTGCCAGTGAAGATCATTATTTTTAATCATTTGTGGGTACGTTCATAATAGATAACCATTTACATGTGATTTAAAGAGACTAAGGCTGCAACGATTAGTAGACGTCGAAAAAAAATTGATGATAGAAATAGTCGACAATGAGGTTGTTTTTTGTTGACAACTCAATGAGAGAGAAATTAAAACCTGACACTGAGCAAGTGGACCTTCAAGTCCAATAAAGTAAGTGGAAAATGACATGAACACTAAACTTTACATCTGTGGCCACATAGTTCTAAAGCATTAAGAGTGTAATAGTTGTAAAATGTGATTGATAAGCAAACTACTGAATTAGAATTGATTCACAATGGATTGGAATGAGTATCTAGATGGGTGGTGTCAAACTCATTTGACTTCAGGGGCCACATTTCGCTAAATTTGATCTGAAGTGAAGTAATAATACATAAACAATGTCAACTCTGAATATGTCTCTATATTTTAGAGTGAAAAATATCAAATTAAATAATGAAAATTAACAAACTATTCTTTCAAACAATGTGAATAACACGAAACAAATGAAAGAATACGCCTAATTTCAACAATTATGCTTTTCTTTATCATTTCCACATGTTCATTATAACTTGCAGTGGATCCATAAATACACAAAATATTTCATCAGGCAGATTATTCTTAAAATTGCACTTCTCTTAAAACAACACTTCATCATATATTTGTTAAAGATTATTCAAATATTTTGCGAAATTATGCTTTGTTTTAGTGTAAATATGTGAAAATATTTCCATTTACAAAGAGAAAAATGTGGAGTTGTGATTATAGATTATTATGATAGTATTTTACTGGTTCTGACCCACTTCACATTGAATTGATCTGAATGTGAAATCTATTTTTGCATTTCACAAATTCATCCCAAGGGCCGGATTGAACCCTTTGGCAGGCCGGATTTGGCCCCCGGGCCTTATGTTTGACACCTCTAATCTAGATGTTTGACTAGTACTAACTAATATTAAAGGGCTGTGGATGTGCTCCGCTTGGCAGAGAGAATTACAGAAATATTTATGAATGGGAAATCTGAATATTTATAGATTTCATGGGAGCCTGCATCCGTCTCCATCCTGGTCTCAGCAGCTAATCTAAGATCGATGCTGTGAGGTGAGTTTGTTCGACTCCACAGCCTCCAAAACTAGTGTCTGGAAGCTCTGCTCTTCCTTTGTATTCTGAATGTCCTGTTCTCAACATGAGCTGCAAGTACAGTATGTAGGTCACTGCACTAACTGTGACTCTGCAGATCTGATCATGCACACCGCAGGAAACCAGACTAGAGTAAAGCTCACAGAGGTTGAATACGCAACTCCCAGGCAAACGTGCACAGAGAACCGAACGCCGATGTTCCCGGCAGCGCCAGCGATGATGACGAACCGCAGTTACCGACTTTTGTTTCTGCTCGACTGCCCCGCTTACCAACACGTCGGCCAGCCTTCCACTGAGGATGAATATGGGATGAGTACAAGAAGTAAATGGAAAGATGAGGCTGAAACATTTATGGAGAGCAGGAAAAGGAGTGTGTGTCGATATACAAACGCACACTGGCTAACACACTGGTTCTTTGACAGTGGATAGGACTCCACAGGATGTAGCCGACTCTATTTATGACCACAGTGCCCAGAGAGCAGCTGCTCAGCCTTGACAATCCAATTGGTGTTTGGGGATGTGAGTGGAAGAGCTCTGAGCTCCTCCTCTGGGACGTGGACTTGTTGAGGCTGCAGACACACCAGTTGTTTTGGATTTCAATCATACAACGGGCCCCTTTGTTCAGCACTATGAACCCTTGTGAGGATACTATGGGATACTTGAGATGGTGGGCTACGAGATAAGATATGAAAATGACTTTTCTTTTTCTTAATTCGAGGTCCTTCATCGTGTTATCAAAGCTCCATATGTGATTATAGAGGTTGATTTGTTGGTGGGGGGGGTTACACCAAAGATAAATAATCTTCCAGTTAGAATTGTTTTGCATATTATTATGTCTGTATGTGATGGTGTAAAATAGAGAAGGGATGGGAAACTGTGATCAGGATTCATACACATTTGTTAAGTTCAAAATCAAGCACTTTTCAGGATCATTTTCAAACATTTCCAGCACAGTACCTTATCGCTTTGGTAAAAAAAAAAAAAAAATCACTTTTCATCACAATGACGTACATTCTATTATGCTATAAACATCTAAAAGTACATTTCATAATAGCAAAATATTTAGAAATTAAAGAACATAAATTTTTATCCCAAAAAAATAAGATACTATTTGACGTTCAAACACACTTCTGCCGAGAAAGAAATTAAGATAAAAATTTACTGTGAGTTAACCTGAGAGCCCCCGCATTTTTCAAAATGTATTCATGTTTCTCTACAAGTAGCTTTGGCCTCCCACCTAACCTGGCAGAGTGAATATTAAAAATGAAGAAATAAATCACAACACAGAATTCCAAGGACTTTCAACTAAAACTCAACCACTTTTCAAACCTTGACAACACGGCATTGAAATTCAAGGACTTTCAAGGATTTCAAGCACCCATACAAACACTGAATGACAGAAAGCTGAGGAACAATATGAAACAAACCAAAGACAAAAAAGGCTGATTCACTGCAGCTGCACCTGCTCAAAAACAAACTATATATATATATATATATATATATATATATATATATATATATACATACACACACATAAACAAAGGAATAAGATGCTCATCAAGGACCGGGGTCTATACATGGAAGTGCAGGAAGAGACAAATCGATAATCAATACTAAAATACGATCAAAAACAAGTCTGAGGTGTTTTGTCCAAACATATTGGCGACAGTGTCCCTGTAGGTAATGAAAGACATTTATTTTTCTATTAAACTGCCTCAGACTGGTTTGTAGCTGTTGTATATTTTTTTTACTGCTTCATTTTTAACACTGATGATCCAACCCCTCCCTTTTGTTTTTCTATAATAGTTCAACTTGTCTCAGTTTTACTGAGTTTGGCTCCCAAATAAAAAATGATTTGTGACAAGACACAGAAAACATGAAGAAAATGCAGTGATGAAAAGATAACATGTGTACTTGCATGGTGTGTGTCTATGTATAAACATATGTAAGTGTGTATATTGAGTAATGGAAAAGGAAATCATGTTTTGTGGAGGAGGGGGGGGGGGTTAAATAAGTAGTACTTCTTTCCATCCCTTTCCAGGCACGTAACTGAAAATATGCTGTCATTTAAAATTTTAATATATGTTGAATATTATGCTATTCTAAGATTGTTGATTTTTGTATCATTATTGTGTTTTAGTTGTTCATATACATGTCAAATTTCATTGCATGTTTGTAAATAAATCACTTAATCAATTCAAATAAAGAAACCAACTATGAGAAACTATAATTAAAATTGACAGCCAGGTAATCAAGACTAATTAAGTCCTATTCAACAACTCAAATCAAATGCAGTGAAATTCTCAAATTGATGTTGAAGCTTCTACATGTGTCACTGCCTCTGACTCTTTATGTGGTGTTACAGTCTTACAGTGTTACAGTGTGTGTGTCTATGTGTGTGTCTCTGTTCTGCTGCAGGGCATCGGATCACATGCCAAACACACACACACAGAAAAAAAAAAAACTTTCTGCAAAGGGCTGCATGTCAGAGGTTACAACACACTAGTTAGACTGTGCATCAGGAACAACTCAAAATAAAAATCCAAGTAGTGGTGCTTGTTAGCGATGTTAGCCTAGCATAGTTGAACAATTTACTGAGAAAATATTCAAGGGATTCTTAATATTGTGCCAGAGATTTAATGATGACGGAGATAAAAACAGCAAAAAAAATCTGTCTTTGAAAGCTGGGTCTAAAAAATTAATCAAAAGTTGAATGTTTCCATTAGTGTTTCCATGGTTACATATCTGAATCACTTCCCTCATGGTGAATCATTTCAAATATCACGCCATCATTAACACAGTCTGCTTGTTTACATAACAAATTGAAAAAACACTCATGCTTTTCGGAAATTTTGTTGTGAAGTGCATTGTGGGTACGGGTGCTGAACCCAAATGTCACCCTTTTCTTAATAAATTTAGAATTAGAATCAATTGCATCAGATAGATTTTAATAAATTATTGGTATTACAATGTTGGCGAGTTATTTTGATGTGTTTTTTGTTTTGTTTGACTTAAGTTAAGTGTAATTATTATGTTTAATAAAATCCATTGCCCCACATTTGGAGGTAAATTATTTTAATTTGTAGCAAGTCTGTATTTTTGTTTTATGAGTAATCAAAAGCTTGATTGGAAAATATAAAAATGTTATGATTATGTACCATAAAAATGCTGAGTTTTCATGCCTGGAATGATTGAGTTCACTTGGGTTATTGCAATAAAAGAAAGATGAATAAATATTCTGAGTAGCAGAACCTGAAAATATTTGAGTTGGCTTAATTAGTACATTTAATGTCATTATAATTAAAAATTACATTGACCATAAACTCCAAATATATGAGCTCTGATCTATTCAAATGTTTGAGTTCATGGACTCAAAAAAAACAAAAATTGGACTTTTTTTTTAGTTCTGCTGACTTATTCAGGTTTACAGTGTAACATTTAAGTCAGCTGTACATTTAAATGAAGCATAAGCTTCCTATGGCAGATCAAACTAAAACTAAATAAGGGCACGTTTTATCTGCAAATGTGAGCTGTGATTACATGACAAAAGAGAGGACATTTCCTGCAGCTTTTCTAAACCTGTACTTTTATCTATTGTTAAAAACTTTCTAAAAGAAAAAAAAAAGGTGCTTTGAGGAAGCCTACCTCTTAAATGTCACTGCAGCAGCTTAAATTTACATAAAGTTATGCACAAAGAAGTTGAATCAGAACTAAATATCTGCAGATTCTTAGCCGTTCAGGTCGGGGTAAATCTACATGCTTTTGTACAGAAGTGTCAAACATGTGGTCCGGGGGCCAAAATTGGCCTGCCAATGAGTCCAATGTGGCCCCTGGGACGAATTAGTGAAATGCAAAAAGTACACAGAAGATATTAATAAATAAGGAAGTTAAAATTACTTGACATCGATGGATCAGACCATAGTCATAATAAACAATCATCAAAAAATGCTAATTTTCTCCTTTGTTTTAGTGTTATGAAAAAGGGAATAAATATAGAAACAAATAAATAAATAAAAAAAGACTAGCCTGATACAAAAAAAATGTGAATAACTTGAAATATATGTGGAATTTTACCAATATTGTGAATGTTACTAAACGTGTGTCTTTGTACATTCACTGTTATCTTTAAAGTTGTGATGCGCATGTATATATAAATGATAAACTTAAGTGTAATATTGTTAATATCGCACTTATTTTTCTTAAGATTTTCCAGGTTTGTTAATATTTGTTCATGTTACTTTCAAGTACAGTTCGCAGATGTAAACATTTTCATGATGGAATTTTACTATTTTTGCTCAAAAACAGAGAAAATTGAGACAGTTGACACTATTTCTATATTTTTATCCTATTATTTCTATTATTTTACTGGTCTGACCCACTTTATACCATTTTAGGCTGAATGTGGCCCCTGAATTAGAATGAGTTTGACACCCCTGCTTTAGTAGAAGGCATGTGTGGAGCGTGGTTGTCTTCTCTTGAATTCCACCTCCACAAACGTACTAATGTATCTGCAGTTTTTTTTCTCCTTCAACCTGTTTTGACTGAAGGATAAGTAGTTCTTACCGCTCCTCAGCGCGTTGTTTGATCTCCTCCCTCCTCCTGGCGTATCTCTCCTCATCTCTGTCAGGACTTCAGAAGAAGAAGAAAAAAAAAATAACACAGGAAACAGAATTAGTGCTGCTCACAAAAGTGGAGAACAACACTTAATCTACACGTGATAAGATCAACCACATTCACCTGAGGACATTATTTAGAAAAAGGAACATGATTTATATCTGATTAAACTTTCATCATCATTTTTTTTTTGGGGGGGGGGGGGGCTGAATAAACAAACTGAGAATAAATCTGTCTACAGAAAATGGGGAAATGTAAACTCCTGAAAACTAAGCCATTTTGGGAAGTGTGTGAGTTTGTTTTGCTTTGCTTGTTCTTCAGCCCATTTTTTTTGGGGGGGGGGGGGGATTGTTGACACATTGCAAAAAACATTTTCAGGAAAGTCACCAAAAAAAAAACAAAAAAAAAAACAGTATTTCTGGAACACTGTTCTTAGTTTTTTTTTGCCACAAAAAGAAAAAAATATCATCAACAAGCATGTTTTTCATGAGAAAATGTGATCCTTTTTTAAGGAAATATATCTAAAGTATTCTGTCCTACAAAGTAAAAAGGCAGTAACTGCATTTTTTGGCAAAAAATGTGTTATTGTGTTTTGTTTTGTTTTCAAACATTCACATCATTCTTTGTCATGTAATAAAATATCTCATCTCAAATGTCTGCCGTTTTGGAGAAAACTGGTGAGTGTTTGTACAGTAACTGCAAAAAGTACTAGTAAAACAAAACAAAAAGGCAGCAAAGATCATTACTATGTTCTTAACAATGTCCATTTAGGACCCTGCCCCAATAGTTTATACTCCATCACTGTATTAGACTGAAACAGATTATGGAAATACCGTATTTTCTGCACTATAAGGTACACTGTCAATGAATGGTTGTTATGAAGGTTTTTCATATATAAGGCGCAATAAGTGAAGTCAAAATCATGAGATAAAAAGTCAAAATAGTGAGATAAAAAGTCAAAATACTGAGATAAAAAGTCAAAGTAGTGAGATAAAAAGTCAAAATCATGGCATAAAGTCAAAATCGTGAGATAAAAAGTCAAAATTATCAAATAAAGTCGAAATTCCCCGCCACTAAGCACTACCAGAATTAATCCATATATAAGGTGCACTGTGGTTTTTGTAGAACTAGTTAATATGCAGTAACAATAACTGTGTCATGTCCAATATTCTACTTACAACTACTGTTGAAGGCAGTTACTGCCTTTTTATTTTGTAGGGCAGTATTCTCAAATATATATTTCATCTTATATTTAAAAGCTATAACAATAATTTAAATGAAATATCAGAGGAACAAGATCATCTTTACCATATTTGATGAATGTTATATTCTATTGTTATTATTTCCTCTACACCATAAATGTGTTATTGTCTAAACTGGCAGTTTGTGGAAACTGTTTAATAAAATGGAAAAACTAGGACTGTTTCTAGTGCCTTGAAGTCCTTTAGACAGACAGACTGAAGGAGAAAGAAAAACTCTATGACAAAGGTGTCAATCTCCGGTCTTCAAGGGCTGGTGTCCTGCATGTTTTGAATATTTTCTTCTTCCACTGGATTCAGTTTAAACCTTAAACTCCTGAGACAGTTCCATAGGGGAAAAAAAAGAATGAAAATAAGCAACAAAATAAACAAAAAACAGCCAAATAAATAATAAAATGAATAAAAATGAATAAACCAACAAAATAATTTGTAATATTAACAAAGTAAGACATAAATGGAACAAAATTTAAGAAAAAATAAGAAAAGAAAAAGTAGAAAAATAAACAAAATTTGCAACAAAATGAACATAAAACTAATAAATATTTACAAAATTATAAATAACGTGGAGAAATTTGCCAAAAAAAATTACAAAAAAAAAGAAAAGAACAGAGAACAAGTATTGAAATTTGGTCCTAGCAGTTTTAATTTAGCCTTTTTCTAAATTAGTTTCCTTCTGACAAATATTCCATGAAAAAAAAGAAAAAGGAAAACTTTTTTTTTCTGAATATTTAAACTAATCCATCCATTCAGAACGTGTCAGTACTGACACTTAAGCATTAATAATCAGCTCCTCATCAGCTCTGCATTAGATTGATAATGATGTCATGGCTTCCAGGTGTGATGTAAGAAACATAAATCTAAAACTTACAGGACCCCGGCCCTCCAGGACTGGAGTTTGACATCCCTGCTCTAGGATGTGTTGAAGAAGAAAAACTCATACTCATTTATCTCATTATGCAAAATCAAAAATGGCCTGCACACCTTTTCATAGTAATTTTGTGTATAATATGCATATCAAACCAATTTCATCTTAGTGATAAAAAAAAAAATAAAAAAATCCAACGCCTGTTAAAATAAGCAGAACCTGTGATCTGCTAAATCAATGTTTTTTTTTTAGGTTGCAGCCACACCAGCGTTGCAATCCTGTATTTATTGGCATGAAAGGACCTTCATCTAAATGTGAATATTTTAAGAGTAAGCACATGTTGCTGCATAAATTAAAGTGTTACACGATTTCACTAATTTGCATTTCACATGTTGACCTGCATTTTACATAAACATATGTTCCTGTTAGTGTATAGATGAATAAATATGATATGGCCTTGATTTATTCATTATGCATTAAGAACACGAACGGTAAACAATTAATTGAGCTATTAATGTTGACAGAACTTTTTCATCACACTATGAGTGTAAAGATATACGTACACATGTAAGCCATGTTTTTTTTTTGTTTTTTTAAAAAACATGCCTTGAATTAACACTGCAGGCCCCAACTTTTGATTCTCTATTGAGGTTTTTTTTTTTTTATGTATTTATAGATGGACACAGTGCAGAGTTGCAGGGAAGTCAAATCAGAGAGATAATATCATCTGCCCAGATTCGATCCCAGGCTGATTCTTTTTGTGATACGTCCTTTAACCCTTTAAACTTCCACTCAATTTCACCTAAATTTCTTAATAAATTCAATTGAATGCTGTTTTTGAACCATTTTGATAACATGCAGTTGGTGTTTGCTTCTATTAGAAATGAAAATATTAAGATGAAAACTGGGATATTGGAGGCAGGTCGTGTTAAATGACACAATAACCATTTGTGGATATTTATTGATGTGTTTTGGACTACATATGGACTATTCTGTTTGTTTGTTTTGGATGTTTTCGTTGGACTATGACTGTGTTTGTTGGAATATGATTCCTCTGTGGATAATTATGAGACATAAAGGTTCAGATCAGCTGTTTGACATTTGTATTTTGAACAAATGAGTGATTATACCTGCTGTGGTTATTTTATCAGAAAGTGTCTTATTATATATCTTCCAATGTGTGAGAATCTCCGTTGTCAAACTACATTAGGTCATGTGACATTTGGGACAGGTGTGGGTGGTTTGATTAACATTTTTAAGCGGCTACTTCCAGCCTATATGTGGACCCTTGGAAGTTTAAAGGGTTAAGAGAAGAGCTGTTTGTGACAACTTTTTATTTCTGTGGACTCTTGTTACTCAACCTATATTTAACATTTACAGTCAACGTTAGTCCAAACAGCTCATAAACCAGTTACTGGACTGTATATAGGTTTGACTTACATGAATATAAATGTAAATTTGATGATTTCGATAGATAGATAGATAGATAGATAGATAGATAGATAGATAGATAGATAGATAGATAGATAGATAGATAGATAGATAGATAGATAGATAGATAGATAGATAGATAGATAGATAGATAGATAGATAGATAGATAGATAGATAGATAGATAGATAGATAGATAGATAGATAGATAGATAGATAGATAGATAGATAGATAGATAGATAGATAGATAGATAGATAGATAGATAGATAGATAGATAGATAGATAGATAGATAGATAGATAGATAGATAGATAGATAGATAGATAGATAGATAGATAGATAGATAGATAGATAGATAGATAGATAGATAGATAGATAGATAGATAGATAGATAGATAGATAGATAGATAGATAGATAGATAGATAGATAGATAGATAGATAGATAGATAGATAGATAGATAGATAGATAGATAGATAGATAGATAGATAGATAGATAGATAGATAGATAGATAGATAGATAGATAGATAGATAGATAGATAGATAGATAGATAGATAGATAGATAGATAGATAGATAGATAGATAGATAGATAGATAGATAGATAGATAGATAGATAGATAGATAGATAGATAGATAGATAGATAGATAGATAGATAGATAGATAGATAGATAGATAGATAGATAGATAGATAGATAGATAGATAGATAGATAGATAGATAGATAGATAGATAGATAGATAGATAGATAGATAGATAGATAGATAGATAGATAGATAGATAGATAGATAGATAGATAGATAGATAGATAGATAGATAGATAGATAGCATTGTATGCATCTGTATGTCTTGTAAATTCACTCATTTCATGTTGCACTTTACACACCTCTTCTTCTATCACTACTGGGTTTTGCATCTCCTAAACTGTTCACACACAGCCACTGACGCATGCACTAAAGTTAATGCATACTGTACATCCACTCAGCAAATTCAGGAACTGATAAGAGGAAGTGGAAATCAGGGTTTTGTTTTTTTTTTTACACTGGCCAAGAACTCTATTCTAGATACAATACAGTAGTACAGAAGTCATGTTTTTACTACTGACTGGATATTGGTTATTGAACTTAGTAATGTTTTACCTGCTTTTGGCATTTTTATGGTCGGGTGTGCTATGGTACGTTTATGCCATGTTAGAATCAAGCCTTTTCGGTCACATGTAAAATGAAGTCTAAACCATTTGTGATGCTGCGTCCACTCTAAAGAGTTTGAGCTGACATGTCAGTGTGTTGTCATGGAGCCTTACCCTGACCGTCTTGTCTTGCAGCAGCAGCAGTAGCAGCAGCACACGGTGATGGAAAGGATGATGACTCCACCCACCACGCCCAGGGTGATGATCAGGGCCTCAAAATTCACTGGATTAAGAAGAAAAGCAACGTTACAGATTCACTGGATACCGCACCAGACCTTTCTGTGTGGAGTTTGTATGCTCTCCTGGTGTCTGATAGGTTAATTGGTTCATCTAAATTGTCCATAGGTGTGAATGTGAGAGTGATTGTTTGTTTTATATATGTTCAGCTCCCAGATAAAATGGAGACTCATATAGGGTGTACCCCGCCTTCATCTATTGTAGCTGGATTAGGCCCCCAGTGACCCCTGTGACCCTAGTGAGGATAAAGTGAGTCCAGACGGGAGAGAGAGAGAGAGAGAGAATGAGAGAGAATGAGAGAGAGCGAGAGAGATTCACTGGATACTCCTTTCTGCTCTTTTTCATTCATTCATCTTCTGAACCCACTTTATCTTCACTAGGGTCACAGGGGTGCTGGGGTCTATCCCAGCTAACTATAAGTGAAGATGGGGTACACCCTGGATGAGTCAGCAGTTCCTCATATGGTTGACATAAAAGCAACATCCCAGAAATAAGGTCAGGTGGTGATCAAACCTTTTTTGCTACCATTGACTAATTTGAATAAATAAAATCAATCAATAAATAAAGTGACTCAGAAGGTTTTCCCCCTAATGAACTGAACACAAAACATTATCTCCTTCCTTCCTTCTGGTTAAAATGATGTTGACTAGTTTGATGATGCTGCCATCTGCTGGACTTTTAACAGAACTACAGGTGGTGACGCTGATTTTTTTTTTTTTTTTATTATTATATAATGTGTTTTCATTTCCAGTGAAACACAACTTCGACTTGAACATGTTATTTTCTAACATCTGAAACTGTTCCAGCTGCAGTAAACCTTTAAGTGGGTGTGTTGAGGCGTTACCACTTACTCAGGTCAAAGGTTAATCCTTTAACACCAGATGTTCTTAAACTTTGATGATTTTCTTCTAATGTACTGAATGGTCTATTGGATTAACATACTGTGAAAGAATCAAAAAAGAATCCAAAATTGTACAAGGGCTTTGGAGGCAGTTTTCCAGTGTAGTGTTAATGAGTCTTGTATGTTTTTGACAGAACTAGGTTACGGCTAATTTACGATGACTGCTTTAATTCCTGGAAGGTTCTCCCTTAGTGTATTACCTTGAACTTCCAAAGTAAATGTAATACATTCCAGAGGTTCTGGTCTTTAACAAAGACTTTTAAACATTAGAAAATACAAGATATTATCTCATTTTAATTAACGCATTAAGTGTTAAGAAATTATGCCATTATAAAAAGGACATTATTACTAATTACATCAAACTTTTAATGGCTTGGTTCAAAGAAAAGAAAGAGGAAAAATAATATTATTCAAATACAATTTCATCATACAAAGTTCTAATCTGTTTTTACTCATCTAGCGTTAAAGTTGGATAGTTGTTGTTTTTAACCCTGATCTTTAACACTTTGAATAACAGAAAACACTTACACCGCATTAAAATAAACACTTCCTTTTCCTGTGTAACATTTGTATAACACCAAGCATATCAGCCATTTTAACATCATCTAACCCATCTCAGTTTTTGATTGCATCGTCTATATTATCTTTAATAGTTTTATCCATATTCTCAGTTTTTTATGTGACATTTTAATACATTATTTTACTACTTTGTTATTTGATTTACTCAACTGTATTTATGTGTGTGTGTGTGTGTGTGTGTGTGTGTGTGTGTGTGTGTGTGTGTCAGAGCAGGATATAATCTAACCTGGTCAGACTAAATGACTATTTGCAGTCGTTCTATTTGTGAAATTAATATTTTAGGGTAAAATATAAAATAAAATAGACTAATAATGCAGACATATTATTTCATTCTTAATTTATTTAGGTTCGTGTATTTACAAGTATTTCCCAAACCTACAGTTGTATAAAAAATATTACACCAACAAATGTAATCAAAACAATGGTTATGCAACCAAGAACAAACTTGGAACTATAGATTATGTGACTAAAACAGACCGGAAACAAAACCTGAAATGCATGAAAGCACTGGGGTTTTTCTTCAGTACAATGACATAGATACTGATGTAAGAACTGAAGTGACTTTGGTTATCAAGATAAATATGTTAAATCAAGGTTCAAGGTTCTTTATTTTGTTATTTCTTGTCACAAGTACAGAAGAAATAAAATATTGTACCCCCAGTTTAAAAACAGTGTACAATTATAACCGCATAGATTAAGAAAGAAACAAAACCAATACAGTGTCCTAAAAAGATAGAATACATCAAATAAAAACAGCAGCAGCTATAACAACAGTGATAAAATAAGATAAAATAGATAGTTTAAGTAAATGAGATAAATAAATGAATAGAGATCAGTTCTGAAATTAAACCACTATGAGCTATTTTTTGTTGTTATTATTGTATTTGTTAAATATGTACCTTCATTTGTACCAGGCATTAAAATTAACAAGAAATAAGGTTGGTCTGATGATTTTTCCCACAATTGTATATGTTCACTGTCCATTTGCAGGAGGTGTTGGTAATTTTAATAATCCTCCACTCCAGAAAGACCTCACATCTTGTCAAAATTTTAGGGGGACTTCCTGCAAAGTCCTTTTTATTTTATTCACATTTATGATGTTACAAATGTAGTTTGGCAAAGCAATTCAATCATGGGAGAGTAAGAAGGTAGACTGATGCAGTCTATGTTAGTCTGTTTATTTAATGACAGTTTGGCCTTCTTAACCAATCAGGTAACTCGTGTTCCCTAAAAGGCCAATGTTTGTTCAATAGAACCTTCCATTACTACACATAACCAGTGGGTATTTACATTCAACACCAACACTGGAGTTACAACATTTTTATTTTATCAGAGGAAGAGTACAGCTTTTTGATGTCATCCTGAGTGCTCTCGTTGTCAGTGTTTTTTTATTAGGTCTGTAAAGGCTGTAGGTTCAGAGTTTACACCAACAAGGTGCCGTCCCATAAGAGCTTTACAGCACCAAGATAGATTTACAACTTCCTCAATTTTCAAAACACACTTTCTGCATTTGAAAGTAAATTTGTTTTCTGAAACGAGGCACAGTTTTGTTCGACAGTTCTGTTCCCTGCCTGGTGAAACCTAATAACACATTATTCAAGTATACTTTTGAGTAGCAAAACACAAGAGGGATTATTGATGAAGTTACAGTAAAGTAAGAAATAAAAAGAGAAAAGGAGATTCGGGTCACAACATTATAAGGAAAATAAAACTCACGCCAACACACTCCCCATCGGGCCTTGGACAGCTCACATACAGATGCTGGAGGCAGCAGCCAGGTCACAGGGTAATCTGTGCAGTTGTTGTTGGCAAAACACCACAGACACTGAACAGAAAAAAAATATATAGATCAGAATTTTTAATATATGAATTAGACCTCATTTTGGCTCTGGCAGCATACTTGGACAGATCTAGCTTTTAGTTTGGCTGTTAAATTAATCAACAATTCTGTGAAAACAGGTTTCAGTACACCGTTTACTGCGAAAAACACAATTTTTCTTTTTTTTTTTTGTTTAATTCAAGCAAAAAAAAAAAATCTGCCAAAGGAACAAGTGAAAATTATCTTGGTAAAATTTTGAAGATCTAATGTCTAAAAGCAAGTTATTATATTTAATTGAAAAGTGACTCATTACCTGACTGTCTTATTTTAAATGTAATGAGATAAATGGACCAGAAACTTGAAAAATACACTTGTTAAAATGTTGATTATTTCCAGTGTTCCCAGGCTTTTAAGGACAAAGAGTCAAACTTCTGTGTTAGACTTCCTATTTTCTTGCCTCTTTCCTCCTCTATGACAGTAAACTTAACATTAATTTGGACAAAACAAAACACTTAAGTGATAGTGGGTGTTTAAAGGCCAATGTGATAACTATAAACTGGGGCAAAATGGTGTAGCTTCCCCTTACTAAAAAAAAAAAACAGTGACTCTTGAACTGAACACAAAGTCCAAGTAATAAATACCTGAAAGAAATCTAGAAAAAAAAAAAACCCCACATCAAACACAAAACCATAAACCAACTACAGATGGGAGTGATTTTTATCGTTTGACCTACAAATGCTGCTCAATGTATCAAATCATTTGCAAAGTATATTTCTAATTAAAAGACATCTTTTGAAGCGTTTGGGAATCACTTTCATCATCATATCCCCCATATTAAACCAAAATGGTCAATCAGACAAAGATTACGCTTACAGATTAATCGACAATGAAAAATTATTTTTAATTGGAGCCCTAAGACTGTGATCATTTTCCCTCCTGGTAAAATCTGCCACATAAAACTATTCATTTGTGTTACAGGTTTGGTCAGTGCAGTGAAATAACAACTATGACTTTAGAAAAAAAAAACATATTATTAATACACTTATGTTCTCAACAGGTGGTATTCAGACTACTGTACTCTTAAAATCATTTAAAGGTGTTCTATTCTGACGAGGTAAAGTGTATCTGCACCATTGTTGGTATCATTGTGAACAGTGGAATCTACTACCTGTTCTCGTGTAATGAAGAAGATAAAGTTACAATGTCCAATCGAATTACCTGTTGACTTCTGTAACCACAATTTATATTCTTTTAGACGTGCTACTGACTTGCTATTTTTCAGACGCGCATGCTGTGAGAAAATAGAGATGGCACCATTTTTACTTTAGGTCGGTTCAAATGCATTAATGAAAATGCATGTAACTTTAAATACATATGAGTAGAGGTTTTGGTGTTCTGTGAAGTCAAAATGATACTGGGTTATCACACATTTTGCCATAGAAAACATCACACTACTATGCCTTTACATACTGTTACAGTTGATTAATAAACATTTAATAAACTTCCAAGTTGACTTCTAGGTTCTATTTCAGGCAGCAATATTAAGTTACACATCCAGTCACGGTTACATAAGACTTTTAAGTATTTCTAATGCCTTTCTTTCAGTAATCTGACAGAATATTTTAGGCATGTAATCTGCAGTGCAACCATGTTAGACCAGAAAGTGAGAAATTTGTGCTAGTCAGTCATTGCAAGTGTGTAAAAAAAAAAAATTAATCAAAAAGCAATGTTGCTGTATTTTTCAAAGACATATTACACCTCATTTTGATTGACAATGTAAGAGAAACAGGAACATACATTTTATCATGTATGTTTTCTGTTGACTTTAGTGTCGTTTACTGTGTTTTACTGCTATTTCACTTCCATTACACCATCTTAAAGTGAGTTTTTCCTAACAATCACTTCACTCACAGTAGGAAACATTCAACCAAAATGCAGTAATGATGTATTTCATCTATGCCAAAGACTTTCAGAAAGCTGATTTGGCATATTTTGATAGAGGATTTAATGGAAAAAGAAGCATTCTTTTTTTTTTATTGATGTATCTTGCTGACTCTAGTGTTGTTTCCTGTATTTTAAAGCTGCTCCAATTCTATTGCACCAAGAATAGGTCTAATAAACACTTGACTCATAGTGGGAAACATTCAACCAAATGCAGTTCTGCTGAATTTTATTTACGACAAACCTTATTTGGCATATATTGACAGAGACATTAAATGGGAACACAAATGTAGGTGACACATTGTTTGCCTTTCCTACTAAAGCAAATTTATAGCAAAACGGATTAGATAGTGGACAGATAAGTACGCCATAGTTATGATCCAAACATGGTGAAGATAAAAACAATTTCATGTCAGGGTAAAGTTCAAATACAGGATTCAAGATATTATTTCTTACCTTTGCGTGAGGGACACAGGAATCACAATTTGTGTAGGAAGAACAGGCTGAAATTAGACAAAATAATATGGTAAGAAACTCAGAAGTCAACAAAAAACCCGAGTCCTGATTTACAGTGTCCACAAACACAGCTCGTGACCTGCTTTAAAACACATAGCATAGCATTATTTTGTTCACACATTAGTTCTACATTATCATATATGCTCTTGATACCGAGTCATATATAAATTAGTCACACATCAAAACAGTAATATAACAAATATATAACTTACGCGCTGGTGGAGGTGGGGTTGTTTGGGTTTCTCCGAGGCTAGCAAAGCTACCCAGAAGCACAAAGACAACGAAAAACAGTGACGTGGGAACTTTAATCATGGTTGTCATCCAAGTAGACATAAGTAAAAAATGGAAAAGGAAATAAAAAGAGCTGGGAATAGAGAACAGACGACGTTCCTTCGATGAGCTCGTCTTTGTGCGATAGCCTGTTAGTTTCTATTTTGCTTACAGCTGTCACTTCCGGGATATGCGGAGTTGGCGTGGGTATAAAAATCCGGATGTCCCGAGCGGGCGGGGTTAACACGCGTAACAAGGGATTTCATATACAGCACCGCCCGTACAGAATTACCTTTTCTAGTACTCCCAGTTTGTTAGATTATATCCAACCGCAATCTACGCAGGCTGGAAAATGGGTAGATTTTATTTTATTTTCGTGGTATTTCATCTGTTTTTCTCTACTGTTTCATAAACTATAAAAAGTTATTAAAAAAGGGAACTTAATTCCTAGTTAAAATGTACTTTTTCCAGCATTATTATCCCGTCATAGATCATGTCATTCATCTTGCTGATGGTTTATTTGGTTTTAGTTATCCTTGATTTATTCCATTTAGCCCATTAAGACCCATTTCTACTTTTGTGGCAGTTCCCAAATGAATTTTTCTCTCAACTAAACGTATCTTAAGTTATGTGTCCTGTTTTATTGCAATAGTATCTTCTTTATTACCTCCGCCAATGAGGTATTAAATTCTGGGTCCGTCTGTCTGTCAACAGGATGACGCAAAAAGTTCTGAACGGATTTTGATGAAACTTTCAGGAATGATAGATAATGGGTCAATGAAGAACCCATTAGATTTTGCGCAATGAAAGTCAAAGTCACACTAAAAGCCAACAGCTAAAATACATAAGTGGTAATATCACAGGATGCAGACAAGATAGAATCATGTTTTTTTTTTCATTCACATCGTCTCACCTTCAGACATCAGATGGGTCAACAACACCTATGGCTCAATCACGTCATATGACGCCATATCAAGCCTTGGCGTAGGTCTACTGTCTCTGGCTGCCTTTTTTTTTTTTTCTTGTAAAAATTGTCTATTTTCTTATATTTAATTCATTGATCATATACATTTGCAATATAGCACAAGGTAAATTCAAAGGTTACTTTATCAAAACAGAGAAAACTGCCTTTATTTTATTATTATAATTTTTTTTTATATAGCAAATATCATTAACTGAACATAATCCCAGTGTCTACATCTGTCTATCATTGATCCAATTATATGTGTTTTACTGCTGAATCAATGTAGAAGTTGACAGTGTTTTGACGGTAACTATGGAGCCCCTGGATATCCAAATGGGTCATCTCTGATGACCATGAAAAGATGACAAAATCTACTAATATGATTGACAGGAATTATACACATTAGATCTGTGGATGCTTGTGATCTATAGTGGTTGACAGTATTTCTTCTTCCTGGTCAAAATGACAACCAAACACACTTTATAATGTTTTTCTAGACTAAAAAAAAACAGAGAAGTCTTTGTCCTTCTATATTCATATGGAACCACCCTGCAGACATTAATAAATTATGAGAACTTACTAGAAGCCATTCATCACAGTCTTTGTGTGATGTTATGTGACAAGTTTATCAGGAGTTGCACATGCATTGCCTGCAGTATGTTCTAAATGAGTTACTACTGTAGCAACAATGAGATGTTGCTAAGTGTAGGCCTTAGGAGATCTAGATAAACATAGGGCGTTTCTGTTTTCTTGTTGTGGACACAGTGGGAAAAGAATTTCAGAAAAGAAAAAGATCACAATGCCACAACATGTTATGTAACGCTTGTGCTGTAAAATAGTACCAGGATAAATATCAGAGTGCTAAATATAAATGAGGAAAGCTTAGTGGCTCTATAAACACTTACAGTGGGACATTACTTGGCCCAGACAGCTGTAGTGTGTGGTTTTATTGGTACAGGGGGGTGAAGTTGCCACTGTACTACTCATCATGGACTCATTTGTGAAATTCCCACTTCCAGTTACATTTCCCAATACACTAATTGCTCACTCGGCACAGTTAGTGCCTCAGAATTAAAGTGACTGCAAGTTCAAAGAACCCATTTCATATTAAAAAAAAAACAAACTGCTGGAAAAATTCTAGTTGCCCTGGGAAACAGTGAAACACCTATCTTAAATTAGTCAATCAACCTACCAAATGGCTGATAGAAAAGCAATCATTGCATTTCAAAATAATAATGATAATTATAATACGTCAAACTTATATAGCACTTTTTGGACACTCAAAGATGCTTTACATAACAAACAAGCAATGCATGAAATAAATAAAATATTTTTTTGCATATAGTCGACAAACAGATGCAAAGAGAATCTGTGCTCACAGGAATTCTGAGTTGCGGGCTCTATGCACAGCTCCAGTACTTCCTGAACATCAGGTGGGTCCTTTATTTCCTGTCTTTCATTATTTGACACAATGATTAGTCCAGGTGTGCCTAATTAATCAGTTGTCTCAATAAATAGTAGCAGACACACCTGGATTAATCAGTGTCCAATCATGAAAGACAGGAAATAAAGAAGCCACCTGGAGCTGTGCATAGAACACAGGAGAGAAACTGCAACAAAGTACAGTATGAATGTCATCAAGCTAATATTTACAGTAGATCAATATGCCCTTGTGTTCAGTTCCATTCAGAAAACTTTATTATCCTCCAAGGAGGCAATTGGTTGCGTAGGCAGCAGAACAACAATATACACAAAACACACAAACATAAAACATAAAGATAGGGCACATATCCAAATGATCAGATCAACAACAGTAAAAAGTCATTTCAAAACCTGGGGGGGGGTAGACAAACAGACCAACTGTGGCTGGCATAAAAGAGTTTTTAAATCTCTTGGCTTTAACATTAGGTACCTTGTATTGCCGGCCAGATGACAGGAGCGAGGAGTGAGTTGTGGTTTTACTGTGTTTACTGTGACTATTTTCGATCCAAAAAACACACGCTAAGCTAAGCTAAGCTAAGCTAAGCTAAGCTAACTATTATGTAAACTATCAGCTGATAGTTGCTTGTGTTGACATGAAGTTTATTAGACAGATTAGACAATTATTTTGAGTGATTGAAACTGTGAAATAGCAAAAAAAAAAAAAAGGAAACATGTGGTGTTTGCTCCATCTCTTATCATTGCAAAAACACATTTTTGGTGACAGTGACCTTTACCTTTGACCTACATTCACCAACATTTACGGGATTTATTCTAGACCACCTTGACCTTTCCTAAAATGTCATTTAAATTTGTCCAGTAGTTTTTGGTGTAAACAGACAAACAAACTGACTCAAACATAACAGCCCTCTCCCCTTTTTTTTTTTTTTTTTTTGGGGGGGGGGGGGGGTAAAACATGAGTTAAAGGTTGCGAGATTAGAAAGAGACCATCCAGTGCTTTTTGTATATACTGTAATGATCAGTATAATTTTAAAAATTAATGTGAAATTGTCCACTTGTGCAGCACAGGAGCGGTGAGTCTATAATTCTAAGGCCAGAACCTTTTTTAGGAAAAATGGGTGTTCATTTTAATGCCAGTCTCTTTATAATGTGACTTTGTTTGTAACATATGATGCTTTGAATCCTTCAAACATTCTGCTTTACATTAGCTGTATTTCCATCAGTTTTTCGCAAAACAATAGCAATATTCCTAAAATTTCGACAAAGTATATTTCTGCTTTGAATGTGTTTCCATTAACAGTTGTTCTAGGCAGGAGTGTTGTAACTCTCATGAAATATCATCTCACGAGATTTCACTGATGGGGCATCACCCTGATAGTATTAGAGTGAATGAATAAAAATCCCTGGCAAACTCTTTACAGACACTAACATGTCAAACAAACCAGCTGGTTAACATTATAATTATATATATATATATATATATATATATATATATATATATATATATATATATATATATATATATATATATATATATATATATATATATATATATATATATATATATATATATATATATATATATATAATTATTATTATTATTATTATTATTATTATTATAATTTACATTGTCAGGTTGAAATATTAAGTGTAAATATGCGTAACGGAGTAAAAGTTGTCTGATTCCTCTTGACATCCTAAAAAGCACATACAGTTTTGTTATCTCCGATGGTCTTTGAACGCAGCAGCCCTGCGTGTTGGGGTCATACAACCCGGAGGATAGTAACAGTAGCACCTGGCCGTCTTCTGGGTTTGTACGACTCCAATGAGCTCCGTTTTTTGCTTAAAAATTACACTAAAGTTTTTATTGTTAAATGTGTATTTTAATTCGTAATTGGCTATCAATTCGGTTTCATAATAATTACGACTGTTTGGGTTTATTTTCATTTTTTTTTTTACTTAGTTTCTTTTTCTTTTGTTAGCTAACTGGTTTCCCTCCATTTCGTTTTAGACCAATGTGTGTGTGTGTATGTATGTATGTATGTATGTATGTATGTGCTGCTACTGATGCAATAAAGACTGACTCATATTTTTGTACACCAGCGAATAAACGGGTGGTTGGAAACAAAGAGTTGTCTGTGGTCATCATAACATGTGTACATATGTAATGCATTTTACACAGTGCTTGCACTTGACACTTTACAGAATAGAAAATATATTTCCCTGTAAAAAACAAAACTTAAATATTAAAAAATTAACAGATAATAAAATGAAACCTTCACTGTGTCTACTGTATGAATCACCCTGATCATCACTCCCAAGACGTTCTCGCATCCCAGCAGCCAATGGTTGTTATGGTTACAGCAACTGCGGCTGCCATTTTCACTACAAGATAAGTGATCATGTGACCATGTACGTCACATCCTGTCACACATAAATTATGGAAAAATAGTTTCCATTGCACTTTTGCGATATATTAGAATATCAAAATGTCTGAAAAACCACCTTATGAAAGCGTGAAAACTTGTTATTGATATTTGAGTGTTTTTTAATATTATTCAGGTGTTTCCATTACCAGGTTTTTATAGCGATATTTACATTTTGCGAATTTCCAAGTATAATGGAAACGCAGCTATTATTAAACAGGATGTGCCTTTCATCTTGTTCCATGAGTACTTTCTTTTTTTATTGGGTAAATTATGTAAATTTCTGTCACATGGAGTCTGGTTATTCCTGTTAATGCTACCCTGACCTGAATCACTGATATCATATGAAAGACCAAACCCTATCTATGTCTGAACCTGGGAAGAAAATGCGACAGGTTGGTCGTCTGCTCTGGAATAAAGATAAAAACTACAAGATCTAAACTCCTGAGGTTCACTTTTTATGAATATGTATGTAAAAATGTTTCTATTTGGCCAGACCCACAGGTAAAATATGCATCTTATTTCTATTAGAATTGCAAATATACTCAAATGATGGCATCAAAGTACAGGAGCCATCAAAGAGAAGATGCAAATTACAAGTTCAACGAACAGTAAAAGTGTATTTTCTCTGTATCGTCTGAGTGGTTTTGTGTCAGATGCCTAGTCTTGTTTACCTTCTAACTCTATCTCACTGAGAGTTTATATCCTGTACTTTTTGTGTGTTTCATCAAACCTACAAATTACTACCAACAAAATTCAGAGAAAGTCACATACAAGAGTAAAGTTCAAAGCTTTTTTACTAAGTTTTTCTCTTTTCTTCTTGTAAAACTGAAAGCATGTCATGGAAGGTTACATACCGAAAGCACAGGGACACATTAAAATTAAGCTCTGAGTCCCATTTTAATTCTGTTTGGCTCCACAAGGGAAATATCAGGCTTTTCATTTATAAAGTCTGTGGTGACCTATACTCACAGTTTGAGGTTTCACTCTTATTTTTCATCACCTTGACTTTAAAAAATAACTTGTCAAAACACAGTATTTTACGTGTTTCTTGTGGATCTGACACCCCTGGTTCACCCATTTGGAAAGAAAACAAGTATGATTTTCAAGAATATTTAATATCTCAAGATTTCATTTTATTATTGTAATTTCTATATTGTTTCTACTAGAGACAGACAGACAGACAGACAGACAGACAGACAGACAGATAGATAGATAGATAGATAGATAGACAGACAGACAGATAACATTGATGGACTTCAGCAAACGAAATATTGATGCACAGTCAACATGAGTAAAGACATAATTAAAAACAGATTAAATAAATACTAAAATACTGATATAAACAGTGCATCGATCGATCTACCCCTGCTCTTTTCTTCAATTTCTTGTTCATTTTAATGCCTGGTACAACTATAAGTACATTTGTTTGGTCAAATCTAATAGCAACAAAAATAGCTCATAGTAGTTTAATATTTACGTCACCAAGGAACAGCAAAGTTAGGTTTTTTTACAAGGGTTTGTCTGTCTGTGTTAGCAAGATAACTCAAAAAGTTATGGATGGATTCTGATGAAAGTTTCTGGAAATGTTGATACTCTGGTATAAAGAAGAGATGATTACATTTTCGTGGGGGGCTTTCACTCATTTAGGTCATTTGTTAGGGGGGGGGTGGGGGGGTCCAATTCCACTTCTGCAGTTTCTAATCACTTAAAAATCTCTTTAAACTGATATTTCAATAATTACTGAAGGTCTAAAGTTAAAATATTGGTTCAACAGTCACATTTACATTTCTCCATAAAAAGCCATATCTTTTTTTTTTTTTTTTTTTTTTTTTTGCTTTTTTGTTTTCCATTTTGACCATTGGCAACAGCTGTTCACTCACCACCATTGATTTTCTAATGTGTGTTAAAAACAAATCACTCAGATGTAATGTTTAAGGTGAGGAAAGTTCAGCGTCTGCAGTGTCACTGTGACAACGGTAGATTTTTTTTTTTTTTTTTTAGTGGGTGAGTCATGTTTTAATGGCTCTAATTGCCCTTTAATGTCATCTGCTGTGGTCTCCTTTTTCTCTCAGCTGCTCATCTGAGAGGCTGATCTGTGGGAGATAATGAGGTGAACACTGTGTCTGAATGACAGTTAGTGTTACACCATACGACACCAGGCTGGATGGTACCATGTTATAGAGACACAAATGTCTGCCATCAAAAATACTCTATTAGCATTAAATATTAACCACTTAAATGTAATATTAGCTAAGAAATACAAAATATAAAAGGTACATATTTCAAAATAAAAACATGGTTTGGTTACAGAAGGTTCTGATATGTTTGTGTGAATAAAGATCTGGGACCAACATTTTGTTCAATTAACAAAATTTACCATGTTTCACTGCAAATATAACCAAAAACTAGTATTTATTAGGTCAGGGTTGCATTAAGATTCAAGGTTATTTTTGCATTTATACCTGTGGGTAGATTTGTTTTGCAGAAACATTTTTTATTTTATTTTATTTATGTCAAATATTGAGTGATACAAGCTTCCTAATTGCTAAGTTAAGTTAGTATTCTCTTTTATCTCAGACATATATGTAGGTATTTCTAACCTGACATGTTTCAGCCTTTGTCAGAGGGTCACCTGAATGTTATATACTTTAATAAGATGAATCAGAAAATAAATGACAAAAGTGTTGGTTAGCTCATGTTTTTAATATATATGATAGTGTGTTATTCCACATATATGGCGGTTTATGTACTTGTATACAATGGATTTGTAAATATTACAGTAGAAAGAAGCTGTAAAGTGAATGGATCATAATGTACAGACAGTGTTTTGAAGTAGATCTGACAACAATATTCCTTTGGACTAAATCAGGGGTCTCAAACTCCGGTCCTCGAGGGCAGGTGTCCTGCATGTTTTAGATATTTCCCTCTTTCCCATGATTCAGTTAACCCTTTAACTCCTGAGACTTTAGCAGTTCCACATAAAAAAAATCAACAATTACACGAAAGAACAAAATTAACAAAAAAAAAAACCCCAGCCAAAGTCATCAAAAAAATTAACAAAAATGAAGAATAAACCAACAAAATAATATGTAACATGAACAAAGTAAGACAAAAATGGAGCAAAATTAAAGGAAAAATAATCAAAACAAAACAAAACAAAAAAAAAACATTTCAATAAAACTAACCAACAGTACGCATAAATTATAAGTAACATGGAAAAATTTACCAAAAAAAGAGAACTATTATTGAAATTTGGTCCCAGCTGTTTTAATTTTGACTTTTTTAAAAATTAGTTGCATTTTGACTCAGTAAAAACACAGTAAAAAAAGGAAAACAAAATATTTTTTTTGTTATATTTACACTAAACCATTCATTCAGAATACATCAGTTCTGACACTTAAGAGTTAATAATCAGCTCATCATTCTCTGCAGAACCTGTTCATGATGTAATGACTTTGAGGTGTAATGGAAGAAGGAATTATCTAATAATTCCTTTTTTTTTTTTTTTTTTTTGCAAATTTTTCCATATGTGTCCATTATGTGGAACTGCTAAAAGTCTCACGAGTGAAAGGGTTAAACTGAATCATGTGAATCAGGTGTTTGAGACCCCTGGACTAAAACCTATTCTCTTGTTAATTCTAACAATTTCACATTTTGACCCCAGACTTATCTTGGAAACTTGAGCCAAAAACCATCATTTAAGACTTGAGTTTTCTTTATCACTAACACACATGTGGGAACATTTCATTAGTTTTATGCCAGAATTATTTTAGTGTTGAATATTATTGGTAGATGTTTGGGTCTTTATGGGTTAAACTTGTATCAGTAGCTCTGTTTTACCACACGGTGGTGTGAGAGGCCTGCAGGAAATATTCCACTTCACAGGAATAAACATGGACATCCAGACAATGACCCAGCAGGAAGAAGGAGAAAGCACAGGGATCAATTGCGCCATCTATTATTGACAAATGTGTCTGCATGCTCCTGACTTACAGCAGTACATTAACTGTAATTTCAGTTCACCGATCAACATTCAGACATGTTTTTCTTTGGAAATCCCACTGATCCACCTGTAGAGGACATTCTCTGCTTCTGTTGAATACAACATCAGGGACAAAAGCAGCATTCAGTGTAGCTTTAAAAGAATTTTTTTTTTTTTCTTACAATTTCTAACATTTCACAGACAATACCTGTAATTATGGTAAATTGCAGTTCTACCTTCAAATAGCACATGTGTACAAGACGGTTTTACTAATTGCTTTGCAATTTCCTGACTATCAATCTAACAACCTGGAGCTCAACTATAAGACAATTTGTGTGCGTGAAGCCTTTTATTGTTAGTTGGCTAATTTGTCCTGGCATCAATCTGGTAAGGTCATACTGTGTTCATTTTCTTCACTTTGACATTTTATTCCCTGATGTCTTTAATTAATTCTGTCTATTACGTTGCACAGTAGGGTGTCTTTTATAGTCTTTTTTTTTTTTAATGAATTACAGTCGTGCAGGGTTTTAGTTTGTAGAAACTTAACAGCATGTAGTCAGTCTGTAGCACAGCAGAGGAAATACACACACACACACCTTCAGACAATATGGATTATTCTGAGCTCAAAGGGAAGCACACACACCTCATCTGTTGGTAACTGACCTACATTCCAAAGGTTTCCAAAATGAGCTCGAAATGGAGGTTTTTAGAATTAACTCTAAGGGATGATTTTTATTTTTTTCATTTCCTCTTTAACAGAGGTGTTCAAAGTACTCATATTCTGTACTTAAGTAGAAGTACAGCTACTGGTGTGAAAAAATACTCTGGTAAAAGTAGAAGTACTGATTCAACTCCTTCACTGAAGTAAAAGTAAAAAAAAAAAAGTACAATTTCACAATTGTAATAATAAAGTACAAAAGTAAGGTTTTTTTTTTTGCCACGAAACGAAATAATATTTGATATATATTATAATATTTAACCAGGAAAAATCTGAAAAGTTTAAAAAGTATCTAAAATAAAGCCTTTAAAAGTGAGTTACTGTTTAAATAATGTGTTTGACAGGGTCACAGTACTCAGTTTTGTGGGTATGGGCAGGAAATTTAAGAAAAAAAGTCAAAATTGAGATAAAAAGTCATCATGAGATTTTTTAAAAAAATGCATAATTTTAAGAGAAAAGGTCAAAATCATTAGATAATAGTCATATAACTATGATATATAAAATCACAGTTTGTCTCCTCCACTGATTTATTTTTCTGTAAAATCACATTTGTTTAGTTTGTAAAAGTAACGACTCTATTCTAAGAATATAAAGAGTATAAAGTACAGATATTTATACAAAAATGTAGGGAGTAAAAGTAAAAAGTTGCCAGAAAAATAAATACTCAAGTAAAGTACAGATACCAAAAAAAAATCTACTTAAGTACAGTAATGAAGTACTTAGTTACTTTACACCTCTACTCTTTAATGCTCTCAAACCCTCGCCTTTCACCTCACCTCCTTTTGATTTTCGAGAACCAAATATTTGACGACGAAGGATGAAAAGCAACACAGGTGTCCTCTCCTGAATCCGATTTTTTTTTTTTTTTTAATCATAAAATATATCTATCCTTTGCAGAGACAGTGCTGAAATATGTCCCATGGTTTTAGCTTATGTGCTTTTGATCAAACTAGGAGGAAGATGAAAATCTATAAACCATCTGACCTTATTACAAACCTCTTGGAATAAAAAAGACAATTTCTATCTGTCTTTAAAACCAGAGGTAGAAGTAACTAAGTAGAAGTACTTTGTTTACAGTACTTAAGTACAGTTTTTATGTATCTTTTTACTTTTACTCCCTACATTTTTGTATAAATATATGTACTTTATGCACTTTACATTCTCATAATAGACTCATTATTTTTTTTCCAAACTAGACAAATGTATGAAAGTATGAAAAACAGTATGAAAAATAAGTCATAAATCAGAAATGGTGACTTTAATCATTTTGAAGTTTGATCTCAGAATTTAAATTTTTCATCTCATAATTTAAACTTTTTGATATAATTTAGATTTTTCATCTCATAATTCTGAACTTTTCACTTATAATTTTGACTTTTTATCTCATAATTCAGATTTTTTTTCTCATAATTTTGACTTTTTTATCACAATTTTTTAAAAAAATCTCATATCATAATTATTATTTTTTTAATCTTCTATTTATGACTTTTGCATTTTTCCTAAATGTCCCATCCATACCCACACAACTGAGTACCACAACCCACTAAGACACAACTAACTCACTTTTAAAGGCTTTATTTTGGGATATTTTTGATATTTTTCAGTTTTTTCCCCTGCTTAAATAAGTATTATTTCATCCATAGCAAAATATCTATATATAATTTTACTTTATTACAATTGAGAAGTTGTACTTTTTTACTTTTACTTCAGTTAATGAGTTGAATCAGTACTTCTACTTTTACCAGAGTTTTTTTTCACACCAGTAACTGTACTTCTATTTAAGTACAGAATGTGAGTACTTTGACCACCTCTGTTTAAAACCTGACAAACCCTACATATTCAGTTTGGATGGCTCTAAGTATTTCACTGTTTGTGCAATTGCAGAAATTCCAATAGTTTTTGAAACCTGAAATGTTGTGTTTTACAGGTTTCATTGGGTCATTACAGTAATTTTACTTATGCATGTACTAGAAGCAGAGGTGGTAAAAGTACTCCCATTCTGTACTTGAGTAGAAGTACAACTTCTTGCGTGAAAAAAAATACTCTGGTAAAAGTAGAAGTACTGATTCAACTCCTTTTATTTATTTTTTTACCATGGATGAAATACTTATTTAACCAGGAAAGATCAAAAAAGTTTCAAAAGTATCCAAAAATAAAGCCCTTAAAAGTCAATGACTGTGTAGAAAATGTGTTTGAGCGGGTCACAGTACTCAGTTTTGTGGGTATGGACAGGAAATTTAGGAAAAATGGGGGAAATAAAGTCACAATTGAGAAGAAAAGTCATCATTATGAGATTTAAAAAGTCATAAATATTAGATTAAAATGCATAATTATGGTAAAAAGTTAAAATTGTGATCTTGTAATATGGTCCTTAAATCTACCTTTTACCAAGATGACAAATAAATGATTATGAGGATTACAAAAATGCAATTATATATATGTAGTAATAGTAGTATTATTTGCATAATTATTTGCATTATTATTATTTGCATTATTAGTAATAACAACAGAGCAAAGCCTGGGAAAAAAGAACTATGGGATGGTTGATTGTTTCTTGTGTTTATTGGTGGAAGGCTTCTATCATTTAGTAGTTGGTGTCACCTGGTAACCACATTAACAAGAGAAAACACTATTGACAGTTTTTCAGCAGGGGAACGGCTGATAATAATGCTCTGCTCCTCAGTGACAGATGAGCCACATCCTGTAAATACTGCCAAGAAACCTACAGTATGTAACACTACATTATTAAACCAGTCTGTGGCATTTTGACAAGCTGAGTCACAGGCAGAACTATCAGCCGGTTTGAGTTGAGAAACAGTAAGTTCATGCAGCTGCAACTTTCCACACGACGTCCAAAATGGTTTTGTCCGGTTGTAAAGGTTTGGTCTTAACTGGGCTTGAGAGCAGAACTGACCATGGGCGTCACACCCATGGGGGATGGGGGTGTTTCGAAACCCCCACTTCTCCAACCAGATGATTTCATACCCTCCACTTTTTCCTGAGTTTATATTTTGTATCGTTACTGGATCCAGGAAACAGACGGAGAGTTGGTCTCACCTACTTTTTATTTCAGGATAAACAGTTACTGTCGTCACAATCACACCAAACAAACATCAATAACATTTTGGGGCTGTTACAATATCTATGGTTTAAACTGTTTACCCGCCCGGGTGGCACAACAGCATATGTAAATGAAGCGCACCTTAGTTCACCGTTAATGTAAACAGCTCTTCTTCACGGTGTTAACAAACAGTCATTAACCAGTAAGTAATGACAAATGTTACTGTTGTTAAACTAAGTTAACTAAACTATGTCTTGTTCTGTGACATTTACCCTAAGACAGTGGTTCTAGAACTTTTTTCAGTGATGTTCCCCCTGAGGAACATATTTTTAGTCGTCTCCCCTGACATGGACAAAACATTTCTGTAAGAAAAAAAGAGGTACAGTGTCTGATTTTTAAGATCCAAATTTATATCAGTTTTTTTTATCACAGAATTTTTTCTTTTTATCTTATAATTTTGACTTATGAATTGAATAAATGTTTAATTGAGGAAAAACACATTTTTGTTATTTTTTTTCAGCCATCTATTACTTTATTAATATAAAAATATAACCATTAATGGATCATTTTTAATTTTCTGACGATAGATTCAGAATATTTTGCTCATGTGCCACAACCCAGAACACCCCCACATTTTAAATGGCTGTTGATGAAGCCCCTGGAACTGACACAGACAGTGGCTAAGTTTACATGATGTTTTTTGATTCAGAATTATTTATTCTGAATAAAATCACTTGAAATTAAAGCTATTTCCTTCATCAGTACATTGAAATGTTAATTTCCGAATAAAAGTTTCCATTAGCCTAGCCACACTCGACACAAATTAGGCTAGATTTCCCTGAAACTGGACGACGAATCATGATGAAGTACAGAGTCAGAGGGTGGGCGTAACAAAGTGACGACAGAGGTGTGACGATTGGGAGAGAAATAACCGGAAACAACCAAGAAGAACAACAACAACGATAGATAGCTACGGACTGGGTGGCGATTTCCTTATATGAGTGAGTGAAGAATATGGGAGGAATATGAAAAAACACTAACAATCTTTCTTTCTTTCTTTTTTTTCTTTTTTTTACAGAAGCAACAACAGTAGTTAAACTCCATAATCCCCTATTTTGTTTAGTCATTTATAACTTTCTCTGGACTCCTCCGTGAACTTTCTGGCATCTAACTACGTCATCCTAAAGATTACACTGATTGGTTGTAGTACCATCCTATTACATACAGAGGGACTTGATAGGCCAGCTTTTAGCCCCGCCTCCCCTGACTATGAAGCGTTCCTAGACCCATACATGTAATGAATGGGGTAAGTTTCCATGGAAACGGGTGGATTCTGCTCTAGCTAAATTGTCTTTCAGAGCTGAAGGTACAGAGGGTTCTGATTGGACAGAACGGCCACTTAACGTCTGGATATGAACGATGGCGTCCACTTCCTGTTTTGCATTCATTTAGTAACATGGAATGACAGATACCACATGGTGTTTTTGCATTTATTTTTGTAATAATTATGAAGCAGTAGCTCGACTGAATCAACTAGAGGAATCAACATACTAATGTGGAATATGTACGTCATCAACATGGAATATGTGAATCATCGCGATGACACCAGGAGCATGTGCAGAATGACAGGAATAATGTTAAAGTTGAATTAACCGTTTACATATCAGAGGATTTATTGATTGAGTTGTCTATTTCGAGCAATTCACACAATACACACATACATACTAAAATATATATAATATGATTTGCACCCAAAAAGGAGTGGGAAGAAGAAACACGTATTTAATCCCACCCCCATTCTCCTCAATAACTTAAAAAAACTCAAGTTCGAAACATTCACTCCTGTCCCTTAAAAACAAGCCAAATAAACAAGATAAACAAAATAAACAGGCTCAAAATAATTCAGAATTAACTCATTTAACAGTGTCTAAACCACGTAGCTAAAAAGTGAATAGAACACAGAAATAAAGCACATTCACACATTCAATAGTTTAGCTCACATCATAATAACCACAGAAAACAAAACTAGCATAGCACCAATGCTAAAGAACAGCACAGAGCAGTGACGGTAAGAATAAAGCAGAAGGTAAAGAACAAACACATACGAACCAAGAAACAAAGAACAGACATTAACAATTTAAACAGAATATTGATATAACATCATTTTTAAGACCTTCCATCTTTATACCGACGTACATTTATCAAATTCAGAATTAAAAGTACAATAAACCACTGACTATTTGGAATTAAATTTAATTCAGAATAATTTTTTTCAACTGGATTTAGGTGTTTACATGGTTCATTTTAAAGAATTAACCTATATTCAGAATTAAATGGGAATAAAACCTCTCATGTAAACAGGCTAAAAAAAATCTTAAATCAACAAGTGGTTAAATGGACCAGTTTAATGAGTGCTAATCTGCCACTCCATCCTACCCTCACTTATAAAAAAAAACATCCCAAGATACTTCAACTCTTCCATTTCAGAGACTTCAGAAGCCAGATCTTTGATCATTTTTGTAGCGTACGTTTACTGTAGAATAGAAGAGGTGCTAATTTTGTCAATGTTTACAATTCTATAATAACTTTAGCGCAGTATTTTGTGAACCTTCACACTTCATTTTCATCTCCAATCAATTTGCAGGAGACTCTTGAATCTCTTAGATCCAGGTGCGGAGTCTTATTTCAAATATTTAAATCATCATGCATTTTGATCACAGGTTCCCATGTTTGTTTGTTTATTTTTATGGGAGGGGGGATTGTCATTGGTGGATGGGTGGGGTTGATAAAAGGGTGTAGCAAAAAGACATGGGAGGTTGAATGGTTCAGCTTTTAAACCTCCACAGTCTGCAGCACATTCCCAAGTCCACAGTGATCAGCATGCAGACCACGTGACGACCCACCTCCAACCCCACCCCCCACTTTTTTTTTTCTTTTTTCCCCTCCTCCCCTTCTCCTGCTGTGTGTCTCCCTCTCTTTCCTTCTCCTCTGGCTCAGTGGTGTGTTTCCAAGAGATAAGACCCTTGCTCATTTCACACATGAGCAGAGTGGAGTTGGGTAAAGGCTCTGCCAGTGTGTGTGTGTGTGTGTGTGTGTGTTCATTGTGCAAGTGTATACACCTGTGTTTGTATCTGCTCATATGTGTGTGTGTGTGTGTGTGTGTGTGTGTGCACGCTCACATATGCGTTGAAGGTTAGAGAAAACCACAGCAAGTACAGACTCCGACTCCCAAGTTTTCTCCACTTGCTGCTGCTTCTTTACTTCGTTTTTTTTTTTTTTTTTTTTTTTTTGAGGTGTTGATTCGTCCGTCCTCCAGAACTGTCTGACAGACACTGAAAGACACTCTGTTAACTTCAATGACTTAAGACCAAATCACTGACTCGCAATTATACTGCTAAATCATAATATTCAACATTTTTTGGGACAGACAATCCCCCAAGTTTATAGGTTGACTCTTGGAGTAATGTAATTGTGTGTTGTTTTTTTTGTTCTTCAGCAGCATAGGACAATGATTTAATGTTTTTTTTCTTACTTTTCAAAGTCTGTTTCAGATGATAGAGTCACATTCAAGACTGAAAACTAAAAAAAAAAGTTGGAAACTTGCAAGCAGATAAGCAACGTTCTGCAATAAGATGAAGCAGTGCATCATTTCCAGTGTTGGGACTAACAGAAGTAATGCATTACAGTAACAGATTACCTTTTGCTGCAATGCAGTAGAGCCAGGCATGGCTAATTAATTTTCAGGAATATTCTATATTCTACCTGGTACATGTTCAGTAGTTATAACACACTTTTCACCCATAATTTAATTGTTCAATGGAAAAAAAAAACACAAAAAAAGGGCAGTGATTCTCAGTGGGGTGGTTTTGTGTTGGGTCACTCTGGGGCATTTGGAACAAGAAATGTGAGAGGGGGTTGCTAAAACCAGAGGTGGTCAAAGTACTCACATTCTATACTTAAGTAGAAGTACAGCTACTTGTGTGAAAAAAATACTCTAGTAAAAATAGAAGTACTGATTCAACTCCTCTACTTAAGTTAAAGTAAAAAAAAGTACAACTTCTCAATTGTAATAAAGTACAAAAGTAAAAAGCAAAACTTTTTTTTGTCATGAATGCAATACCTTGTAGATAATGTGTTTGATTGAGTAACAGTATGGATATGGGCAGAAAATTTAGGAAGAATGTGGGAAGAAAAATCACAATTGAGATAAAAAGTCATGAGATTAAAAAAAAAAAAAAAAAAAATTGAAATATGAGATAAAAATGTATAATTTTAAGATAAAAATTCAAAATGATCAAATAAAACGTCAAAATTAGGAGATAAAAAGTCCAAATTAGGAGAGAATAGTCATATAATCATAATATATAAAGTCACAGTTTATTTTCTCCACTGATTTACTCTGTGAAGTGACTGATTTTTCGTACTGTTACATCTGTTTAGTTTGTAAAAGTAATGAGTCTATTCTGAGAATGTAAAAAGTATATAGATACCTAAAAAAAAATCTACTTAAGTACAGTAATGAAGTACTTTTACTTAGTTACATTACACCTCTGGCTAAAACTGAAATGTGGGGGTTACTCTGTACAATATCAAGCAGTATATTATATCAAAGGCAAATTTCCGTGCCCCCACCCCAGAGGTTACACCAGACATTTTTATTGTCTGTCATTTTCACGGACAAGTTCATTAAAATTCTATCATGACACATTATTATCCATCATTTCAAATGACATTTTAATGAGTCATATTTAGTTGTATTTAATGTCCAAAAACATGTCAGTGATGCAGTAACTGTATGATAATCATCATCCTACACATCATCTTTTTCCACTTCTTTCATCAGTTCATCACAGTTAATGAACTTTTGTTTTGACATTTAGTGCTAGCAAAGAAGCATCTCATTTCAGCTAAAGTAAACAAAACAAGAGTTGACAATGACTAAATATTCAGACTCACCATCAACAGCAGGTCTACTACAGGTGGACTGATGGAGTCATGTGACAGTAATACCAGTGAAGTCAACTTTACAAACCCGCTTGTACCCACTTACATTAGACCCGTAACCAGGTCTGTCATTAAAGACAGTATCTACTTATTAACTCACTTTTAAGGGCATTATTTTTGGCTAAAACACACACCAATTGTATTGGGTGGCTGTGGCTCAGTTGGTAGAGTGGGTCACCCAATGACCGAGAGGTTGGTAGTTTGTGTCCCGCCCCTGGCTGTGTCCTTGGGCAAGACACTGAACCCTAACTTAGGGTAGAACTGACATTAGACCTTAGATACCTACTGGTCTATGAGTGTGTGTGTGTGTGTGAATGGGTGAACGTGAAGCTAATGTAAAGCGCTTTGAGCACCATGAAGGTGGAAAAGCATTCTATAAATACAGACCATTTACCATTTACACCATCAGTCCTACAGGCCTGGACCAGGCCCAGACTGGCACATGGGCCGGTACTTTTCCCAGTGGCCTGCCTGCTCAATGGCCTGACCCCCCCGACCCCCAATTAGCTTACTTGTAAACAATGTGCTTGGAGATCCGCGGAGTCAGAGCGGTAAAGATTGGTAGCGGGTTTTTTTTGTTTGTTTTAAAAGAAACACATTATGATTGGTTAGTGGCTTCATTCTCCATGGGCCCGCCCCTGTAGCATTGACAGATCGCTGACCATCATACACAGTAGACTTCGTGCAAAAACTAAATAATGGATGACGGCGCAAAGAAAAAAAAAAAAGAAAGGTAGACACCAGCGAGAGTTGGAAAGAAAAAAGAAGGTCGGTCAAGGAGGAGGAGGAGGTGAAATGTTAGAAATTAACTGAGTTGTTTATTAAACCCAGCAGCAGCCAGAGTGGTACTGATGCTAGTTCTGACACATAAAAAAAAAATCATTAGCTAAACACACCAACTCTTCTTCATATTCTCAGTCTTGCTCTGTAGCAGATACCACAAATTATTCTACACTATTAAATAATTCACAGCTAATTTTCCCATTTTCAGGTTTATACCTTTGGAAGAAGCCCCATAGATGCACACAAAATGTCCCCATGAGTCTTGGAGTAACAGTGAAAAATGGCCGAGGCTACAGTCAACCTGCCCCATCAGGGACGGCGGACGGAAGGACACCGGAAGACGACGCATGGAAGGAATTACCCAGGCAAATATAAGCTAATGAAGAGTTAGCTCCATACCCAGTGGAGACCCTTTGTCTCTGCTGCTCAGGCTCCTCTTGGAGTAGTTTGGCGTGAGGACAGGCACTCACAGCACTGTTCATTTGCACAGACAGTCAAGTCCCAGGAGAGCAAAGAAGAGGCGTCGCTGCAGAGGAGTTCTCAGACAGATTTGAGTGGTCTGCTTGGCCTGTGCTACAGTTAGCTGTCTCATTCTTGGCTCATGTATTGGACTGCATCGACCCTCACTGTCAGAGCTGGCTGAGGTGTTTGGAAAATGACTGTCTTATGTACTAGCATCTGGTGGCTTCATTTATTTCCAACCTGTGAGGGGTAAGTATGCCGCTGTTTTTGGATGGAACATGAAAAAGTAAATAGTGTAAAATATAAGTGTTTTTTCTGTAGTTCACAATACGAGTCTTTAATTCAAGCTGAAATACGAGTCTTGGCAAAGTATTCAAGTGGTAAGTGTCCTGGAGCCAAGGCACCAGTCACTCCATGGTGAGTATTCTGTGTTAATTTGATCATCTAAATACATTTATTTAGTAATATACACTGCCAAAAAAAAAAAACACACACTGAAAGGACCTTGAGGTGGCTCATGCATTTTAAGTAAATACAGAACCGTATGCAAAGGTGTCGTTCCAAATCTTTTTGGGATGAAATCAAGGCATAAAAACAGTCTTACAAAGATAAATCTAGTTTTGATGAATTGAAAAATTTAATTGAGCTTTTGTGAGCAGTTTATAGGTCTACTTTCTGTCTGGTTTTTGCAACTTCAATCTGAAGGAAAATTGTAATTCTTCTGTCTATCTGTCCAACAATGTAATTGCATTATCTGAACAATGCATTATTATTATTATTATTATTATTATTATTATAAATGTTATTTGCACAGCACCTTTCACACAGGGAGTGTAGCTCAAAATTCTTCACATTGATAAAGTTTTACAAGAAATAAAATACAATTTCATAAAAGGCTTAAGACACAGGGAAAATCTGAAATAAAAATACAGGAAAATAAAATGCTATCCAATTATAAATCATGTTTCGCTTTCATTCACTCATCACTTCTGCATGTGCTCTGTTCTGTCCAAGTTAAAACTTGAGGTTTCAGTGAGATTACACTGGGAGACACAATTTTTGCTGAGTTCAGTCTGACAGCTGTTTAATGTTTGGGTGGAAATCCAAAACTGATTTCAGTTTTTCTTTATCACATAACGTTTCTTAACTATAGGATCCTCATTTTCTTAAAACATGAAATATACTGTACTTAAAAGATAGCCTATGTGTTTTATAAGAATCTTCAAATATTGACAGACAGTGAAATATGAAACATACATAACTGCAGTGTTTAATGAACAATATTATGTTTAAGGATGTGTCTACTGTAAGGCTGTGATGGTATTTATACTCATTCCGAATTGTTGAAAACAGACGTTCAGTTCAGTACAGCCCTATACTGAACGAATACAGTCAGTTTGTATGTGACCATGTTCAAATGACTGCGGAGGTTACGGTAGAAAAAAGACAACAGAGTTTACCGGTACTTCCGCATACATATCCATGACGCAGGAAAGAGGCGTCTCTGATTGGCTCAGAATGCGTGAAGGAACACTCCCCCCTCCCATATATCTTCGTGTGTAGCATCTAGCTAGGTTTCGTGCTTAGAAATTGTGCAGTAAAAAAAACAGGCTTTAATTCCACAGAGAGCACATGAACCAGTTTGATCCGCCATTTTTCCCAGTTTGTGCAGCAGCTACTGTGGCGCAGTCTTCTCTTGTAGATGCTAATGCTAATGCTACTTCAGATTAGCTGCAATGGGGGACGAGTTTAACCCCACGTGGGTGATGCCAATGTCCCCGTGACGTGTTAATCCAGCCAGTGAAGGTGACACACCACACAGGAAATGTAGTATGTGTTGGTAAATCGGGGTGACCCATTAGATTCTAAAAGGAATGACAACTTAAGATGTTGGAAAAAGTTTTTTATTTATTTTTTTTACTGTTTAAAAGGAATTCATTATTTTTTATTTCAACATTTGGGTAATCATTTAAGAATATAGCAGTTAACTTACTGGTACCAAGCAGCACTTTGAATTATTTACAGTTTCCAATTTTTTTATTTAACTTTTTTTTTGGTTAAATAAATACCGTGTTGAGGAAGAAAATTGTTTCGAATTTTGTTTCCAGACTGTACCGAAAATAAACTGAAAGCGAGGTGCGTACCGAATGGTGATTTTTGTGTACTGTTACACCCCTAGTCTACTGTAATTGTACTAATCTATTGGTAGCTGCACACATCTTTCACCGTCTCCATGGTAACTGCATAAACCAGCTCTACATAGCTGTAGATTAGTCCAATCATATAATCATTTATAAAGTCTTACTGTAGCTAGTGAATTTGTTTTTCTGGAGGTTAATCTGTGGAGAAAAAAACTTGACATGTTAGAAAAAAAATGACTGCAATTTTGGAATCAGCATGATCATTTTTATTTTAATCAGCATAAAAATGTAACTCAACAATTTTATTTTCAAATTGTTCCCCAGTGTATTGAAACACATGGGCATGACCTTTTTTTCATTTTTGTCACTGTCTACACCTTTTGACACAAAAATACTTTTTTTTCACAAATATAATAATAATAATAATAATGGATTAGATTTCTATAGCGCTTTTCAAGGCACCCAAAGCACTTCACATTAGTGTTCCATTATTCATTCACTCTCACATGCTCCCTCTGGTGGTGGTAAACTACATATGTAGTCACAGTTGCCCTGGGGCAGACTGACAGAAGCATGGCTGCTATTTCGTGCCTATGGCCCCTCTGACCACCACTGAACATTCATACTCATTCATTCACCAGTGTGAGTGACACTGGAGGCAAGGAGGGTGAAGTGTCTTGCCCAAGGACAGAAAAGACTGACAAGGACAGAGCAGGAATCGAACCGCCAACCCTTTGGTTAATGGACAACCTGCTCTACCAACTGAGCCATGGCTGCCCCTATACTATTATATTTAACTATATAATAAATATATAGTTAAATATAATATATATTATAATTATATATAGCATATATAAATGCTCTTAGCTAATTTCTGGACTGCTAATTGTCTATTAAAGTCACTCTTTTTTGGAGCACAGCAGAGTCTGCATATGATCGCTGTGGCAGTGAGGATGACGATAATGAAAAAGCCAAGGCAGTAGATGAAGATCTTCAAATACATCTGAGAGGGCACCGCAGAGAGGGGCATGTCATCAACTACAGTGAGCCACGCAGACTGATGAGAGACTCCATTGGAGTCTCTCATCACTCTGTATATATTAGTGCCCCTACACTGTATACTATATTTAACATATAATAAGAATAAGAATAATCATATTTGAGCTTGTGTGACATTTTAACGTTGTCTGAAAACTTTTTTTGCACTCCTGCATCTTTGTGAGTTTATACAGGGCATCAGTCGCCACCCATACATTGCATTGACATGGATGTTTTTACTTGATTTTTAAACACAGCAGACATTCCTGGTTCCTGTCACGATTTTGTTGATATCACCGCCTGGATTATTCATGAAACAGCTTGGCCTCCATTTTTCCCATGGATCAAAAATGATCTATATGGAAAGATCCATCCATTCAGGATTTATGAAGGAAATAAATCCAATGCTAAGTGAAAACCTAAATTTAACCCTGCAAATGTGGGAACACAATGGAGCTCTGAGTCCCAGCACAGCTATAGGTTAATGCCTTCAGATAATGCAGGGCTGCCCAGAGTCTGAACCCTGTGCTTATAGGTAATGCAGAGGCTAAATCTGGGCTAACACTATCTCCTGAAGCAGACATCTCATGTGAAGCCAATTTGTATGCAACTTAGGCGTGATCCGGGAGTGAGTTTCCAACCTCCCCGGTAGATGCAGGTAGAATCGTCACTGGTGGGTGGACACTGGGCCTCAGTTTGTGTCTGACACTTTTCTGACAAATATAAACTTCCTTGGCTTTGGGCTGGAGCAGAATATAGCCATCCAATCTTCGGTTATATTAAGAAGCTTCGATGTACTTATTACAGACGCAGCACACTGACGCCTGTCCCCCTTAAGCTTGGGAAGAGGAATATAGTATATATCAGTGCAATCATACACCCACTCTAAGTTATATTTAATGTAGAGAGCGTCAAATATAGCTTGATTGTCAAAGATCATGTAAAAAAGTCACAACGATTTGAAACAGAATGGTCATTTTTCCTATATATTAAAGCATTGTTAAGGTGACTTTTTAAAGGCTGTTTTTTTTCCTATGTTCTCAGCTTGTTTTCAACTGATGCAATTACAGGAGTGTTTTAAGGTGTAGTGTGGTGCAGGACATTTTGGAGGGCAAGTTATATAAAGCACTACAGTGAGTCAGAGTTCTAAAATGTAGGATGGGCTCAAATGTTGCAATGGAAATAAGTAGGATAAATGTAAAGGTGGAAAACTATACATGGGTTCATTATCCCTTGTCTGAGTCACATGGTTGTTACCAGCCACTAAGACCCAACCGCACTGGAAAAATGGCAATAATGGTTGATTAAAAAAAAAAAGAAACAAGTACTCTTCAGACCCCACAGGATTTCATGATGTTGCGATATGCAACTTCAACACTTATTCAGCACGATGTTGCAATTTTAACCAATCACCGCGACTTTCCTGCAAAATGTGACCAATCATTTTTGACGTCTTAAGCTGCTCCTTCTGTCTTTTCCTGTTTACCTTACAGTACGAAGCAACACGTGCACAGCCAGCAGTTCACATTTGACAACTAAAATAATGCACTAGTACCAACAGGTGCATTTGGAAGAGTACTTTTTTGCTGCATTTTTGTCATCCAGGTAATATGTTATTTGCCATATTTGAAAGGTTGTCTTAATATCTCAGTGTCTTTGTTCCATTTTTGTCAGAAACTGCCTCTACTACACAGTACACAGTACTAGTAATAATAGTTATGTTTTTTGACTGGCTGAGACAAACAAAAAACACATCACAATGACTTTGAATGAATTTTCCAGTAACTAAATATTTGAAATATTACTTAATTTTGATTACAAAAAGGGAAAATCGCAACTATTTATTGCAACTTTCATTTCCTCCTGCAACAAAAGCTTAAAAAGCACAGCAACTTTCATCACAATTTTTTGTAAAAGCTCATGCAACATCAGACATTTTAGGACATAATCTCAAAAAAGGCCTGGAGGGACTGATTAAAAATGACTTTTTTCATTTTTTGTTGTTTTTATACACAACAGAAAATACACACACACGCACACACACACACACACACACACACACACACACATACAAAGCCACCTATCCCTATTGATTAATGTAACTTAAAGCATAAATTTACACTTAACATTTGTACGTACAAAGTGCAAAATCCTAGAAGGATGGATTCTTGTCATTCTTCTGCTGTTGCTGATATACAGGGATAAAGTACTTAGAGG